>CM072912.1:0-515000 GCA_037013685.1 Acridotheres tristis | reverse complement strand
GTGCCCCAGCCTCAGATCCTCCCCTGGATGGAGAATCCTTGCCCGGGTTGGGTCACTCCTGGGCGCCACTTTTCCCCTAATAAAGGAGAATTTTACTGGGTCAGGAAGGGGGGAAAGGGAAAGGAGGAGGAGGAGTTGTGGGATGGGAAATGGGAATGAGGGATCCGGATCATCCTGGAGGTTCCTCCCATCCCAAACCATCCCGGGATTCCCTGAAAATCAGAAGAGGAGGAACAGCCGAGCTCCCCCTGCCATAAAAAATATGGGAATTCTGGGAGAGAAACAGGTGGGATGGGTTTGTGGGAGGCGGGAAAAGGAGGGAAAAAAGGCAAATTGGCAGAAAAATCCAGGATTTCCTGATGCACCCTTGGTAAATAATAATAATAATAATAATAATAATAATAATAATAATAATAATAATAATAATAATAATAATATTAATAGTTTTAGGCGGATGAGTGAGGAATGTTGCAGGTTGTTGGAAGGACTGATGGAAAAAAACCAACCAAACAAACATGGAATGGACCCAAAAAAAAGATCTGTGGGGATCAGACTGAGGAAAAAAATTGGATCAGCTGGATCCAAAGTGGATCAGATTGATCCAAAAGGGATCAGATTGATCCAAAGGGAATCTGATTGATCCAAAAGGGATCAGATTGATCCAAAGGGAATCAGATTGATCCAAAAGGGATCAGATTGGTCCAAAAGGGATCAGATTGATCCAAAAGGGATCAGATTTATCCAAAAAGGTTCAGATTGATCCAAAGTGGATCAGATTGATCCAAAAAGGTTCAGATTGATCCAAAAAGGATCAGATTGATCCAAAGTGGATCAGATTGATCCAAAGTGGATCAGATTGGTCCAAAAGGATCAGATTGGTCCAAAAGGGATCAGATTGATCCAAAAGGAATCAGATTGATCCAAAAGGGATCAGATTGATCCAAAAGGGATCAGATTGATCCAAAGGGAATTAGATTGATCCAAAAGGGATCAGATTGGTCCAAAAGGGATCAGATTGATCCAAAAGGGATCAGATTGATCCAAAGTGGATCAGATTGATCCAAAAAGGTTCAGACTGATCCAAAAAGGTTCAGATTGATCCAAAGTGGATCAGATTGGTCCAAAAAGGATCAGATTGATCCAAAAAGGTTCAGATTGATCCAAAAGGGATCAGATTGATCCAAAGGGAATTACATTGATCCAAAAGGGATCAGATTGATCCAAAAGGGATCAGATTGGTCCAAAAGGGATCAGATTGATCCAAAAGGGATCAGATTGATCCAAAAAGGATCCAGCTGAGCTCTTGCTGGAAAAGCTGGTGGTTCTTCCCCAAAAAGCCTCAGTGAGGAGACTCCAGGGGGAATTTCGGGATCTTCCAGGGTGGATTTGGGGTCTGATCCCAGGGAACAGCCTCAAGCTGTGCCAGGGGAGGCTTAGGGTGGGAAATTTGGGAAAATCCCTCCTGGAAAAGGGAAAAAACCTTGGAATGGCCTCAGGGAGGTTTGGAGCAGCCACCCCTGGAGGTGTCCAAGGAATCCCTGGATGTTGCTCTGGGATCAGGCACAGCTTGGACTCAACCTCGGAGATCTTTTACAACCTCAGCAATTCCGGGATCTTCCTTTAAAAAAAAAAAACAAAAAAACCAACCCGAAAACCTGAAAAATGAATAATTCCCGTTCCTCCTCTTCCTGAGCCCCGCGTGGAGCTGGAAATTGGAGATTTTCCAACTCCTGGAGCTGGATGGGGCGGAGCCCATGCGTCAATCCCGAGGTCTTGGGGTCCACCCCGCCCGTGACCTCGTTGCCAGAGTTTTTTTTTTTCCCAACCTTTTCCTCCGAGAGCCAAACAAGAAACGCGGGATCCGCGAGGCTCAGGGGCTGATCTGATGAGATATCGGGATCGTTACGTCACCTTTGGGATCGTTACGTCACCTTTGGGATCATTACATCACATTTGGGATCGTTACATCACATTTGGGATTGTTCCATCACATTTGGGATTTTTCCACCACATTTGGGATTACATCATCTTTGGGATCATCCCATCACCTTTGGGATCGTTCCATCACCTTTGGGATAGTCCCATCACCTTTGGGATCATTCCATCATATCTGGGATTGTTCCATCACATTTGGGATCGTCCCATCACCTTTGGGATGGTTCCATCACCTTTGGGATTGTCCCATCACATTTGGGATTTTTCCACCACATTTGGGATGGTTCCATCACATTTGGGATGGTTCCATCACCTTTGGGATGGTTCCATCACATTTGGGATCATTCCATCACCTTTGGGATAGTCCCATCACCTTTGGGATCATCCCATCACCTTTGGGATCGTCCCATCACCTTTGGGATTGTCCCATCACCTTTGGGATCGTCCCATCACCTTTGGGATTGTCCCATCACCTTTGGGATCGTCCCATCACCTTTGGGATCGTCCCATCACCTTTGGGATCGTCCCATCACCTTTGGGATTGTCCCATCGGGAACAGCACGGGGAAAGTGGGGCACGCACAAATGGGACGGACAAAAAGGGATTTATGGGAGATCCCGAAATGCAAATTGAAAAATTTCAACGTGGACAGGCTGGGAATGTTTGAGGGGGGTTGTTCCTGCTGGGAATGTTTGAGGGGGGGTTGTTCCTGCTGGGAATATTTGAGGGGGGTTGTTCCTGCAGGAAGAGGTTTGCAAGGATTTGGGAGCGTGGAAAAATTTCCAGGTGAGGTGGGTGGGCACAGAGAAATTGAAATTAAAAAAAAAAAAAAAAGACAAAAAACATGGACAAAGCATCCTCAGAGGTTGGAATTCTTCCTTCTGGCTGGTTTAATTTTCCACAATCGCTTTTCCCTCTGAAGGGAAGCCCTGGATTGGGGCTGGTCCCAGAAGGAGGAGCCCAAATCCTCAGGGATTTGGAATTTATCCAGATTTCCCATTTAGGAGATCCCCAGCCCCCCAAAAACCCCTCAGGGATTTGGAATTTATCCAGATTTCCCATTCAGGAAATCCCCATCCCCAAAAAAACCCCTCAGGGATTTGGAATTTATCCAGATTTCCCATTCAGGAGATCCCCAGCCCCCCAAAAAACCCCTCAGGGATTTGGAATTTATCCAGATTTCCCATTTAGGAGAATTTCCCTTTTACAAGAATTTCACTGGGAAATAAAACCAGGAAACAGCTGTGATAATGCAGAATAATTTTAATGGGAAGTGAAAGAAGGAGGTTGAAATAAAATATAAAATAAAATAAAATAAAATAATAAAAGAATAAAATAAAATAAAATAAAATAAAATAAAATAAAATAAAATAAAATAAAATAAAATAAAATAAAATAAAATAAAATAAAATAAAATAAAATAAAATAAAATAAAATAAAATATATTTAAAAAATAAAAAATAAAAATAAAATATGGGGAAAAGGAACGCAGGTCCAGGTGAAGATTCTTCACTTTTATCCTGGAATTTTGGAATGGTTTGGGTGGGATCATCCATGGGCAAGGGACACTTTTCACTACCCCAGGTTATTCCCAGAACTTCCAACCTGGCTTTGGACACTTCCAAGATGGAAAATCCACTTTTTTTGTGGCCAAACTTTCCCGCTGGGTTAATTTTGATATTAAAAAAATTCATTTCCACAACTATTTTTCCCCCCCTTTTTATTAAAATTAAATATAAAGAGATTGGTTTATTCCTTTTTCTGTCTTTCCTGAGGTGAAAGTGAAAGCTGGGAAGTGGTGACGGGATCGTGTTTGTATTTATACCACGGAAATGGGAATTTCCTGGTGAGTAATTCCCATAAAAGCTAAACCAGGCTTAATTAGGCCTGGCAGGGAAAGGTTTTGGCAGGTCTGACCACAGCTGGGTTGTTCCCCAATCTCGATTTCTCTGGAAAAACCACGGGGGAAAAAAACCAACAAACTGCCCCCACAAACCAGATTCCAAGCGCTGGGTTATCCCAAAATTCGGAGAAAATGGAATTTAACGGCTTTTGGGAATATTTGAGAGGGGAAAAAAAAACCGAAACAACTTAGGCTGAACTTAAATTCCCAAATCTGCTCTGGAGGAGCCTCCAGATCCTTTGGATTGGCCTCGGATTCTCGTCACTCTTCCAATTCCTCCTTTTCCTCCTTTGCCTCGTCCGCGTTTTCCCTTCCCGGCTTTTCCGCCTCTGGAATTTTCTCCTCGCTCCCGTTGCCGTCCGGGCACTCGCGGCTCCGGCAGCCGCTCCTCCGGCAGGGATGGATCCAACGGGAATGAAAGATGTAGGAGCAGCGCGACGCTCGCCGGGCGCCGCATTTTGGGATGAAACGCCCGGAAGGAGTTTGGGATCGCAGGGGGGCTCGGGAACTTCCTGCTGCTCCCTCCAGTATTCCCAAAGATCCTGGGGCCATTCCCAAAGATCCTGGGGCCATTCCCAAAGATCCTGAGACCATTCCCAAAGATCCTGGGGCCATTCCTGAAGATCCTGGGATCATTCCCAAAGATCCTGAGACCATTCCCGAAGATCCTGGGGCCATTCCCAAAGTTCCTGGGGCCATTCCTGAAGATCCCAGGACCATTCCCAAAGATCCTGAGACCATTCCCGAAGATCCTGGGGCCATTCCCAAAGTTCCTGGGGCCATTCCTGAAGATCCCAGGACCATTCCCAAAGATCCTGAGACCATTCCCGAAGATCCTGGGACTATTCCTGAAGATCCTGGGGCCATTCCTGAAGATCCTGGAACCTTTCCTGAAGATCCCAGGACCATTCCCGAAGATCCTGAGACCATTCCCGAAGATCCTGGGACTATTCCTGAAGATCCCAGGACCATTCCCGAAGATCCTGAGACCATTCCCAAAGATCCTGGGACTATTCCTGAAGATCCTGGGATCATTCCTGAAGATCCTGGGATCATTCCCGAGGATCCCAGGACCATTCCCGAGGATCCTGGGATCATTCCTGAAGATCCCAGCACGGCCTCCTGCTGGTCCACGCCGAGGACGGGCCCGGAGGGGAATTTTGGGATGAGCTCCCCGTTCCGCGGGGAGCCGGGGGAGATTCCCGCCCTCCCCTCTGCCATTCCCGGGGGTCCCAGCACGGCGTCCCGGGGGCAGGTGCTCAGGATGGGCCCCGGGAAGGTGACGAGCACGGGGGGAGGGAAGATGAGGACGCGGGAGGCGCCGCAGGAAACGGCGCAGGGGAGGCCGGAGGCCGCCGGCCGCGGGAATTCCGAGCACATCTGGGAGGAGCCCGGCACCACCTGCAGCTGGAGCAGATTTTTAATGCAATATTTTGAAGATTTTTCTTAAAAAAATTATTTAGTTTTTTAATTTTTTTTTTTTTTTAAATCCTATTTAATTTTGGCTGGGTTTTTCAAATTTAGTTTGTAGTCTCATTTTTAAAAACTTCGATTTCATTTTCATTGTTTTTTTCAATTTCCATTCCATTTCTCAATCCAGTTTTTTGAAAATCCTATTTAATTTTCGTTCTCATTTTGAAAATCTCATCCATTTTTCAGTGTTATTTTTTTAAAATTCTATTTCATTTTCATTGTTGTTTTCAATTTCCATTCCATTTCTCAATCCTATTTTTTGAAAGTCCTATTTAATTTTCGTTTTCATTTTGAAAATCTCATCCATTTTTCAGTGTTATTTTTTAAAATTTCGATTTCATTTTCATTGTTGTTTTCAATTTCCATTCCATTTCTCAATCCGATTTTCTAAAAATCTTATTTAATTTTTGTTTTCATTTTGAAAATCTCATCCATTTTTCAATGTTATTTTTTAAAATTTCGATTTCATTTTCATTGTTGTTTTCAATTTCCATTCCATTTCTCAATCCTGTTTTTTAAAAATTCGAGGTCATGTTCATTGTTATTTTTCAAACTTGAACCAGTTTTTCAGATTTAATTTTTAAAAAATTCGATTTCATTTTCATTGTTATTTTTCAGACTTTAACCGGTTTTTCCAATATAATTTTTAAAAATTTGCTTAATTTTTAAATTTTATTTTTAAGGAAATTACTTACATTTAATATTACTTGTACATTTTTATTTCATTTTTAATGCTAATTAAAGCATAATATTTAACTGTTATTTTCATTTTTTTGAATGGTATTTTATTTTTTTAATTTTAACTTTTAGCTTGTAAATTGTAATTTAATTTTTAATTTCAGGGTTTGGTTGTTTTTTTTTTTTTTAATTAATTTTTAAAAAATTTTACTTTGAAACAGATCTCCCCTTTTCCCCACCCGCCTCAACCATCCCAAAAAACCCCACCCTGACTTTATCCACACCAGGATTCCAGGATTTTCCATCCCACCCCTTCCCGATTTGTTTATCTCTGCGTGCCCAACCCTCCCTGTGATAATCACATACACCAGAGGGTAATTAACCAAATTAATTCTTAATTTCAGAGCCTGGGATCGCTCCCTGAGCGCTTCCTTTGCCCCGACAGCTCCAAAATCCGCGGAATTCCAGAAAAATCCATCCCTGGATCAATTCCAGAAAAATCCATCCCTGGATCAATTCCAGAAAAATCCATCCCTGGATCAATTCCAGAACTCCAGAACGAGGAATTTTGGGGCCTGGATTTTTTTTCCCCCCCCCGGAGCCTGAATCCTCATTCTTGTGGAATTAATTCCAGGATAAATGGAATTTATGGGATGAGAGCAATTCCCGATAAAAATTCCTTAATTTTTTTTTATCCCTGGAGGAATCCGGGCTCTTCCAGAGGCTCCTTCAAAGGTAAGTGTTGGGTTAAATCATCAAAATCCAGTTTTTTCTCCAAAGATTCTGCTGGAAAATCCCATTATTTCTCTCGTGGGGATTCCCAATGGAGATCAAATTCTCTTTTCAGAGAATTCCTCGAGTTTTTGAGTGGGAAAACAACAGGATTGGAGTTTCCTCTTCCCAAAAATGAGATTTTGCTCCAAAGAAAATTTCCGGGCTGCTTGGAAATTGGGGAGAAAAACTTTTTAGGGAAAATGGGCTCGGTTTGGATAATTCAGGCAGGAAAATAAGGTGGGAAAAAATATTTTCCTCCCTTTTCATCCCATAGAAAATAAATTTAATTGGAGAATAATAAAATTCCGGAAGGGAAAAAAAAAAGAGAAGATCCCAGGTTTCCTCTGATTTTTTTTAAACGGAAAAAATACAGATAAAATATTGCTGAGCATCCTGACCTTGAAAATCCCAAAATATTCCGTGGCTTTTATGGCAAACTCATCCAAATCCCACTGGAATTAAAATCAAAGCGATTTTTAATTGCTATTGGCAGTTAATCGATAATAATAATAATGTTCCAGCAGGATTTTTTTTTTTTTTTTTTTAATTTTAGCAAGAATTCGATTTTTAAGGCTGGGCTCACCCCACATATCCAACAAAACAACAAATTTTTGGAGCCACAAAATTCCCTTGAAGCCCCAGCGATTTCTTTCTTTTTTTTCCCCCTCCCCCGAATTTTGGGAACAGGAGGGAGAGGAACTCACCGAAATTCCAGGAAAGAATCGCCAGAAATGCCCGGGGGAGCCCCAAATCCCGGGAGTTTTATAAGAACCCCCCCAATTTCCAGGAAGTTGAGGCACCCTTTGGGCTCGAGGTTTTTAATTGCCCTCCCCCTCATGTGTAATAATTTTAATTACCCGTAATTACTTTGGGGCTTGTTTAGCCGCGTTATTCCCTTTTTTTTTTTCTTTTTTTTTTTTTTTTTTTTTTTTTTTCCGTGGGAATTCCCGGTGAGGTTTTTGCAGGAAAAGTGAATTTCCCGAGGGGATTTTTTTTTTTTTTTTGGTGGTTTCTGCCTGGATTTTCCCAATTTTGGGGTGGTTTGGGTTCAATCTCATCCCATTCCAAACCTCGGGAATGTTTCCCGCTATCCCAGCTCGCTCCAAGCCCCATCCCGATTTTTCCCTGGGTTAAAAAATGTCTCGAGGGAGGCTGAAAATACGAGGGGATGGGGAAAAATAAAAATAAAAATTAATCCTGTGGAAACGGGAAAAAAATGGATGTATTTTCCGAGGATTTGGGTGGAAACTCGGAGCTGAGAGAATCCCAGAATTCCGGAATGGGCATTTCATGGAATTCCTTGGGTATTTTATGGGTGTTTTATGGAAGTAATTAGATATTTTATGGAATTAATTTGGTATTTTATGGAAGTAATTGGATATTTTATGGAATTAATTTGGTACTGCATGGAATTAATTTGGTATTTCATGGAATTCCCTGGGTATTTTATGAAATTCTTTGGATATTTTATGGAATTCACGGGGTGATTTTATGGAATTATTTGGATATTTTACGGAATTCATTGGGTATTTTATGGAATTCATTGGGTATTTTATGAAATTCATTGGGTATTTTATGAAATTCATTGGGTATTTTATGGAATTCATTGGATATTTTATGGAATTAATTTGGATATTTTATGGAATTCACTGGGTATTTTATGGAATTAATTTGGATATTTTATGGAATTCACGGGGTGATTTTATGGAATTCTTTGGTTATTTTCTGGAATTCGCTGGGGATTTGATGGAATTCTTCGGGTATTTGATGGGATTCCCGGGGAAATTCGGGGATTCTTCAGGCAGGAAAGGGATCCCGCTCAAACCTGGATTTTCGGGATGGCTCTGGAATATCCCCAGGGAGGGAGATCCCAACATTCCCTGGGCAATCGGCTCCAAAAATTGGAAATTCCTGGGAATCAATCCCTGCCGCTCCAGAGCCAATTTTGGGGTGATTTTTGAGGAGAAATCGATTTTTTTTTAATTTTTTTTTTTTTTTTTTTGCTTCATGAATATTCAAATTACCCAGAGCTGCGCTGGAGAACAACATCCTGTTTATTCTTTCCATCCAGGGGGAATATTCCAGAGCTGCTCCGAGCCCCGAGGGATTTTTTTTTTTTTTTTTCTGGGATAATTTGTTATTTATATGACAAATTTGTTATTTATATTTCGATGTTTCTATCGCTTTGCATGCATAAACCACCCGCGAATATTCCTGACGTGTGGGAACTTCATTATCGTGATTAATTCCCTCATCCTGTCCCGAAACACAATTCCAGCTTCTCAGAGAGTTTAAAAAAAAAATAAAATTTTTGGGGGGTTTGGATTCCTCCTTCCCAATCGAGGCCGATCCCGCCGAGCTCTGTTACTGCAGATTTCTGGGAATACGGAGGAAAATCCCATTTCATGTCGTTTAATAATTCCAAAATTATCCTGGATCTCTTGGAGGCTCCTGAACCAATCCCTGCTCGGAGCCTCCCTCCTTAAAAACAGCGAAAAATCCCTGGGGAAAAAAAAAAAAAAAAAAAAAAAAAAAAAAAAAATTGGAATTTTTCTTCCAGAGCATCCAACCGAACTGGGAAACTCATTTTAACCTCCCGGTTTTCCCCGTGGGAGGAAAAATCCGGGGAAATTCGAAGCGAGGCCTCCTTTGGGAACGGGGATTATTTTGGGATGGGGATGGAATTCTTCAATTCCCGGCGCAGTTCGGCGCTGTCGCCACCAGGCGGCGACACCGCCCCTCGGCGATTTTGGGGGTTCCCCTTTTTCCGGTCTCGTGACTTTTTCCAAGGTTTTTTTTGGGTTTTCCCACCCGGAAAAACCTCGGGATGAGGGAGGGAAAGAGGAGGGGGAGAGCCCGAGGATCGTCCTCGTGCGGGCGCGATGGAATCGCAACAAAAATTTTTATTTTTATTTTTCGCTTTTCGGGTTTTTATTTTGTCCTCTCAGCGCAGCTCCGTTCTCAGCAGCCGATCCATGAAATCAGATTTTTACAATTAAACCTTTTCCAGCTGATCTATCCCCTCTTCCCCATTTTTCCCCCCCTTTTCCTGACGGGAGAAAAGGCGGAGGAAATTTGGAATATTCGGCCTGGAGAAGTTTTGGGGTGACCCCACTGTGGCCTGGCAGGGGCTGCAGGGAACGTGGGCTGAGATTTTTAATTTTTTTTAATTTTTTTTCCAAGGGCCTGGAGTGCCAGGAAAAGGGGAATGGGCTCAGATTGATGGGGGGAAGTTTAACTTGGATATTGGGAAGGAATTCCTGTGAGGAACATCATCCTCCCCCCACAGTAAATCCGTGGAAGTGAACCCAGCCCTAAAATTGCGATTATTTTACACAAAAGGAGCCGTGTAACAACAGGGATTTTTTTATTTTTTTTTTTTTACGCAGGAGTAGGAATTAGAAACTTTTAAATTTTAAAAGATGGAAAATAAATCAGGGCACAAACTTTGTCACCAAGCGCTCCTGAACCTCTCCCCGACACCTTCCCGGTGCTGGAAAATCCGAATTTGGGGTCGAATAAAACGGGGGATTCGCTTTGTGAGCTCAACATGGGCACGAAATGGGGGAGAACCGGGAATGGAGGGGGGATCACCCCGAATTTCGGCTCAAATGAGGGGGAAATCACCCCAAACTTCGGCCCCAAAGAGGAGGAAATCACCCCAAATTTCGGCTCCCATGAGCAGGGGATCACCCCAAATTTTGGCTCAAAGGAGGAGGGGGAATCAACCCCAATCCTGGGCTCCACAGAGGGGGAAATGACCCCAAATTTTGGCTCCAAGGATTGGGGAAATGACCCCCAAATCTCGGCTTCATGGAGGGGGGAAATCACCCCTAAACATGGATTTCATGGAAGGGGAAATCACCCCAAATTTCGGCTCCATGGAGGGGGGACATCAACCCCAAATTTCGGCTCAAAGGAGCGGGGAAATGACCCCAAATTTCGGCTTCATGGAGGGGGAAATCACGCTAAACTTGGATTTCATGGAGGGGGGGGAAATCAGGCTAAACTTGGATTTCTTGGACGGGGAAATCACCCCAAACTTGGATTTCTTGGAAGGGGAAATCACCCTAAACTTGGATTTCTTGGAAGGGGAAATCACCCTAAACTTGGATTTCATGGAGGGGGGGAAATCACCCTAAACTTGGATTTCATGGAGGGGGGGAAATCACCCTAAACTTGGATTTCATGGAGGGGGAAATCACCCTAAACTTGGATTTCATGGAGGGGGAAATCACCCCAAATTTCGGTTCCACGGAGAGGGAACTCCCCCCAATCCTGGTCCCCATCCCTCTCAGGCCCCCCCACCTTTCCCCTCCTCTCCCTCACCAGAGCCACCTGGACGCGCTGCGACTTTTTTTGGTGTGTCCGGAGCGCTTGGCCGGGGCCGGGGCCAGGCGGGAGGGGCGCGGGGTCCCCCGGGGCCGGTGCTGGCCACAACGGGACTTGCTCAGGTGCTGCGCGGAGCAGCTCCTGCCCTTGAGCCCCTGGAGAAGGAGCGGAGAGCCCTTGGCCACCTCCCTGGTGCCCTTGGCCACCTCCCTGAGCTGGGGACACTCCCTGATACCCGTGGCCACCTCCCCGGTGCCCTTGGCCACCTCCCTGGGCAGGGGACACTCCCTGATACCCGTGGCCACCTCCCCGGTGCCCTTGGCCACCTCCCTGAGCTGGTGACACTCCCTGATACCCGTGGCCACCTCCCTGGTGCCCTTGGCCACCTCCCTGAGCTGGGGACACTCCTTGGTGACACCTGCGGTGGCCGCGCACGAGCAGGTGACAAATTCCTGCGTGGGGTAACCCTTGGAGCACCTGTGCGGGGCCAGGTATTCCTGCAGGAAGGAATGAGCCCCGCTCTGCTGCGGGGGACACTCGGTGACCCCTCGCAGAGGCAGCGAGTAGCCACCGGTGAGCTCAGGGCAGCGCCAGGAGCATTTGGCCACTTTGTGCGAGCGACACTCGCCGCGACACGAGGCCGAGGACGAGCAGCGGATTCCGCACGGGGGGAAGCGCAGCCGGCCGGGCTCGGGGCAGCGCGGAGCGCAGGGCGGGAGGCTCCTGGCCACGCGTTTCTTGTCGCCACCGCGGCTCTCGGTGGCCCGCACAGCTCGGGGAGCCGCGGAGCAGCGGGGGCCGCGCAGGAGCCCCGCGGTGCCGCAGGGCTCGGGGTAGAGCAGGACGCATTTCTGCACCAGCGGCTGGCACGGCAGCAGCGACAGCGCGGTGGCACCTTGGGGACAGCTGTGCCAGCGGGGTGGCACCGGGCTCTTGGTGACGCTCAGGGGGTGGCAGGTGTTGGCCAAGGGCTCGGGGCGAGCCGGGCACGGCGGGAGGAGCTCGGGGATGAATTTGGGGCCCGGCAGGAGCAGAGGAGGGCAGCGCTCGCCCGGGTAGTGCATGGCGGAGCTTCAAACCTGCGAGAAAAAAACAGCGAAAAAAAATAACGATTTAACCCCTTTTTTTTTCTTTTTTTTTTTGTTTTTTTCTTGGGTGATTCAGCGCCCAAACTCGCCCTCCACGCCTCGCCCCGTGACTCAGCCCCCGGGGCGTGTTTGGGAGGGGAAAAGCAAATTCCGCCCAAATTCCCTCCCAATTTCCGGATTCTGCTGTGGTGAGGCTAAAAAAAAAAAAAAATAAAAAAAAAAATCCGGATTTTCAACCCAGGGTTGGTGCCGCCCCTGTGGGTGACTCCCCCAGCACCTCCCTGGGTCGCCCTTTTTCAAGTTGCGCTCCCCGCGATATAAAGAGGAGCCCAAAATGAGGGGAGAGGCCACCCGGGAGGAGCTGGGTGTGGCCACCGAGCCACGCCGAGGGCCACGAGGGGATCGGGGCTTTAAATCCCAAAATCCCACAAAAATTTGGGGGCTGGAATGAGGGTCTTTGTCAAAAATCCTGATTTTTTTTTTTTTTTTTTTTTTTTTTTTTTTTGTAGATCGCGTTCAAATATTTGGTGGAGAAAAGGCAAAAAAATCAAAGCAAAATCGCAGCTGGAGAATGGAATTAAATATCCCAAAATCTCAGATTTGGGGTTTGGAAGAGCAGGGTTGGGAATGGCTCCAGCTTCGCTGATTTTTGGGAGAATTGCACCCAAAAAAATCAGCCGCACTTTTCTGGAAAATTCTCCCCTTTTTTCCTCGGAAATAGCAGGAAAAACCATCCCACTCCAGGAAAAAAAAACCTCCATTTTTAGGGAGTTTTCCCAGGTTTAAACAGGATTATTTTGGCCAAAAATGGTGTCACGCCAATTTTTTTCGGAGAGTAAAGCATGAATTTTTTTTTTTTTTTTAAATCCACATTGTAGATAATGAAAAAAAAAATAAAATAAAATCCGATATTTTCTGAGCTCGGATCATTCCAGGATTTCAGGTTAAAGGAGGAAATCTCATTTATCTCCACGATCCAAACAATCATCGTCCAATAGGGAAAACAATGGCAGCAATTAGCACAAAATGGCTCATTAGGACAAAAAAACTCTTAATTAGGGGCGTCCTTTGCTCCTCCCACTCTTTTTTTTGGGGGGGGCGTTTAGCCGGGAATTTTTGGGAATCGAGGATTTTTTTCCATGCATGGAATTCCCTCGGTCGTGGTGGGAGGGGGGGAAAAAAATTTTTTTTATTTGTTGAAAATTCCGTGAAAATTTAAAATTCCTGCGCTTCCTTTGGATTTTTATGGAGCCAAATCCTACCGGGAAAAAAAAAAAAAAAAAAAAAAGAAAAGCAGGAAAACTCCTCGTCGAAAAAATCGCGCTCCTGCCTCAGCGTAGGAGAGATTTAAAATTCCTAAAATCAGGAATTTGGGTTTTTGAGTCACCAAAAATCTCCTCAGCTCCTTCAGGGAATTCCTTCCCCGATTTTCCTCAGCCGGGAAGAGCCGCGCATCCCAAAAAATAAAATAAAAATAAAATAGAATAGAATAAAATAAAATAGAATAGAAGAATAAAATAGAATAGAATAGAATAAAATAGAAGAATAAAATAAAATAGAAGAGCAGAATAAAATAGAATAGAATAAAATAAAATAATAGAATAAAATAGAATAGAAGAATAGAATAGAATAAAACAGAATAGAATAAAATAGAATAAAATAAAAGAGTAGAATGAAATAAAACAGAGTAAAATAGTAGAAAAAAATAAAACAGAATAAAATAAAAGAGTAGAATGAAATAAAACAGAGTAAAATAGTAGGAAAAAATAAAACAGAATAAAATAAACCAGAATGAAATAAAACAGAATAAAATAGTGGAAAAAATAAAACAGAATAAAATAAAATAGAATAGAATAAAATAAAACAGTATCAAATGAAATAGAATAAAAATAGAATAAAAATAGAATAAAATAGAACAGAATAAAACAGTATAAAATAAAATAGAAAAAAAAGGAATAGAATAAAACAGTATAAAATAAAATAGAATAAAAATAGAACAGAATAAAACATTATAGAATAAAAATAGAATAAAACAGTATAGAATAAGAATAGAATAAAATGGAATAGAATAAAAATAGAATAAACTAGAATAAAAATAGAATAAACTAGAATAAAACTAGAATAAAACTAGAATAAAACTAGAATAAAACTAGAATAAAAATAGAATAAAAATAGAATAAAAAATAGAATAAAAATAGAATAAACTAGAATAAAAATAGAATAAAAATAGAATAAAAATAGAATAAACTAGAATAAAAATAGAATAAAAAATAGAATAAAAATAGAATAAAATAAAATAAAGTAAAATAAAATGTCTGGAGGAATACTGGGGAATAAAAATGGGAATTTTGGGAGTTCCCCTGGACTTACCCGGCTCATGAGGGAGAAGAGGCGCCGAGCAGAGTCCGGGAATCGCTGGGCCCGGGCCGGGTTTTTATGGAGGCCGGGAATGCCCCGGGGAATGGGGGAGGTTGGGTTTGGCCTCCCTGGGTGATGCTTTAATTGCGCCCCAAATCCCGGCCACGTGCGGCTCCGGGCATGTCCCGGATCCTAAAGGTTGGGCCAGAAAAAAAAAATAAAAATAAAAAATAAAATAAAAAACCACCCCAGGGATCTTCCCGAAATTCCAGCCCGAACAGATTTTTCCAGTCGCAAAAATAAAAGTGAAATATATGGTGGTGGAGCCCCTAAAAAAATAAAATAAATGATGGTGGAACCCTAAAAAAAATTAAAATAAATGATGGTGGAGCCTCAAAATAATTTAAAATAAATGGTGGTGGAGCCTCTAAAAAATTTAAAATAAATGGTGGTGGAGCCCCCTAAAAAATTTAAAAGTGAATGGTGGTGGAGCCCTAAAAAAAATTAAAATAAATGATGGTGGAACCCTAAAAATTTAAAATAAATGGTGGTGGAGCCCCCCAAAATTAAAATAAATCACGGTGGAGCCTCTAAAAATTTAAAATAAATGGTGGTGGAGCCACTAAAAATTTAAAATAAATGGTGGTGGAGCCCCTAAAAAAATAAAAATAAATGGTGGTGGAACCCTAAAAAATTTAAAAGAAATGGTGGTGGAGCCCCCTAAAAAATTAAAATAAATCACGGTGGAGCCTCAAAATAATTTAAAATAAATGGTGGTGGAGCCACTAAAAATTTAAAATAAATGGTGGTGGAGCCCCTAAAAAAATAAAAATAAGTGGTGGTGGAACCCTAAAAAATTTAAAAGAAATGGTGGTGGAGCCCTAAAAAAATTTAAAATAAATGGTGGTGGAGACACTAAAAATTTAAAATAAATGGTGGTGGAGCCCCTAAAAAAATAAAAATAAATGGTGGTGGAACCCTAAAAAATTTAAAAGAAATGGTGGTGGAGCCCCCTAAAAAAATAAAAGTAAATGGTGGTGGAACCCTAAAAAATTTAAAAGAAATGGTGGTGGAGCCCTCTAAAAAAATAAAAGTAAATGGTGGTGGAGCCCTAAAAAAAATTAAAATAAATGGTGGTGGAGCCCTAAAATAATTTAAAAGAAATGGTGGTGGAGACACTAAAAAATTTATAATAAATGGTGGTGGAGCCCCTAAAAAAATAAAAGTAAATGGTGGTGGAGCCCTAAAAAAATTAAAATAAATGATGGTGGAGCCTCAAAATAATTTAAAATAAATGGTGGTGGAGTCCTAAAAAAAATTAAAATAAATGATGGTGGAGTCGCAAAAAAAATTTAAAATAAATGGTGGTGGAGCCCCTAAAAAAATTAAAATAAATGGTGGTGGAGCCCCCTAAAAAATTTAAAAGAAATGGTGGTGGAGCCCCCTAAAAAATTAAAAATAAATCACGGTGGAGCCCTAAAATAATTTAAAATAAATGGTGGTGGAGCCCCTAAAAAAATAAAAATAAATGGCGGTGGAGCCTCTAAAAATTTAAAATAAATGGTGGTGGAGCCCCCCAGAAAATTAAAATAAATGATGGTGGAGTCGCAAAAAAATTTAAAATAAATGGTGGTAAAGCCCCTAAAAAAATTAAGATAAATGGTGGTGGAGCCTCAAAAAAATTTAAAATAAATCATGGTGGAGCCTCTAAAAATTTAAAATAAATAGTGGTGGAGCCTCAAAAAAAAATTTTAAAAATGGTGGTGGAGCCCTAAAAAAAATTAAAATAAATGATGGTGGAGCCCTAAAAAAAATTAAAATAAATGATGGTGGAACCCTAAAAAATTTAGAAGAAATGGTGGTGGAGCCCCTAAAAAAATAAAAATAAATGGTGGTGGAGACACTAAAAAGTTTAAAAGAAATGGTGGTGGAGCCTCTAAAAATTTAAAATAAATACCGGTGGAGCCCTAAAAAAATTAGAAATAAATGATGGTGGAACCCTAAAAAATTTAGAAGAAATGGTGGTGGAACCTCTAAAAATTTGAAATAAATCATGGTGGAGCCTCAAAAAAATTTAAAATAAATCATGGTGGAGCCTCTAAAAATTTAAGATAAATAGTGGTGGAGCCTCAAAAAAAAAATTTTAAAAAAATGGTGGTGGAGCCCTAAAAAAAATTAAAATAAATGATGGTGGAACCCTAAAAAAATTAAAATAAATGATGGTGGAGCCTCAAAAAAATTAGAAATAAATGGTTGTGGAGCGCAGGCAGGGAATGAAGAAGGAATTCCTCATTCCCGAGGGAGCTGCGGGCAGGAATCCCTTTGAAAATCCATCCAGGAAGGACTCGGGGCATCCCATAATTATCGGGAGACGCGGGTTCCGTGCCGGGAATCCAGGGGATCGTTTGGAGCCCTGGGGACGCCTCCCAAAAATTCCCTGTCACAAAGGGGCCCGCGCTGCCCTTTTTTGGCTCATCAAAAAAAAAAAAAAATTAAAAAAAAACCAAAGAAAACCCAAAACAAAACAACAACAACAACAAAAAAATAAAAAAATAAAAAAACACCAAAACAAAAACCCAAAACAAAACAAAAAAAAACAAAAAACCCCCAAAAAAATCCCCAAAAAATCAAACCGAAACAAAAAACAAAAAAAAAACAAACCAAAACAAAACCCCAAAAAACAAAACAAAAAAAACCCAAAAAAACCCAAAACAAAACAAAAAAATCCCCAAAAAACCAAACCGAAACAAAAAACAAAAAAAAACCAAACCAAAACAAAACCCCAAAAAACAAAACAAAAAAAAACTAAAAAACCCCAAACAAAACAAAAAAAAAAAAAAACCAAACCAAAACAAAAAAACCCAAAGAACCCCAAACAAAACAAAATCCCAAAGACCCAAAACAAAACAAAAAAAAACAAAAAACCCAAACCAAAAAAAACCAAAAAACCAAACCAAACAAAAAACCAAAAACAAAAACCCCCAAAAACAAAACAAAAAGAACCTAAAAACCAAAACAAAAAAAAAAAACCAAAACAAAACAAAAAAAACCTAAAAACCCAAAACAAAAAAAAAACAAAACAAAAAACCAAAATAAAAAAAAAACCAAAGCAAACAAAAAACCAAAAACAAAAACCCCCAAAAACAAAACAAAAAGAACCTAAAAACCCAAAACAAAACAAAAAAAAATAAAAAAAACCCCAAAACAAAACAAAAAAAACCAAAAAACCCAAAACAAAACAAAAAAACCAAAAAACCCAAAACAAAACAAAAAAAAAACCAAAAAACCAAAGCAAACAAAAAACCAAAAACAAAAACCCCCAAAAACAAAACAAAAAAAACCTAAAAACCCAAAACAAAACAAAAAAAATTTTAAAAAACCCAAAACAAAACAAAAAAAACCAAAAAAAACCAAAACAAAACAAAAAAAAAACAAAAAACCAAAACAAAAAAAACCCAAAAAACAAAACAAAAAGAACCCAAAAAACCAAAGCAAACAAAAAACCAAAACCAAAAAAATAAAAATAAAAATAAAAATAAAAATAAAAAAAAAAAAAAAAAAAAAAAAAAAAAAAAAAAAAAAAAAAAAAAAAAAACCCCCCCCCTATCCCACACACATATAAAAATAAAAATAAAAATAAAAATAAAAATAAAAATAAAAATAAAAATAAAAATAAAAATAAAAACAACCCAGGGAAAATTGGGAAGGATTTCTGTTCTCTGTTTATCCCATAAAATGAAATGAAATGAAATGAAATAAAATAAAATAAAATAAAATAAAATAAAATAAAATAAAATCAAATAAAATAAAATAAAAATAAAATAAAATAAAAACAATTCAGGGGAAATTGGGAAGGAGTTTCGGAAGGTTTTGGGGTTTTTTTTTTGTCCCTGGAATTTTAATTTTTTTTTTTTTTTTTTTTGATTGTTTGAATATAAATCCAACCAGGGATTGGGGTGAGGTGCCTGAAAAAAAAGGGGAATTATCGTGGAATTATCGTGGAATTGTTGTGGAATTATTGTGGAATTACCATGGAATTATCATGGAATTGTCATGGAATTGTTGTGGATTTATCGTGGAATTATTGTGGAATTTTCATGGAATTTTCATGGAATTAAAATGGAATTTTCATGGAATTATCATGGAATTATTGTGGATTTATCATGGAATTATTGTGGAATTTTCATGGAATTATCATGGAATTATTGTGGAATTTTCATGGACTTTTCATGGAATTTTCATGGAATTTTCATGGAATGTTCCCCTTTGCAAGGGATCAAATCCAGGCCCTGCTCAGAATTCCCAAAATCCCGCCCTGCTCCTGGAGCCTCGAGAATTCCATGACTGGAATATTGAAATATTGGAATATTGAAATATTGGAATATTGAAATATTGGAATATTGAAATATTGGAATATTGAAATATTGGAATATTGAAATATTGGAATATTGGAATATTGAAATACTGGAATATTTGAGTATTTGAATATTGGAATTTTGGAATATTGGGGTATTGGAATATTTGGATATTTGAGCATTTGAATCTTGGAGTTTTGGAATATTGGAATATTTAAACATTCGAATATTAGATTATTTCAATATTGGAGAGTTTGAATATTACAATATTTGAATGCTGGAATATTTGAATATTAGATTATTCGAATATTGGATAATTTGAATATTGGAATATTTAAACATTCGAATGTTGGAATATTTGAATATTAGATTATTTGAATATTGGATTATTTGAATACTGGAGCATTCGAATATTGGAATATTTAAACATTCGAACATTGGAATATTTTAATATTAGATTATTTGAATATTGGATCATTTGAATATTGGAATATTTAAACATTGGAACATTGGAATATTTGAATATTAGATTATTTGAATATTATATTATTTGAATACTGGAGCATTCGAATATTGGAATATTTAAACATTGGAACATTGGAATATTTGAATATTGGGTTATTTGAAAATTAGATTATTTGAACACTGGAGCATTTGAGCATTGGAATTTTGGAATATTTGGAATCTCCAGCTCCGAATCCTGGCCCACGACCCGAATTTCCCCCTTTATTTCCTGCTTTCCCAGGAACCCAGAGTCCATTTAATCATTTCATTTCCATTTCATTTCCATTTCATTTCCATTTCATTTCCATTCCATTTCCATTTCATTTCCATTTCATTTCCATTTCCATTTCATTTCAATTTCCATTTCATTTCCATTTCATTTCAATTTCCATTTCATTTCAATTTCCATTTCATTTCCATTTCATTTCAATTTCCATTTCATTCCCATTTCATTTCAATTCCCATTTCATTTCCATTTCATTTCAATTTCCATTTCAATTTCCATTTCGTTTCAATTTCCATTTCATTCCCATTCCATTTCAATTTCCATTTCATTCCCATTTAATTCCCCAGTTGGGGACACGGCTCCGATTTTCCAGGTGGATCCCGAAGGCAAATCCCGACCCCAGCCCCGGATCCCTCTCACTTTTATGGATTCTCCCTCCCCTGAGAAACAACAACAACAACAATAAGGAGAAAATTTTAAACTCTTTCAATTCCCTGACCTAAATTTTCCTGGACTAAGGCGGCGCCGGAGCGTGGATTAGGCCCGGGTTTTATGGGAATTCCTCGGGAAGTTTGGGATCAAGGAGAGCTGCTAATTCCTGCTTGTGAGTGACCTGGGCATTCAAAATGCCCTTAATTAGCACCTGAATGGCCTTAATTAACATTTGCGAGGCCCTTTCATCTCCAGGAGGCTCCTGGGATATTTTTAATTTTTTTTTTTTTTTTTTTTTTTGGGAGGGTGGTTGGTCATTATTCCCAATTAAACGCTGGGGAAACTGAGGCAGGGATGAGTCAGGGCCGTGCCCAAACATCCCCAAATCCCGGTGACCCCAAAAAAAATCCGGGACCCGCCCCCTCCCAGGAGGAATTTTCTGGAAGATTCCCGGGGAGAGGGGAGAGAAAAAGACGCAGAGATGGGAGAAGGAAGGTGGTGGAAGGGCTGGGAATGTTGGGAATGTTGGGAATGTTGGGAATGTTGGGAATGTTGGGAATGTGGAGACCCCAGAGCCCCTGCCAAATATTTCCCAAATATTTTTTTCCTGAGGCTCCAATGAAATCCTGGTGGCACCAATCCCCTTTTCCTACTGGAATTCCTAAATATTCTTTTCCTGAGGCTCCAGGCACGTCCTGGTGGCACCAATCTCCCTTTTCCTGCTGGAATTTCCCAAAAATTCTTTTCCTGAAGCTCCAATGAAATCCTGGTGTTACCAATCCCACTTTTCCTGCTGGAATTTTCCCAAAAATTCTTTTCCCGAGGCTCCAATGAAATCCTGGTGTCACCAATTCCCCTTTTCCTACTGGAATTCATAAATATTCTTTTCCTGAAGCTCCAATGAAATCCTGGTGTCACCAATCCCCCTTTTCCTGATGGAATTTTCCCAAAAATGCTTTTCCTGAAGCTCCAATGAAATCCCGGTGTCACCAATCCCCCTTTTCCTGCTGGAATTTCCCAAAAATTCTTTTCCTGAAGCTCCAATGAAATCCTGGTGGCACCAATCCCCCTTTTCCTAGTGGAATTTCCCAAATATTCTTTTCCCGAGGCTCCAATGAAATCCTGGTGTCACCAATCCCCTTTTCCTACTGGAATTCCTAAATATTCTTTTCCTGAGGCTCCAGGCACGTCCTGGTGGCACCAATCTCCCTTTTCCTGTTGGAATTTCCCAAAAATGCTTTTCCTGAGGCTCCAGGCACTTCCTGGTGTCACCAATCCCCCTTTTCCTACTGGAATTTCCCAAAATTTCTTTTCCCGAGGCTCCAATCACATCCTGGTGTCACCAATCCCCCTTTTCCTGCTGGAATTTTCCCAAAAATGCTTTTCCGGAGCCAGCACGAGCAGAATCCATCCCATTCCTTGGGCTGGACCCAAAGGAATTTTGGATCCCCTCCGGAGGGTGAGGACAGGGATTCTCCCCCTCGGGTGGGATCCCACCTGGAATTCTGTGTCCACTTCAGGTGTCCCGAAGAGAAAAGGGACGTGGAATTGTTGGGGCGAGTCCAGAGGGGGCCATGGAGTGGATCCAGGGGCTGGGAATGTTGGGAATGTTGGGGAATGTTGGGGAATGTTGGTGAATGTTGGGGAATGTTGGGGAATGTTGGGGAATGTTGGGGAATGTTGGGAATGTTGGGGAATGTTGGGAATGTTGGGAATGTTGGGGAATGTTGGTGAATGTTGGTGAATGTTGGGGAATGTTGGTGAATGTTGGGGAATGTTGGGGAATGTTGGGGAATGTTGGGGAATGTTGGGGAATGTTGGGGAATGTTGAGAATTTTGGGAATGTGGAGACCCCAGAGCCTCTCCCAGGATCTCCAAGGGGATTTTCCCTCAGGAACTGCAGGGACGGGACACAGGGAATGGGGTCGGGGGCACAGAGAGGGAATTTGGGTGGGATTTGGGGGCAGGAATTGTTCCCTGGGGGGGCCTGGCCCAGGGAATTCCATGGATTCCCCATCCCTGGGGGTGTCCCAGGCCAGGCTGGATCCACCTGGCAGAGTGGGAGGTGTCCCTTAGATCTTCCAGGATCTTTCAGGTCCTTCCAGCCCAAACCATTCCAGGATTCCCCGGGCTGGTTGGGATGGGATTTTTGGGATAAATCCTTCCCTGGCCCCGGGGATTCCATGGATTTCTCATCCCTGGAAGTGCCCAATTCCAGCCTGGAACCCCCTGGGATAGGGGGAGGTCCCTGCCCATGGAATGGGATGGTTTTGACATCCCTGAAACCCAAATTATTCCAGGATTTTATCCCGATTTTCCATTGGTCAAACACGTCCTGGAAACCCAAATTATTCCAAGATTTTGTCCCATTTTTCCATTGGTCAAACACGTCCTGGAAACCCAAATTATTCCAAGATTTTATCCCATTTTTCCATGGATCAAACAGGTCCTGGAAACCCAAATTATTCCAGGATTTTATCCCAATTTTCCATTGGTCAAACACGTCCTGGAAACCCAAATTATTCCAGGATTTTATCCCAATTTTCCATTGGTCAAACACGTCCTGGAAACCCAAATTATTCCAGGATTTTATCCCATTTTTCCATGGATCAAACAGGTCCTGGAAACTCAAATTATTCCAGGATTTTATCCCAATTTTCCATTGGTCAAACACGTCCTGGAAACCCAAATTATTCCAAGATTTTATCCCAATTTTCCATTGGTCAAACACGTCCTGGAAACCCAAATTATTCCAGGATTTTATCCCAATTTTCCATTGGTCAAACACGTCCTGGAAACCCAAATTATTCCAAGATTTTATCCCGATTTTCCATTGCTCAAACAGGTCCTGGAAACCCAAATTATTCCAAGATTTTATCCCAATTTTCCATTGCTCAAACAGGTCCTGGAAACCCAAATTATTCCAAGATTTTATCCCGATTTTCCATTGCTCAAACAGGTCCTGGAAACCCAAATTATTCCAAGATTTTATCCCGATTTTCCATTGCTCAAACAGGTCCTGGAAACCCAAATTATTCCAAGATTTTATCCCAATTTTCCATGGATCAAACAGGTCCTGGAAACCCAAAACATTCCATTTAAGAAATATTTTACATGAAATAAAGAGATGTTCAATAAAAAAAAAAAAAAAACATATAAAAATTAAAAAAAAAAAATATAATACTATAAAAAACCTCTAAAAAAAAAAAAAAAAAAACAATTTTAATTTTTTTTTTAATTTAAATAAAAAATCACCAAGAGGCAGAAACCCAAGCTTTTAATCCGAGGTCAGACAAGAACATTTATCTAATTTTATATGTGTACGTAAAATATTTGTATATTTCTGTAAATAAAGTTTATTTTCAGTGCACATCTTCAGCATAAAAATTTAATTAATTACCTTCTTAATGAAACATTTATCAAATAACTTTCGCTGTTTGGAAGAGTTTTCATTTGTAGTCGTGGTTTTTATCTTCATCAAAAGAATAAAAACTTTGGGAGGGACATTTGGGCTTCACCAAAATGGGAATTCTTGGGGAATTCCCCTTTGGGGTCTGTGCTGGGTTAAAAATCTGGGAATTCTGGTCACATTCCAAAGGGGAAGGGGCTCTCCTTTGCCACCTGAATTTTAGGAATTTCTTTGTCCTTTTCCACCTGAATTTTAGGAATTCCTTCGTCCTTTCCACCTGAATTTTAGGAATTCCTTTGTCCTTTTCTGTCTAAATTTTAGGAATTTCTTCGTCCTTTTCCACCTGAATTTTAGGAATTCCTTTGTCCTTTTCTGCCTAAATTTTAGGAATTCCTTCTTCCTTTTCCACCTGAATTTTAGGAATTCCTTCATCCTTTCCCACCTGAATTTTAGGAATTCCTTCACCTTTTCCACCTGAATTTTAGGAAATCCTTTGTCCTTTTCCACCTGAATTTTAGGAATTTGTTCGTCCTTTTCCACCTGAATTTTAGGAAATCCTTTGTCCTTTTCCACCTGAATTTTAGGAATTTGTTCGTCCTTTTCCACCTGAATTTTAGGAATTTGTTCGTCCTTTTCCATCTGAATTTTAGGAATTTCTTTGTCCTTTTCCACCTGAATTTTAGGAATTCTTTCATCCTTTTCCACCTGAATTTTAGGAATTCCTTCTTCCTTTTCCACCTGAATTTTAGGAATTCCTTCGTCCTTTTCCACCTGAATTTTAGGAATTCCTTCGCTGTGCTCTGGAAAAGGTCTGGGAATATTCCAGAAGCATCTCGTGCTCCGGGATCACCCTGCTGGAACGGGCTCTGCTCCCTCTGCAGTCCTGGGATTCCGAGTGACTTTTATCCCAATTTCCTCAGAAATTCCCAGCCCAAACCTGGATGTTCTGGAAAACTCCGAGCCCTGTGGGATCCAACTCAACCAGAACATTCCATCCCAAATCCTGGGAATAGACCTGGAGCTGGGACCTGGACCGGTCCTCTCGAAGATCTGGGCTCCTCACATCTTTCCACTCCTGCTTTTATCATTTTTATTATTGTCATCGTTGTTATTTTTATTTTTATTTTTATTTTTATTGCTCAAAAATCACGATTTCTTGAGCTGGGATCTGGACCGCTCCTCTCAAAGATCTGGACTCCTCAGATCTTTCTATTCCTTCTTTTATTATTATTTTATATATATATCATTATTATTATAATTTTTTTTTCAATTGCTTAAAAAAATCACAATTTCTTGGAATTCTCCGGGAATTCGATCCCATCCCACCAACACCTTGCAGCAGATCAAGGGAGGATCCAGAGGCACCTGGAACGTCACCAGGGGAAGGGAGGGAAGCGCCGGAAATCCGGGATAACGCGGCTGGGAGAGGGAGGACGTCACGAAATCCCGAATTCCCGGGGATTGTCACATGGGAATGTCACCAGGGCCACTTGGGGGCCGAGCAGTATTTCTTGGAGTGGCTGGAGATCTTCACCCCGCCGGGCTGCGGGGGGACAGCCTTGGTGGCACTTGGCTGGGGGACACATTTGGTGACACTTTGCTGGGGGACAGAAATTGTCCCACACTGCTGGGGGACACATTTGGTGACACTTTGCTGGGGGACAGAAATTGTCCCATATTGCTGGGGGACACATTTGGTCACACTCTGCTGAGGGACACACTTGGTGGCACTTTGCTGGGGGACACACTGGGTGACATTTTGCTGGGAGGCACAAACTGTCCCACACTGCTGGGGCACACATTTGGTGGCACTTGGCTGGGGGACACACTTGGTGGCACTTTGCTGGGGGACACACTGGGTGACATTTTGCTGGGAGGCACAAACTGTCCCACACTGCTGGGGGACACATTTAGTGGCACTTTTTGGGGGACACACTTGGTCACGCTCTGCTGGGGGACACAGATTGACCCATATTGCTGGGGGACACATTTGGTGACACTTTGCTGGGGGACACATTTGGTGACACTTTGCTGGGGGACAGAAATTGTCCCACACTGATGAGGGACACACTTGGTGACACTTTTCTGGGAGGCACAAACTGTCCCATATTGCTGTGGGACACATTTGGTGACACTTTGCTGAGGGACACATTTGGTGACACTTTGCTGGGGGACAGAAATTGTTCCACACTGCTGGGGGACACATTTGGTGGCACTTTGCTGGGGGACACACTTGGTCACGCTCTGCTGGGGGACAGAAATTGTCCCATATTGCTGGGGGACACAGATTGTCCCACACTGCTGAGGGACACACTGGGTGACACTTTGCTGGGGGACACTCTTGGTCACACACTGCTGGGGCACACATTTGGTGGCACTTTGCTGGGGGACACATTTGGTGGCACTTTGCTGGGGCACACATTTGGTGGCACTTTGCTGGGGGACACACTTGGTGGCACTTGGCTGGGGGACACACTTGGTGGCACTTGGCTGGGGGACACATTTGGTCACGCACTGCTGGGGGACACACTTGGTGGCACTTTGCTGGGGCACACATTTGGTGGCACTTTGCTGGGGGACACATTTGGTGGCACTTTGCTGGGGCACACAACCCTCCCCGCTCTGCTGCTGCTGCGGGACACAAACGCTGTCCCCGCCGCTGTCGCACTGCTGCGGGACACACCTGGTGACACACCTGCCGTGCCACTGCTGGGGGACAGCGGCGGTGACACTCTGCTGCTGCTGGGGGACAGGCGCTGCCACCCACCTGTACGAGACGCGCTGGGCCGCGCGCTGCTGGGGGACACAGCTGGTGACACACCTGGGGACACCCTGCCGGGGACACACCGTGCTCACGCACTGCTGGGGGACGCACCTGGTGGCACCTTGCTGCTGGGGGACGCCTTTGGTGACGCAGGGCGGGCGCGGCACGCAGGTGGTGACACACCTGGGGACAACCTGCTGCTGCTGGGGACGGGGGACGCACTCGGGTGGTGGCACCTGCAGCTGCTGCGGCACGCACCGCGTGACAGCGGTGACACCCGCGCCGCCCTCCACGCGCTGCTGCGGCACGCAGGTGGTGACACACCTGGGGACGATCTTCTGCTGCTGGGGGACGGGCGGGCACGGCTGTGGCACCCGCACCTGGTGTGGCACGCACTGTGTCACCCCCACCTGGTGTGGCACGCACTGTGTCACCCCCACCTGGTGTGGCACACACTGTGTCACCCCCACCTGGTGTGGCACACACTGTGTCACCCCCACCTGGTGTGGCACGCACTGTGTCACCCCCACCTGGTGTGGCACGCACTGTGTCACCCCCACCTGGTGTGGCACACACTGTGTCACCCCCACCTGGTGTGGCACACACTGTGTCACCCCCACCTGGTGTGGCACGCACTGTGTCACCCCCACCTGGTGTGGCACGCACTGTGTCACCCCCACCTGGTGTGGCACGCACTGTGTCACCCCCACCTGGTGTGGCACACTCTGTGTCACCCCCACCTGGTGTGGCACGCTCTGTGTCACCCCCACCTGGTGTGGCACACTCTGGGTCACCCCCACGTGCTGTGGCACGCACCAGGTGACACCCGCGCCGCCGGTCACGCGCTGCTGCGGTGGCACGCGCGTTGTCACCCTCCTGGCGACAACCTGCTGCTGCCGCAGGCCGTGGGGCACGCAGTGGGGTCCGAGGAGCTGGCGGGGCACGGCCCGGGTGACATTTTGCTGGTGGCACACGCTGGAGGACGCGGCCCGCTGCAGGGGCACCTGGGCGAGCGCCGCCTGGGGGATGCAGGTGACGGAGTGCCACCCCTGAGGCGACGAGGGGACACCGGGGGACAGCGCCACGGGGTCCTGGTGGAGCGGAGGGAGGTGCTGGTGGAGGTGGCAGGACATCTTGGGGACACCTGGAAGGACACAACGGGGTTGGGGTCAGGTGGGTTTTAGGGTCTGTCCCATCCAGGGACACCTGAAGAGGCCCCTGGTCCCCAAATCTCAGGGACACGTCCCAAATTTTGGGACTTGTGTCACAGTCCCAGCACAGGTGGGAGGTGCTGATGAAGGTCTTGGGGACATCTTGGGGACACCTTGAAGGACACAACGGGGTTGGGGTCAGGTGGATTTTAGGGTCTGTGCCATCCCAACCCATCCGGGGACACCTGAGGAGGCCCCTGGTTCCCAAATCTCAAGGACACGTCCCAAATTTTGGGACTGTGGGACTGGGATTTATGTCACAGCCCCAGCACAGGTGGGAGGGGCTTGTTTTTCAAAGTCACCTCGGGATCTCTGCTTGGGAATGATCAATCCCACCCCAAAACGAGCTGGGATTTTTTCTAAAATCATCCCGGATCTCTCTCTGGAATCCACCAATCCCACCCCAAAACCAGCTGCTATTTTCCAAAGCCATCCTGGATTTCTGCTTGGAATCCACCAATCCCACCCCGAACTGAGGAGTTATTTTTCTAAAACCACCCCAGATCTCGTCCTGGAAACCACCAACCCCGCTCCAAAACGAGCTGTCATTTGCCCAAAGCCACCCTGGATTTCAGTTTGGGAATGACCAATCCCACCCCAAAACGAGCTGGGATTTTTTCTAAAACCACCCTGGATCTCCTCCTGGAATCCACCAATCCCACCCCAAATCAAGGTGTTATTTTTCAAAACCACCTCTGCATGGAATCCACCAATCCCACCCCAAAACCAGCTGCTATTTTTCCTAAAGCCACCTTGGATCTCTCCCTGGAAAACACCAATCCCACCCCAAAACAAGGTGTTATTTTTCAAAACCACCTCTGCTTGGAATCCATCAGTCCCACCCCAAAACAAGGTGTTATTTTTCTGAAACCACCTTGGATCTCTCCCTGGAATCCACCAATCCCACCCCAAAACCATCTGCTATTTTTCCTAAAGCCACCTTGGATTTCTTACTGGAAAACACCAATCCCACCCCAAAACGAGCTGGGATTTTTCCTAAAGCCACTTTGGATCTCTCCCTGGAATCCACCAATCCCATCCCAAAAACAGCTGGGATTTTTCCTAAATCCACCTTGGATTTCTTCCTGGAAAACACCAATCCCACCCAAAACAAGCTGGGATTTTTTCTACAACCACCCTGGAAAACACCAATCCCACCCCAAAACCAGCTGCTATTTTTCCTAAAGCCACCTTGGATTTCTTACTGGAAAACACCAATCCCACCCCAAAACAAGGTGTTATTTTTCTGAAACCACCCTGGAAAACACCAATCCCACCCCCAAAACGAGCTGGGATTTTTTCTAAAACCACCCAAATCTCTTCCTGGAAAACACCAATCCCACCCCAAAACGAGCTGGGATTTTTTCTAAAACCACCCTGGAAAACACCAATCCCACCCCAAAACGAGCTGGGATTTTTTCTAAAACCACCTTGGATCTCCCCCTGGAATCCACCAATCCCACCCCAAAACCAGCTGCTATTTTTCCTAAAGCCACCTTGGATTTCTTACTGGAAAACACCATTCCCACCCCAAAACAAGGTGTTATTTTTCTGAAACCACCCTGGAAAACACCATTCCCACCCCAAAACGAGCTGGGATTTTTCCTAAAGCCACTTTGGATCTCTCCCTGGAAAACACCAATCCCATCCCAAAAACAGCTGGGATTTTTCCTAAATCCACCTTGGATTTCTTCCTGGAAAACACCAATCCCATCCCAAAACCAGCTGCTACTTTTCCTAAATCCACCTTGGATTTTTTACTGGAAAACACCAATCCCACCCAAAACGAGCTGGGATTTTTTTCTAAAACCCCCCTGGAAAACACCATTCCCACCCCAAACAAAAGCATAATTTTTCAAAGTCACCTTGTATCTCTTACTGGAAAATACCAATCCCACCCCAAAACGAGCTGGGATTTTTTTCTAAAACCCCCCCTGGAAAACACCAATCCCTGCTATTTTTCCTAAATCCACCTTGGATTTTTTACTGGAAAACACCAATCCCACCCCAAACCGAGCTGTCATTTCCCCAAAGCCACCCTGCATCTCCCAATTCCAAACTTTGCCTTGGACACTTCCTGGGAATGGGGACCCCCTTCTGTTACCCATCCCATCCCATCCCATCCCATCCCATCCCATCCCATCCCATCCCATCCCACCCCATCCCATCCCATTATCCCATCCCATCCCATCCCATCCCATCCCATCCCATCCCATCCCATCCCATTATCCCATCCCATCCCATCCCATCCCATCCCATTATCCCATTATCCCACCCCATCCCATTATCCCATCCCCACTCCGAGAACCAAAACAATTCCCCGGGAATTCCCCATCCCGGCATCCCGGGGGGCTCGGGGGACCCCGACTCACGCGGCTCCCGGGGGTGGGGATGATTTTCCGGAGGTGACCAGCCCGTCCCAGCTCCGGGACAGCTTTTATGGGGCCGCCCGAAATTCCCGGGGCGAGTCGGAGCCGCCGACTCATCGCCGGCAATGAGTGGTTCCGTGTCAGCTTCCCGCGCTAATTACCTCGGCTTAATTAATCCTCCCAGGCGGCAGCTCCCCAAACCCGGGGTTGTTTTTTTTTGGGGGGGGGGGGATTGAACCCCTCTGGATGGTTTGGAATGGGTTTTCCAGGGGTTTTTTCCCGTCCCTGGGGGTGTCACGGGGGATGGGGTTGTGTGGGTTATTCGTGGATTTTTGGGGGTTTTCCGTGGGTTTTGTCTCATCCGCCCGGATTTTGGGGGGGTTGGGGCAATTTTGACCCTCTGAGGGGGAAAAAACACGAGAAGAAATCCCTGCTCGTGCCTCGTTTTTCACCAAAAATCATCATTTTTTTTAATTAAAAAAACCCCAATTCTCCCAGCGTTGATGTCACCAGGGCCGGGCCCTGCTTTGTCCTGGTCCCCCCGAGCTCCCCTCGGGATTATCCAGAGGAAAAAATCCCAAAACACGGAGCAGGAAAAGTCCGGATTCCTCCCTGGATTCCTTCCCGACGGAGAATTCCATCATTAGAGGAGGATTTCTTCCCTCTCTGCTGCTCCCAAAACTTCCCGATTCATTTTCCTTGCCCCAATTTTTCGGGGCCCTTTCTCCTGCCCACAAAAAAAAAAAAAAAAAAAACCTCCCGGGCGGGGCCGTTTCGCCCAGTTCACAAGAAACCACATTTTTTAATTAAAAAAAATAAAATAAAATTAAATTAAAATACTCAGGCCCTGCCTCCTCTCGCCGTGGCTTTGGGCTCCGTGTTGGTGTCACCGGGGCTGGGCTTTGTTTTGTCCTGGTCCCTCTCAGCTCTGCTGGAGCATCAGCCATCAATTGGCTTTTTTGTTTCTTGTTTTTTGGTTTTTTTTCAAAATGAACCCGTAAAAGATCTTAGAAGAGTTTAAGTGACCGAAAAGAAAAATTAATCTTCTGTATTTTGGGGTGATTTTGTGTCAGAATGAACCCATAAAAAAGCTGAGCGGATTTTTAGTGACTTTTAAAAATTTAACATCCTGATTTTTGGGGTTATTTTGTGTCACAGTGAACCCATGAAGGTGCTGAGCAGATTTTTAGTGACTTAAAAAGTCAATATTTTGGTTTTTGGGGTAATTTTGTGTCATAATGAACCCATAAAAACACTCAGCGGATTTTTAGTGACTTTAAAAATTCATCTTCTTGTTTTTGGGGTTATTTTGTGTCACAAGGAACTCAGGAAGGTGCTGAGCAGATTTTTAGTGACTTTAAAAAATTCATCTTTTGGTTTTTTTGGTTGTGTCACAATGAACCCACAAAAGCGCTGAACAGATTTTTAGCCACTTTAAAAATATATTTATTTTTTTTCTATTTTGTATCACAATGAACCCACAAAAGCGCTGAACAGATTTTTAGCCACTTTTAAAAAATAATCTTTTTTTTTTTTTGCTATTTTGTATCACAATGAACCCACAAAAGCGCTGAACAGATTTTTAGCCACTTTTAAAAAATAATCTTTTTTTTTTTTGCTATTTTGTATCACAATGAACCCACAAAAGCACCGAACAGATTTTTAGCCACTTTAAAAAAATATTTATTTTTTTTCTATTTTGTATCACAATGAACCCACAAAAGCACTGAACAGATTTTTAGTGACTTAAAAAAAAAAATTTTTTTTTTTTTTGCTATTTTGTGTCACAATGAACCCACAAAGCACCGAACAGATTTTTAGCCACTTTAAAAAAATAATCTTTTTTTTTTTTTTTTTTTTTGCTATTTTGTGTCACAATGAACCCACAAAAGCGCTGAACAGATTTTTAGCCACTTTAAAAAAATAATCTTTTTTTTTTTTTTTTGGTTATTTTTTGTCACAACCAACCCCCCGAAGGCGCGGAGCGGATTTCGAATTCCCGCTTGGATGAAATTTTGATTTTTGATCTCTGCCAGGCGAGGAGGAAATCACGCGGGGCCGGAGGAAGTTTATCAGCTCCTGGAGCCTTTTTGGCACCGCGGGATCCCGAGGCTGTCACCTGGCCCCGAGCACCCGGAGGTGGCACCTGGTGACACTCAGGTGACCGGGGCAGTTCGGGTGGCAGATCTCGCACGACCGGCTCGGCCGCCACCCAAAAATAAACACTCAAAAAAATATAAAATTAAAAAAAAAAAATAAAAAAATCAAATCTCTTTATCGCACACACAAGGGGAAAAATAATCATAAAAAACTGGAGGTGAGTTTTTTAAAAGTCGCTAAAAATCTGTTCAGCACCTTCAGGGGTTGGTTGTGACAAAAAATAAACCCAAAACCAAAATATTCATTTTTTAGGTCATTAAAAATCTGTTCAGCACCTTCAGGGGTTGGTTGTGACACAAAATAACCCCAAAACCAAAATATTCACTTTTTAGGTCACTAAAAATCTGCTCAGCACCTTCAGGGGTTCATTGTGAGAAAAAATAACCCCAAAAACAAAATATTCAGTTTTTAGGTCATTAAAAATCTGCTCAGCACCTTCAGGGATTCATTGTGACAAAAAACTACCCCAAAAACAAAATATTCACTTTTTAGGTCACTAAAAATCTGCTCAGCACCTTCAGGGATTAATTGTGACACAAAATAAACCCAAAAACAAAATATTCACTTTTTAGGTCACTAAAAATCTGCTCAGCACCTTCAGGGGTTGGTTGTGACAAAAAATTACCCCAAAAACAAAATATTCACTTTTTAGGTCACTAAAAATCTGCTCAGCACCTTCAGGGATTCATTGTGACAAAAAATAAACCCAAAAACAAAATATTCACTTTTTAGGTCATTAAAAATCTGCTCAGCACCTTCAGGGATTCATTGTGACAAAAAATAACCCCAAAAACAAAATATTCACTTTTTAGATCATTAAAAATCTGTTCAGCACCTTCAGGAATTAATTGTGACACAAAATAACCCCAAAAGCAAAAGATGAATTTTTTAAAGTCACTAAAAATCTGTTCAGTGTTTTTATGGGTTCATTATGACACAAAATTACCCCAAAAAACAAAATATTAACTTTTAAGGTCACTAAAAATCTGTTCAGTGCTTTTGTGGGTTCAGTGTGACACAAAATAAACCCAAAATCCAAAAGATGAAATTTTTTTTTTTTTAAGTCACAAAAAAAAAATCTGCTCGGCACCTTCCTGATTTCCTCGTGGCACAAAATAACCCCAAAAACAAGAAGATGAATTTTTAAAAGTCAGTAAAAATCTGCTCAGCACCTTCAGAGGTTCCTTGTGACACAAAATAACCCCAAAAATAAAAGATGAATTTTTAAGGTCACTAAAAATCCACTCAGTGTTTTTGTGGGTTCATTCTGACACAAAATTACCCCAAAAAACCAAAATATTGACTTTTTAGGTCACTAAAAATCTGCTCAGCAGCTTCAGGGGTTCACAAAATAACCCCAAAAATCAGGATGTTAAATTTTTAAAAGTCACTAAAAATCCGCTCAGTGTTTCTATGGGTTCATTCTGACACAAAATCACCCCAAAATACCGAAGATTAATTTTTTTTTTTCGGTCACTTAAAATCTTCTAAGAGCTTTTACGGGTTCATTTTGAAAATAAAAAAAAAAAATAACCCCAAAAAAGCCCAGCCCCGGTGACACCAACACGGAGCCCAAAGCCACGGCGAGAGGAGGCAGGGCCTGAGTATTTTAATTTTATTTTATTTTATTTTTTTTAATTAAAAAATGTGGTTTCTTGTGAACTGGGCGAAACGGCCCCGCCCGGGAGGTTTTTTTTTTTTTTTTTTTGTGGGCAGGAGAAAAGGCCCCGAAAAATTGGGGCAAGGAAAATGAATCGGGAAGTTTTGGGAGCCCCACACACGGTGGGGAAGAAGCAGAAAGGGTGAAATTTTTTTTTTTTTTTCCTCTTTTTTTTCGTGGAATTCTCCATCAGGAACAAATCCAGGCTTTTCCCGCTCTGGCTTCACCTGGACCTCAAGAATTCCTGCAGGAATTCTTTGCTCTGAAGTCACAATTCCTCAGGGGTTGAGGTTTGAACCTCCCTTTGACCAAAATATTTCGCATTCACATAAATAAAAATGATGAATATTTATTATTTCTATAAATTTATCTCGATTTATCCGGGGGCAGGAATTTCCACCTGGAAAAAGTGGAGGTCAGGCATTCCCACAGAGATTCTCCTTTTTGACTTTTCCATCACTTGAGCTTTCAAAACAGATCACGCCCCGAAAATTCACCTTTTTTTTTTTTCCTTTGTTTTTTTTTTCTTCTTTTTTTTTTTTTTTTTTTTGTTTTGTTTTTTTCTTTCTTTTCTCTCCTTTTGTTCTGCTGCCAGAGTTTCTATTTTCGGAGCAGGGGAGGGAGCTCTGCATTCCTGGGGCCTTGGCTCACCCTCCCAAAAAATCCCTCGGCGTTCCTGGATTATTAAAGGTGAGGTGGAAAACGCCCCGGATCCCACCTGGCTCCTCCTCCTGGGATTTTTTTTTTTTTTTTGGGATCTTTTCCCTCCCCATTTAACTCCTTTCCTCCCCCTTCACCTCTTGGGGTTAAAAGGGCAGAATTCCCAAATCCCTGAGGTTGGGAAAGGTCGTCGAGTCCGAGTTGGGGGCGATCCCCACCTGGACATTCAGAATTCCCGGAATTCCCTGCAGGGATGGGGGATCCCACCCTCCCCGAGCCCCTTTTGGTGCTTCCCAACCCTTTTTTCCATGGAAAAATCCTCCCAAATTTCCCAACCCTGACCCAGCTCGAGGCCGTTCCCTCTTGTCCCGTCCCATTCCCTGGGATCAGATCCCAAATTTCCCCTGGAAGATCCCAAAATCCCCCCTGGATCCCCCTTTTCTCCAGCCTGATCCCCCCTCCGGGATTCTCCATCCCCTTTTTCCAGCTGCTCCAGCCCCGTTCCCATCCCTGGCCATTCCCAAACCCTTCCGTGTCCCTTTTTCCATGAGGGGACACCGGGCCGGGTGTCCCCAGCCAGCAGAGCGCAGCATTGCCCCGCGCAGGAAAATCCCTCGGGATCCTCCCTCCCTCCCTCTGCATCCAGGAAAAAAAAAAAAAAAATTCGGATTTTTGGGATTTGGCCCGGCCCAACCCCTTTTAGCCGGGATTGTCCTGCTGGGAATGAGCCCCGTGGGGAAGGAACGGGGGGTCCTGGTGGGGAAAACTCGTCCCGGAACTGCCCCGGGTCTGGGGACATCAGGGACAGAATTCCCAGGGATTGGGGAGAGAATTCCCAGGGATCAGGGACAGAATTCCCAGGGATTGGGGACCATTCCAGGATCCCAAACAATTCCAGAATCCCAAATCATTCCAGAATCCCAAACCATTCCAGAATCCCAAACCATTCCAGGACCCCAAACCATTCCACAATCCCAAACCATTCCAGAATCCCAAACCATTCCAGGACCCCAAACCATTCCAGGACCCCAAACCATTCCAGGACCCCAAACCATTCCACAATCCCAAACCATTCCAGGACCCCAAAGCACTCCAGGACCCCAAACCATTCCAGGACCCCAAACCATTCCAGGACCCCAAACCATTCCACGATCCCAAACCATTCCACGATCCCAAACCATTCCAGGACCCCAAACCATTCCAGAATCCCAAACCATTCCAGGACCCCAAACCATTCCAGGACCCCAAACCATTCCAGGACCCCAAACCATTCCAGGACCCCAAACCATTCCACGATCCCAAACCATTCCACGATCCCAAACCATTCCAGGACCCCAAACCATTCCAGAATCCCAAACCATTCCAGGACCCCAAACCACTCCAGAATCCCAAACCATTCCAGAATCCCAAACCATTCCAGGACCCCAAACCATTCCAGAATCCCAAACCATTCCAGGATTCCGGGCACGGGGCAGGGAGGGAAGGGCAGGGACCAAAAAAAAAAAAAACGTGAGGGGACGAGCGGGGACCGTGCTTGGAGTAATTTTACAAATTTAATTAATTCGTAATTAAAGAGCCCCAAACGAGCTGCGGACAAGAAAACTTCACTCATTAGGAGTCCAGAGAGGAGCAAATTCCCGATTTGGGATTTAACAGCTCGGGGCACAATGAGAATGAAACTCCTCACCCGGGCCCCTCTTGCTTCACCCTAAAAGGGTTTTATTACTTAATTAACTCTTGGTTTCTCTAATTAGGAGCTCTTTGTTCTGGGCCAGGCTCGGGGGAGGTTAAGCCTGGCTTTAGGGTCAGAATAACCCCGGTGACTTCTCAAAGCTCAGCTTTTTTTGTGGGGTTTCAGCGCCGATTTTCCTTCCCATCCGTCGGCTCCGTCCCTCTGCCGGGATTCCAGGGGGAGCAAAACCTCTGGGATTTGGGATGGAGCAAACGGTGAGCCCAGGGTTGTAATTTTAATTACTTTAATTATTTTAATGATGAACTCACCCCTGCTCATGGAACTCACGGAAAGGAGGAAATCCAAGATAAAACTCTTTTTTTTTTTTTAGCTCAAAGACCAAAAATTGCCTTTTTTAGTGGCACCAGGAGCACCACGGTACTGATATCCAAAAATATATATATATAAATAAATAAATTTTTAAAAAAATTATTTTATCCCATTCCAAGGGAAGGCTGAACTGCATCCCTGTGTCCCAATTCCTCCTCGGGTGACCCCAAGGCTGCTCCACTTTCCAGCAGGTCCTGGAAAAATCTGGGAAAGGCTGAACTCCAGAGGGGGAATGAAGCAATCGGGAATTGGGTTCTTTGATGGGATGGCCGCTGGAAAAGTTGTGGGGTTTCAGTGAGGCAATGGGAGCCCTGCGGGGGAAATTAGGGGGTAATTTAGGCTGGGAATTAGCAGGAGGTTTTCAAGGAGCAGGAGAGAAATCGGGACTAAATTTAGGCCGGGAATTAGCAGGAGGTTTTCAAGAAGAGAAGAAATCAGGACTAAATTTAGGCCGGGAATTAGCAGGAGGTTTTCAAGAAGAGAAGAAATCAGGGGTTAATTTAGGCCGGGAATTAGCAGGAGGTTTTCAAGAAGGGAAGAAATCAGGACTAAATTTAGGCTGGGAATTAGCAGGAGGTTTTCAAGAAGAGAAGAAATCAGGACTAAATTTAGGCTGGGAATTAGCAGGAGGTTTTCAAGAAGAGAAGAAATCAGGGGTTAATTTAGGCTGGGAATTAGCAGGAGGTTTTCAAGAAGGGGAGAAATCGGGACTAAATTTAGGCTGGGAATTAGCAGGAGGTTTTCAAGAAGGGAAGAAATCAGGGGTTAATTTAGGCTGGGAATTAGCAGGAGGTTTTCAAGAAGGGAAGAAATCAGGGGTTAATTTAGGCTGGGAATTAGCAGGAGGTTTTCAAGAAGGGAAGAAATCAGGGGTTAATTTAGGCTGGGAATTAGCAGGAGGTTTTCAAGGAGCAGGGGAGAAATCAGGGGTTAATTTAGGCTGGGAATTAGCAGGAGGTTTTCAAGAAGGGAAGAAATCAGGGGTTAATTTAGGCTGGGAATTAGCAGAATTTTACAGGAGCAGCCCAGGATCAGGCTGGGAAATCCAAAAGCGGGACTCGAACCAGGGACCGAGCTTTGGGCTGGAGTTTGGGGGATTTATGGGGAGGTTTTACAGTGCCTGACTCAGCCGGGAAACTCAGTTTTATAGGAATTGTCTGGATCCTGGGAAGCTCGGGAATCACGGAATTATGGAATGGTTTGGGTTGGAAGGGATCTTAAAAATCATCTCGTTCCAATCCCTGCCGTGGGAAACCTTTCTGCTGTCCCGGGTGGGTCCAGGCTGGAATTGGATGGGGAATCCATGGGATTCCCTGGGCCACAGGGAACAATTCCTGCCCCAAATCCCACCCGAATTCCCGCTCTGTGTCCCTGGCCCCATTCCCTGTGTCCTGTCCCTGCAGTTCCCGAGGAAAAATCCCTCTGGAGATTCCCTGGAGATCCTGGGAGAGGCTCTGGGGTCTCCACATTCCCAACATTCCCAACCCTTCAAAAAAAAAACATCCAGGAAAAAACAAAAACAAAAAAAAAACAAAAAAAAACAAAAAAAACCCCCAAAAAACAACAAAAAAAAAAAAAAAAAACAAAAACAAAAAACAAAAACCAAAAAAACAAAAGAAAAACCCCAAAACAAAACAAAAAAATAATAATAAAAAAAAAAAAGCATGGACACTCCAGATCCAATCCTTGCATCCTGCATCACTTGGGGGTATCCAGGGTTTGTTTTTTTTAGTTTTTGGGGGACCTCAAATCCCACCGTGTGCCATGGCCGGGGACAATTCCCACCCTCCCAGGTGGCTCCAAGCCCGGGCTTTGGGAATTCCAGGGAATCCACGAGAGTCTCCAGCGGTGGGACAGGAGCTGCTCCACGATGAGCCCCACACCGATACCAGGAGACGCTGTAGGTGCTAATTAAGCCATCGGGCAGGTGCTAATTAAGTTTTTTTTTTTTTTGTCCCGTACGATGAGTTCACGGCGGTGTCCAGCCCGGACACAATGAGGAACGAGACGGGGCGTGAGCCCGAACCCTCCCGGGAGCCCCGGGCCAGGCTGGGCCGGTTCGGCAGCTCCTGAGTCACGGCTGAAATCCAGCGGGGCCAAAGTTCCCGGGGATCCTCCCCTCTGTGCACAAAGGTGCTGAATCCTGGGCGGGGGAAATCAGAAAATCCGTGAGGAACCGTGAGGGAAATTTGGGGGATTTTTCCCCCCTCCCCCCAAAAAAAATCTGATTCTTAAACAAAAATCCCCAAATCCCACGTGGCAAAAATCAGGGAGCATCCACAGAGGCTTGAGGGGGAGTCTTCACTTCCCCCCAAAAATTGGATCTTTCCCCCAAATCCTGATGGGAGAAATCAGGGAGAATCCGTGGAATTGCGAAGGAAATTTGGGGGATTTTTCCCCCCCCCCCCCAAAAAAAATCTGATTCCTAAACAAAAATCCCCAAATCCCACGTGGCAAAAATCAGGGAGCAGCCACAGAGGCTTGAGGGGGAGTCTTCACTTCCCCCCAAAAATTGGATCTTTCCCCCAAATCCTGATGGGAGAAATCAGGGAGAATCCTTGAGGAATCGTGAAGGAAATTTGGGGGATTTTCCCCCCTCCCCTCCCGCCCAAAACCAAAATCTGATTCCTAAACAAAAAAATCCCCAAATCCCACATGGCAAAAATCAGGGAGCATCCACAGAGGCTTGAGGGAGGGGTCCTCACTTCCCAAAAAAATTGGATCCTCGCATAAAAATCCCCAAAATTTGGGTTGGCAAAAGAGGTCGAGGAGCTTCTGTGGAGTCCTGAGTGAGGGGATCTCACTTCCCAAAAAATTCTGATCCTTTCCCCAAATCCTGGATGGAAAAAAGGTCAGGGAGCATCCACGGAATCCTGAGTGAGGGATCTGCACTTCCCAAAATTCGGATCCATTTTTTTTTTTTTTTTTTTTTTTTTGGGCAAAGCTCAGGGACCCTTGGAGACCCCGAGCTCCCTTTTGGAGCTGCTGGGAACCGTCTGGAAACTCGGGATAAACTCGGGATTTTTGGGCTCTGGAGCAGCAATTCCCACCCAGGAACGCCGAGCTGGGAATTTCTTTCCCCTGGAATTGGGGGTTGGGAATTGGGACGGGCTGGCAGCTCCCTCACGTTTCTCCCGTCGTTTTTCCCAAAAATTTCGCTCCGGCGGATTTCTCTGCTCAGCTAAAAATAGAATTTTGTGCAATTCCTGAGGATGGGAAGAGCAATTCCACCTTTCCTCCGGGAAAAACATTCCCTCCCTTTCCAGGGGCTGACTCCGGAGCCTCTTTGGGCAATATCCATCATTTTTATGCTGAGTTTGCTGCCCAGTGACCTCCGGAGCATTCCCAGACTGGATCCAAACCAGTTTAAGGTCAGGCCTCATCTCCTGATCTCCAGACAGGGTTTAGGATTAGGTTTAGGATTAGGTTTAGGTCTGGCAGCCACGGGAAGTGCTTGCCTTTAATCCCTGGGTGTTGCAAGTTCAGGGGTTAAATTTGGCACCGAAATATTCCAGAAATCCTTGATTTAATGTTAAATTAAAACGTGGAGGTGTCCGAGGGATGGACGGCACCGAGCTCCGACCTGAGGAGGAGAATTCCCTCGGGAATATTGCACCAAAATTCGGGTGGAAGGTCGGAGGTGGTGAAATTCCCTGTCCTCTCCCAAGCTCGGCTGCTCCGGCCTCGGCGGGGCAAAAGTCAGGATGGGGGAATGAGAAAATCACGGAAAAAATGGAATGAGGGGATCACGGGATATCAGGGAATGAGAAAATCATGGAAAAATGGAATGAGGGGATCATGGGATATCAGAGAATCATTAAATGGTGGGAAAATGGAATGAGGGGATCATGGGATATCAGGGAATCATAAAATGGTGGGAAAATGGAATGAGGGGATCACGGGATATCAGGGAATCATAAAATCATGGAAAAATGGAATCAGGGGATCAGGGGTTATCAGAGGATCATAAAATCGTGGAAAAATGGAATCGGGATCACGGGATATCAGAGAATCATAAAATCATGGAAAAAATGGAATGAGGGGATCACGGGATATCAGGGAATCATAAAATCGTGGAAAAATGGAATGAGGGGATCACGGGATATCAGAGGATCATAAAATGGTGGGAAAATGGGATCAGGGGATCACGGGATATCAGGGAATCATAAAACCGTGGAAAAATGGAATGAGGGGATCATGGGATATCAGAGAATCATAAAATGGTGGGAAAATGGAATGAGGGGATCAGGGGTTATCAGAGGATCATAAAATCGTGGAAAAATGGAATCGGGATCACGGGATATCAGAGAATCATAAAATCATGGAAAATGGAATGAGGGGGTCATGGGATATCAGAGAATCATAAAACCGTGGAATTAGAGAATCGTGGAAGCAGAAAATCATGGGAAAATTGAATCAGAGAGTTGTGAAATAACAGGATCAGGGAATCATGGAATGTCAATGGAATATCAAAGAATCATGGAATCAGGGAATTAGAGAATCGTGGAAGCAGAAAATCGTGGGAAAACTGAATCAGAGAATAATGGGATCGTGAAATTAGAGAATGAGGGAATCATGGAATCAGAACCGTAAAAATCACAAAATGAGGGAATTGGGGGATCAGAGAATCAGAAAATCGTGGAAAAATAGAATCAGGGAATCATGGAATCAGAGGATCCTGGAAAATCACAAAATGATGGAATTAGGGGATCAGAGAATCAGAAAATCGTGGAAAAATAGAATCAGGGAATCATGGATTCACGGAATAACAGAAGCATAAAATCACGGAATAATAAAACCAGAGAATCAGAGAAAATCAGCGGATCATGGAATGGTTTGGGTTGGGAAAAACCTTCAGGATTATCCCGTTCCCAGCCCCTGCCACGGCCAGGAACAATTCCCAGGTTTCTCCAAGCCCCATCCAGCTTTTCCTGGGACACTCCAGGAACGGGGCAGTGCCGAGCCCCGCGGTTTTCCCCACTCTGATCTCCTGCCCTGCATCTCCCGGTGGGAAGGGGCAGAATTCCAGGAGTTTATCTCGGCTCCCGAGCCCTCGAAAGCAGCCGGGCAGGTCTGGGAAGTGCCCAAATTCCAGCCTGGAATCGGCTCAGGCAAGGCCTGAGTCAGGCTTTGAGCTTGGGCCGGGGTATTCCCAAAGCTGGAGGTTAAGCCGAGCTTATCCCAGAGGGAACGCGACCCAGGGGAAACAAACGGGAATTGCACGGATGGGAGGGAATTCCAGAATTTTCCAGCCTCGTGCTGCTGAGGGGATCGTCGAGAGAGAGAGGAAAGTTCCACCCAGGAATTCCAGGACCAGCTGAGCCTGTTGGAAACGATCGTGTCGGGAATCTCGATCGGATAAAAGCTCCGGAAAAGCCACGGAGAGGAGCCCGGGAGAGCCCCGGGATGACCAAAGGTGACGAAATTCCCGTCTGGGTGGGACACGGCGTCTCCAGGGCTGGAAATCTCCCTCCCCTCACAGCTCCGGGGCCGAGTCCCGATGGATCCTGGAGATTTGGGGGGTTGGGATTGGATTTCTGAAGGTTCTCCCACTCCGTAATTTTTTTTTTTTTTTCCCACATGGAATAATCCTCAGGGAATGCAGGGCTCCCTTTATTTCAAATCCGGGTTGAAGCACATTTTTAAATTCTGCAATTCCATTCGGGTGGGGGAAAATCCTGGATATTGTTTTAAAAAGAAAAATCCCTGGGGATAAACTCAGTTCCCTGCTCCATCACATTTGGATGGGTGAGAGCTCCGTGGAAAATGAGAATTCCAGGATTATTGAGGCTGGGAAAGCCCCCCAAGATCATCGAGTCCGAATTTTGATGGATCAACACCTTCCCAGAGCAATGAGAGGTGTCCAGGAATTCCTTGGAAAACCTCCCTGGGTGGCCCCTGACCGCCCTTTCCAGGAGGAAATCCCTGGAATTTCCAGGAAATCCCTCCTGGTGATTCCAAACTGAAATGAAAATTGATGGAAATCCACGCAATTCTTCCCAGGAAAAACCCATCCCAATAAATCCACTTCAGAGGGTTCATTGAGGAAGAGCAGAGGGGAGAAGCACAAATTATCCCAAATTTCCAATAAATCCCAGGAATTTCAGACTTTGGGGAGATTTTAACTCTGGAATGACCCCGGGATGGTTTGAGGTGAGAATTCCCAATAAATCCCAGGAATTTCAAACATCAGATGGGATTTTAGCTCTGGAATAACCCTGGGATGGTTTGAGGTGAGAATTCCCAACAAATCCCAGGAATTTCAGACATTGGGGGAGGTTTAACTCTGGAATGACCCCGGGATGGTTTGAGGTGAGAATTCCCAACAAATCCCAGGAATTTCAGACATTGGGGGAGGTTTAACTCTGGAATGACCCCGGGATGGTTTGAGGTGAGAATTCCCAACAAATCCCAGGAATTTCAGACATTGGGGGAGGTTTAAATCTGGAATGACCCCGGGATGGTTTGAGGTGAGAATTCCCAATAAATCCCAGGAATTTCAGACTTTGGGGAGATTTTACCTCCGGAATGATCACGGGATGGTTTGATGTGGGAATTCCCAACAAATCCCAGGAATTTCAGACATTGGGGGAGGTTTAAATCTGGAATGACCCCGGGATGGGTTGAGTTGGGAATTCCCAACAAATCCCAGGAATTTCAGACTTTGGGGAGATTTTAACTCTGGAATGACTCTGGGATGGTTTGAGGTGAGAATTCCCAACAAATCCCAGGAATTTCAGACATTGGGGGAGGTTTAAATCTGGAATGACCCCGGGATGGGTTGAGGTGAGAATTCCCAATAAATCCCAGGAATTTCAGACTTTGGGGAGATTTTAACTCCGGAATGATCACGGGATGGTTTGATGTGGGAATTCCCAACAAATCCCAGGAATTTCAGACATCTGGGTGAGATTTAACCCCACCAAGCCCCCAAACCTCAACGGGCTCACCAATAACTCCCTGAACCCGAGGCTGTGACGTTTTTTCCAGGGAGGAATTCCACGGTTCACCGGGATGAGCCAAGGTTGGGGGGGGGGAAACAACCTGGGAATCCTCTCTGGGGAAAAAAAAAATAAATAAATAAATATAAATAAATAAATAAATAAATTTTTAAAAGTGCCTACGTGTAAAACCCGGCCGGGCAGGGCTCTTGTGAAAGAATGAGCTCATCAGCCAGGAGGACTCGTTCCCAGAAGGCAGGGCTCCCAAACCCTATAAAAGATCCCAAATCCCCACGCTCCGGCATCCACTCGGCTCCCGCTGCTCCCTCGGCACCGGCTGGGTGAGCCCGGGCATCCCTCGGGGGGAGTTTTTTTTTGGGATTGGGAATCCTGAGATATTTTCAGGAGGTTTGGGAGTGGGATTCCTGCGGGGTTTGGGGAGGTTTGGGATTCAGGATTCTGAGATTTTTGGGGGGTGTTTGGGATTGGGAATCCTGAGATTTTTGGGGATATTTGGGATTCAGGATTCTGAGATTTTTGGGGACGTTTGGGATTGGGAATCCTGAGGGTTTGGGATTCAGGATTCTGAGATTTTTGGGGAGGTTTGGGATTCAGGATTCTGAGATTTTTGGGGGGTGTTTGGGATTGGGAATCCTGAGATTTTTGGGGATATTTGGGATTCAGGATTCTGAGATTTTTGGGGAGGTTTGGGATTCAGGATTCTGAGGTTTGGGGGGAGGTTTGGGATTGGGAATCCTGAGATATTTTCAGGAGGTTTGGGAGTGGGAATCCTGCGGGGTTTGGGGATATTTGGGATTCAGGATTCTGAGATTTTTGGGGGGTGTTTGGGATTGGGAATCCTGAGATTTTTGGGGATATTTGGGATTCAGAATTCTGTGATTTTTGGGAGGGTTTGGGATTCAGGATTCTGAGATTTTTGGGGGGTGTTTGGGATTGGGAATCCTGAGATTTTTGGGGATATTTGGGATTCAGGATTCTGTGATTTTTGGGAGGGTTTGGGATTCAGGATTCTGAGATTTTTGGGGGGTGTTTGGGACTGGGAATCCTGAGATTTTTGGGGATATTTGGGATTCAGGATTCTGAGTTTTTTGGGGATGTTTGGGATTCAGGATTCTGAGATTTGGGGGGAGGTTTGGGATTGGGAATCCTGAGATATTTTCAGGAGGTTTGGGAGTGGGAATCCTGCGGGGTTTGGGGAGGTTTGGGATTCAGGATTCTGAGTTTTTTGGGGAGGTTTGGGATTGGGAATCCTGAGATTTTTGGGGATATTTGGGATTCAGGATTCTGAGGTTTTTGGGGATATTTGGGACAGAGAATCCCAGGATTTTGGGAATATTTGGGATTGAGAATCCCGGAATTTTGGGGGATATTTGGGACTGAGAATCTCAGGATTTTGGGGATATTTGGGATTGAGAATCCCGGGATTTTTGGGGGGATATTTGGGGTTCTGCTCCTGGGCTCTGCTGCGGGCACAGCCTTTCAGGAAAGGTTGGATTTGGTGCCTTGGGATACGTGGAGGGTTCCTGGAAAGGAGGGAATTTGTGGCCTGGAATTGGCTTTGGAAGGCAAATTAAGACCGAGACTAAATCTGAGGGTAATTAAGTCCTAAATTAGACCCTTCCTGAGGCACGGATCAGATGGAACTCCGTTGGTTTAAGGATGAGTCTCCTCCCTCCAGGGAAGGACGCCAAGCCCAACCCTGCCAAACCGATCTTGATGCGATTTTAGAACCAAAATCTTCTCAAAACTTCCATTTCGCCCAGGAGTTCCTCGGGAAAAGGCGAATTTGGGAGCACGAGGGAGACAAGGGGTGAAAATATTCCTCGTGTGCCATGGAGCAAGATCTTAATTAACTCATTCATTCGTTCATTAAGGTCTTATCAGATTAAAAAAAAAAAAAAAAAAAGGGAGGAGAGCAGGGAATTGGCCGTGAGAGGAGCTGGGAACCCCCCAGGGAAGGGAGGAGGAATTTTTCCCTTCTCTGCCTAGGCCGGGAGTTCAAATCTTTTCCAAGCCCGCTTTTGGAATTCTCACCTTTCCCTCCCGCCCTTGGGATCGGAGCAGCGGCAGCGCAGGAATCCCCGAGCTCCAGGCGGAGCCACAAAATTGTCCCCAAATGGTCGGGGAGGAGAAATCTGACTCAGGAGGGGACAGAGGTGACGATCCCGGGCCTCGGGGACGCTTTATCCCTGAGAATTCCCGAGCCAGGGTCACCCCAAATCCTCGGCTTCCAGAGAGGAGGAGCTGCCGCCTGTGAATTTAACCCTCGGCTCGCCGGAGCCTCGAGAAACCTCCCCCATGGCGCTGAGAATTCCAAGGAAAAGCTGAAAATCCAGGGGCAAAAAAAAAAAATCAGGAATTCTTTCGGGTTTATCAGTCCAAAACACCCCGTTGGCCCCATATTTTTATTTTTTTTTTTCTGGCACGCCAAACGTCCTGAAATGTTTGGTTTTAGCCTTTTTTGGGGTTTTTTTTTTTTTTTTTGGAGGGGATGTTGTTATTTTGGGTTTTTCCAGCTCCCCTCCGTAATTCCCCAGGAGAGAAATCAAAGGGGTTTGGGATTTGGGATTTGGGATTTGGGATTTGGGGAAGAGCAGGAGGAAGAGGAGCTGTGACGCAGGTTCGGAGGGGCGGCTCTGCCTCCTCAGAAAGGAGGGATCAGGAGCCGGGAGGGAGGATGGAAAAGGAGGAATAAAAGGAGGAATAAATCACGATTCCTTAGGGAAAAACCTCGGGAAGCCAAGGGCAGAGGAGGAAAACTCCGCTGCTTTTTTCTCTTTTTTTAACTTTTTTTTTTTTTTTTTTTTTAATAACTATTTCATCCTCGCGCCGGTAACACAAGAAATTCCCATTTTTCCCACCAGGTGATCCCGTTTCCCCGCAGAGATGTCTCTGAACCAGATGCAAATCAAGCAGGAGCTCACGCTCCCGCCCGGTTTGGGTAAAACCACCCCAAAACTGAGCCCGGAGCTGTCGCAGCACCCCCAGATCCCGGCGCCCGCCCCCTGCCCGGAAAAAACGATTCCGGAACCGGGACAAGGGGAAGCTCCGGTGCCGCAGTGCCCGCCCCAGGAGCAGCAGCAACAGCAGCAAAGCGAATTCCCTCCGAAATTCCCGAAATCCCAAGAGAAATCCTGCCCGGAACCGACGGCGGCGGCGCTGGAGGGGCAGGAGCAGATCCCGGTTCCCGGTGCCGCTCCCGATCCCGAGGCTGCGGCGGGGGCCCAGGAGAAGCAGCAGTGCCGGGAGATCCCGGTGTCCATCCCAGAAAAACGGGAATCCCAGGAAATCCCGGTTTCCATCCCAGAAAAACAGGAATGCAAAGAAATCCCGGTGTCCATCCCAGAAAAACAGGAGTGTAAAGAAATCCCGGTGTCCATCCCCGACCCTGTCCCGTGTTCCCAGGAAAAACAGGAATGCAAGGAAATCCCGGTGTCCATCCCAGAAAAACGGGGATCCCAGGAAATCCCAGAAAAGCAACAGTGCAAGGAAATCCCGGTGTCCATCCCAGAAAAACAGGAATTCCAGGAAATCCCGGTGTCCATCCCTGACCCTGTCCCGTGTTCCCAGGAAAAACAGGAAATCCCGGTGTCCATCCCAGAAAAGCAGGAGTGCAAGGACACCCCTGTCCCCATCCCATGTGCCCAGGAAAAGCAGGAATGCCGGGAAACTCCGGTGCCAATCCCTGAACCCGTCCAGCATTCCCAGGAAAAACAGGAATGCAAAGAAATCCCGGTGTCCGTCCCAGAAAAACAGGAATGCAAGGAAATCCCGGTGTCCGTCCCAGAAAAACAGGAATCCCAGGAAATCCCAATCCCAGTCCCGCTCCCAGATCCCGTCCCGTGTTCCCAGGAAAAGCAGGAATTCCAGGAGATCCCGGTTCCCGCCCCGTGTTCCCAGGAAAAGCAGGAATTCCAGGAGATCCCGGTTCCCGCTCCGTGTTCCCAGGAAAAGCAGGAATTCCAGGAGATCTCGGTTCCCACCCCGTGTTCCCAGGAAAAGCAGGAATTCCAGGAGATCCCGGTTCCCGCTCCGTGTTCCCAGGAAAAGCAGGAATTCCAGGAAATCCCGGAGCAGCGCTCCCTTCCCGAGAAATTCCCTCCCCTGGAGCAGCAGCTGGAACAGCCCGGCCTGTGGCAGAAATAGAGAGAAAATCCAAATCCAGGAGATTTTTCTCCCAGAATCCAGAAATTTTTTTGGTTGTTTTGTGATGTATTTTTTTTTTTTTTTTCCAAACTTTTTTTTTTTTTAAACCCTGCAGGGCTTTTTTTTTTTTTTCAGGAATTCCTTCCAGCCTCCCCTCCCTCTAACGCGTTGTCCTTTACTAACAGCAGGGAATTCCCATCGGGAATGGCTTCCAGTGTAATTCCCAAATTCCTGCCCCTTTTCTTTTGTCCCCAACCCCCCCAAAAAATAAAAAAAAAAAAATCAATGAACAAAGCGAGTTCCATGAAGTTAAAAACACCCAAAAATCCAAGGAAAAACTCATCCCCATTTTCCTGCCTTTCTCCCCTGGATTCCAGCTCCCACCTGGAATTTGGGAATTTTTTTTCCCCTATAAATAATCGGGTTTGTGCAGAATCTACCGGCAAAAAAAAAAAAGCTCAAAACTTCCCAAATCGGGAATTAGTGCTGAATATTTGGTGGAATTAAAAAGGAATCATTTGGGATTGAGGTGGGAAAAAGGAGATTTTTAGGATAGATCCGATTCTGGTGGGATTAAAAGAATCCTCTGGAATTGAGGTGGGAAAATGAAGAATTTTAGGATAGATCAAATTTTGGGGAGATTAAAAGAATCCTCTGGAATTGAGGTGGGAAAATGAAGAATTTTAGGATAGATCAAATTTTGGGGAGATTAAAAGAATCCTCTGGAATTGAGGTGGGAAAATGAAGAATTTTAGGATAGATCAAATTGTGGTGGGATTAAAAGAATCCTTTGGAATTGAGGTGGGAAAATGAAGAATTTTAGGATAGATCAAATTGTGGTGGGATTAAAAGAATCCTCTGGAATTGAGGTGGGAAAATGAGGAATTTTAGGATAAATCCGATTTTGGTGGGATTAAAAGAATCCTTTAGAATTGAGGTGGGGAAAAAAAAAAAATATTTTTAGGACAGATCCGAGCGCTCCCTCCCCTTGAATTTCCTCGGAGGCGTCAAAGAACAGCTCAGGCCGAGAATATTCCATAATTATCCCAATTAATGGATAATTAACTCCACTCCAGACATGTTTGGGAAGGGATTAACCGCGGGAGTGGCGGGATAAAAAAAGAATTCCAGCCGGGAATATTTCGCCACCCGTCGGAGTTTGGGACTTGGTCTCGGAATTATCACCGTGAAAATCCCACAATAAAAGCGACGTTGAAAAGCGAATTTTGGGAATTTTTTTTAGTTCCTGGTCGTGGGGGTTTTGGTATCAAATTATGGGATTTTTAAAATCAGGGTTTGGGGATTTTGGTACTAAGGTTTGGGGAGGTTTGTGCTAAATTTTGGGAAGTTTTATGCCAAGTTTTGGGGGGTTTTTACCAAATTTTAGGGATTTTTTTCTACGAAGTTTTGGGGATTTTTGTACCAAGGTTTGGGGATTTTTTTGTACCAAGATTTGGGGTTTTTGTAGCAAATTTTGGGAATTTTTATACCAAGTTTTGGGAGTTTTTGTACGAAGTTTTTGGGGGGAACTTGTACCAAGTTTTGGGGTTTTTACACCAACTCTTGGGGATTTTTATACCAAATTGTGGGAATTTTTAAATCAAGGTTTGGGGATTTTTATTCCAAGTTTTGTGGGTTTTTTATACCAAGTTTTGGGAACCTTTTTTTTTTTTTTTTTAATCAAGCTGTGACAATTTTTATAGCGAGTTTTGGAGATTTTTATACCAAACTTTGGGAATTTTAAAATCAAGTTTTGGGGATTTTTATTCCAAGTTTTGGGGATTTTCAATGGCTTCTCCTGATAAAGATGGAGAGGAGGCTGAGCTTACAAAAACCGAGATTTGTGTGATTAAAATTGATTTTTTAATTTTTTTTTCCGGGGGGGGAAACATAAAAAAGAAAGAGAAAACCACCAAAAAAAACGCCACGAGGTCATTCCAACATTTTATTGCGCCAGATCCCAAATTAATTTCGGAATTAAAACCAGCCCAGCGATTCGTTAATTATTTTTTTTTTTCAGCTAATTAAGCTCAGCTCGTTATGAGGTAATTTCTGCAAAGCAGGAGGCTGCAGGTCCGGAGACGTTGCCGGGAGCCAGGAGGGGTGGGAAAAGCAGGATTTGGGATTTTGGGGATTTTTTTGGGATTTTGGGGATTTGGGGATTTGAGATTTTGGGGATTTGGGATTTTGGGGATTTTTTTGGGATTTGGAGATTTTCTGGATTTTGGGGATTTGGAGATTTTGGGATTTGGGGATTTTGGAATTTTGGGATTTTGGGATTTGGGGATTTGGGGATTTGGAGATTTTGGGATTTAGGGATTTGGGGATTTGGGGATTTGGGATTGGGGGATTTGGGGATTTTGGAATTTGGGGATTTTGGAATTTGGGGATTTGGGGATTTGGGATTTGGGGATTTGGGGATTTTGGAATTTGGGGATTTGGGATTTTGGGGATTTGGGATTTTGGGGTTTTGGGATTTTCTGGATTTTGGGGATTTGGGATTTTGGAATTTTGGGATTTTGGAATTTGGGGATTTGGGGGATTTGGGATTTGGGGATTTTGGAATTTGGAGATTTGGGGATTTTGGGATCTGGGGATTTTGGGATTGGGGGATTTTGGGATTTTGGGGATTTGGATATTTGGAGATTTTGGAATCTGGGGATTTTGGGATTGGGGGATTTGGGGATTTTGGGATTTGGGGATTTGGAGATTTTGGAATTTGGGGATTTTGGGATTGGGGGATTTGGGGATTTTGGGATTTGGAGATTTTGGAATTTGGGGATTTGGGGATTGGGGGATTTTGGGATTTTGGAATTTGGGGATTTTGGAATTTGGGGATTTGGGGATTTGGGGATTTGGGGATTTGGGGATTTTTGGATTTTTGGATTTTAGGATTTTGGGATGGCTCCTACTTCTGCTTGCAGCACTGCTGCTGCTGTGGGATGCTCTTCACGGCCTGGCCTTTGGGGGCCTGGCCTTTGGGGGCCTGGCTTTGCTGGGCCTGGCTTTGCTGGGCCTGGCTTTGCTGGGCCTGGCTTTGCTGGGCCCCCTTGGGCCCGGCGCTGCATTTCTGCTGGCACTGGGGAGGGATCGGCTGCTGCTGCTTCTGCTGCTGGGACATCCTGGGAGAGCCTGGAACTGAAAATCAAAAACTAAAATTCGCCTTTTTTGAGGGACTCTGAGCTCCCAGATCGACCCTGGAAGGTTTAAACTTAATCCCGGGCCTAAACCAGGCAGGTCCTGGAGTTAAATCACTGAGGAGGCCAAAGTTCAGCCTGAATTTTGGGGAGTTCAGTTTCCCGGCCCTTGTTGGGTTTTTTTTTTTTTTTTTTTGGATCCCATTCCCTGCAGGATTGGGGAATATCTGTGCCTAAAACGAGGAGCAGAGGCAAAGCTCAGCCTAACAAAGCCAGGAAAAGGCTGCAGGGCTGGAGAGGAGACAAACCAGGGGTTCTCCTTCCTTCCTTCCTTCCTTCCTTCCTTCCTTCCTTCCTTCCTTCCCTCTGCCCATTTTTTCCTTGGAATCTCGAATTTTAAAAAGCTCGGGGGAAAAAAAAAAAAAAAAGTGGATTCGGAGGGAACTCGAGAAAAGCAGCCAAAGAGGAAAACTGGGGAAAAAAAAATCTCAGGAACTGGGAATTCTGAGAGGGAAAAAATCCTTTGATAACAATCCCAGCATTGGATACCAATCCAGTATTTGATAATATTCAAAATATTTGGGGAGGGGAGACAACTCCAGATTGGGAAAGAAAATGGTGGAAAAAATGCCATTTTCCCAACTCTGGGGAAAATCCCGTTTTTCCGACCCCTCCCCCAAAAAAATCCCATTTTTCCAACCCCACAAAGAAAAATCTCATTTTTCCAACCCTGAGGGAAAATCCCAGTTTTCCAACCCTGGGGAAAATCCCATTTTTTCCAACCCCTCAATAAAAATCCCATTTTTCCAGCCGGGGAAAAATTCCATTTTCCAGCCCTGGGGAAAGTCCCATTTTTTCAACCCCAGGAAAAATCCTATTTTCTAGCCCCCCCAAAAATCCCATTTTTCCAACTATGGAGAAAAATCCATTTTTCCGACCCTGGGGAAAATCCCATTTTCCAGCCCCCCCAAAAATCCCATTTTTCCAACTATGGGGGAAATCCCATTTTTCCGACCCCCCAAAAATCACATTTTTCCAACTATGGGGAAAATCCCATTTTTCCAACCCTGGGGAAAATCCCATTTTCCAGCCCCCCCAAAAATCCCATTTTTCCAACTATGGGGAAAATCCCATTTTTCCGACCCCCCAAAAATCCCATTTTTCCAACTATGGGGAAAATCCCATTTTTCCAACCCTGGGGAAAATCCCATTTTCCAGCCCCCCCAAAAATCCCATTTTTCCAACTATGGGGAAAATCCCATTTTTCCGACCCCCCAGAAATCCCATTTTTCCAACCATGGGGAAAATCCCATTTTTCCGACCCCCCCCAAAAAAATCACTTTTTAACAGCCCTGGAGGAAAATCCCACTTTTCCAACCCCAGGAAAAATCCAATTTTTCCAACTCTGGGGAAAAATCCCATTTTTCCGACCCCGGGAAAAATCCCTGGGGCACCAAACCCCCTCACCTGGGCAGGGAAGGACTCACCTGGCGGGGAGGGAGCTCAGGAGGAGCCGCCGCGGGTGTGGAGCTTCCCCAAGGAGCAGCTTTTATATCCCAAAATTCCACAATCCGATTTTCCACCCATCGCAGGCGGAATTGTTAAGGGGAGGCAACCCCAGATTGGGAAAGAAAAGGGAGATAAAGATCCCATTTTTCCAACCCTGGGGAAAATCCCATTTTTCCAACCCTGGGAAAAATCTTATTTTTCCGACCCCCCAAAAAATCACGTTTTTCCAACCCTGGGGAAAATCCCATTTTTCCAACCCTGGGGAAAATCCCATTTTCCAGCCCCCCCAAAAATCCCATTTTTCCAACTATGGGGAAAATCCCATTTTTCTGACCCCCCAAAAATCACATTTTTCCAACCCTGGGGAAAATCTTATTTTTCCAACCCCCCAAAAAATCACGTTTTGCCAACCCTGGGGGAAAATCCCATTTTTTTCCAACCCTGGGGAAAATCCCATTTTTCCGACCCTGGGGAAAATCCCATTTTCCAGCCCCCCCAAAAATCCCATTTTTCCAACTATGGGGAAAATCCCATTTTTCTGACCCCCCAAAAATCCCATTTTTCCAACTATGGGGAAAATCCCATTTTTCCGACCCTGGGGAAAATCCCATTTTTCCGACCCCCCCCCCCAAAAAAATCACTTTTTAACAGCCCTGGAGGAAAATCCCACTTTTCCAACCCCAGGAAAAATCCGATTTTTCCAACTCTGAGGGAAAATCCCATTTTTCCGACCCCGGGAAAAATCCCTGGGGCACCAAACCCCCTCACCTGGGCAGGGAAGGACTCACCTGGCGGGGAGGGAGCTCAGGAGGAGCCGCCGCGGGTGTGGAGCTTCCCGAAGGAGCAGCTTTTATATCCCCACGGAATAAACTCGGTGACCAGAATCTTTCACAACCGGAACCGGCTCCGCTCCCACCCCCTGGACCTCAGTCAAAATCTGGCAGAGATTCCTTCCTCTCCCTTCTGCGGGGGATTGGGCACACCCAGGGCTGCTCGTTAAGGGGTGATTTGTTAATAATTGGTTAATAATTCATTCATAATTCATTAATAATTTACCCCCGTCCTCATCCCCGGGCTGAAATCCCACGAAGTTGGGGCTCACATCCGCTCAGGAATGAGTTTTTGGGATGATTTCGGTTCGGGAGCAATGGAGGGATCTCCAGAAATCCTGGGAGATTGGGAATCTCTCCAAAATCCCAGTTTGGACGGGGATTTTTGCTGTTTCCCTTCTCTAATTCCCATCCCCAAACTCAGGAATGAAATCTAAATATTCCTTTTTTTTTTTTTTTTCCCAAGAAATGAGGAAGATTTTCCAGGCTCCCTCACTTCCTGATGAAATATCCCTGATTTATTACAAATATCCCGGGAATTCCAGCAATTCCTGGCGCTGACCACAGCTGGTGTGTCAGGGTTTGGCCACAGGGACTTCAGATCCCTCCGGCCGCTTCCTCTGGATTTTCCAGGCACTCCCATGATCCCAGGGAAAAATGGAAAAATTCCAGTGGTTGACAGGTGATGGATGGGGATGAGAATGTTCCAGAATCCAGAAAGGGGTTGGAAGAGCTCCACGTGATTCCTGATTCAAACCTTTCCCATAATTCCTGATTGAAACATTTCCCATAATTCCCGATTTAAACCTTTTCCCATGATTCCTGATTTAAACCTTTCCCATAATTCCCGATTTAAACATTTCCCATTATTCCTGATTTAAACCTTTTCCCATAGTTCCTGGTTTAAACCTTTTCCCATAATTCCTCATTTAAACATTTCCCATAATTCCTGATTTTAACCTTTTCCCATAATTCCTGATTGAAACATTTCCCATAATTCCCGATTTAAACCTTTTCCCATAATTCCTGATTTAAACCTTTTCCCATAATTCCTGATTTTAACCTTTTCCCATAATTCCTGATTTAAACCTTTTCCCATAATTCCCGATTTAAACATTTCCCATAATTCCTGATTGAAACATTTCCCATAATTCCCGATTTAAACATTTCCCATAATTCCTGATTTAAATCTTTCCCATAATTCCCGATTTAAACATTTCCCATAATTCCCGATTTAAACCTTTCCCATAATTCCTGATTTAAACCTTTTCCCATAATTCCTGATTTAAACATTTCCCATAATTCCTGATTTAAACCTTTTCCCATAATTCCTGATTTAAACATTTCCCATAATTCCTAATTTAAACCTTTTCCCATAATTCCTGATTTTAACCTTTTCCCATAATTCCTGATTTAAACATTTCCCATAATTCCTGATTTAAACCTTTCCCAGGCCTCCAAGAGGACACAAAAGTCGCATTCCCAGAGCCTGGATCCCCAAAGATTTGGAGGAATTTGAGGCTCAAACTCCTCATTTCTTGGGAATTTCCAGTCCAGGTGTGCTCAGGTTGTTTTTTTTCCCATTATTCCCAACTAAAACCTTTTCCATGCCCCTAAAATGCCACAAAATTGGCACCTCCGAGGCAGGGCTTGGATCCTCTCGGATTTGGCTTCCTCGGGCGGAATTCGAGGTGCAAATTCCTCGTTTCCCTGGGAATTCCTGCTCCAAGTGTGAGGTTGTTTGCCCTGACTTTTAAAACCTTTTCCCTGCCCCCAAGATGTCACAGAAGTGGCACCTCCGAGTCACCCCCGAGGCAGAGCCTGGACCCGAAATTTCGGAATTTGAGGTGCTAATTCCTCCTTTCCCCATCCGTTTTTTTTTTTTTTTTTTTTTTTTTTGGGAATTCCTGCTTTTCCTTCCCCGGCCGCGTTTTTTTCCCCTCCCGTGTCTGAGGGTGTCACCTTTTTTGGTGTCACCTTTTTTGGTGTCACCTCCTGGTGTCGACAGGAACCTGCTCCTCTCCTCCCCACCTGCCCATTAAAAAGGCGATTTGGAAACGGGGTTGGCACACCCCTGAATAAAAATATCTCTCTTTTCTTCTCCAGATCAGACATTCCCCACCCTTCCCGTAATGAGGGGGTAGGTGGGGAGCGATTTCAGCATTCCCAGACGTGGCCAGCACGGAGCTGGAGGTGAAGAAATCCACAGGCACAACCCGGGACACAGTGGGAGGTTTATCTCCAAAATTTCGGGGTTTTTTATGGGTTTGAGTCCTTCCAGACAAGGGGGTCACCTTCGGCTTCAAACTTATCCAGACTTAAATTTAAGAGTTTAAATGAATTTGAATAAATTTATATTTATTTAAAATTGCGACTTCCAGGTGTTCAGTTCCCTCTTTACGAATTTAAGGCTTTGCTCCACTTAAATTCGCCTTTTGGCGGTTTTTAAGATTTGCCTCCAAAATCCCAAACTCTGAAGACCAAAATTCTGTCTGAAAATCAAATTTCTATCAATAATGAAGGAATTCCTCCCTCTTAAAACTTCTTTTATTTTTCCTTCAGGCACAAAGCCCTCCCCCAACCCCTTTTGAAAACGGGAAACTAAGGGAGATATTTTGGGGTCTGAAGACGCAGAAACGGGGAGAAAAAAAGACAAAAAGACAACTGGTGCCATCGATGGTCATTTTTTTTAATGCTGCACAGGGGATTTACAAGACTGAGAAGAGACAAGAGGGGAAGGGGGAAAAAAGCGTCGACATCTTCCACCACCACCTGCTGCCAGCGCTTCCCGAGATTCCCAACCCTAAAATATCAGGAATTGATCAAGGAAAAACGCTGGCATGGCAGGGGCAGAAGTGAAAACACAGGGAACAGAGAGGAAACTTATTCCAAGAAGAACAAAACGTGGGACGATCAGAGCAGGAGAGGCCTCGCGGGTCTGCGCCGTGTTCTGCACGCCGGGATCAGCAGGGCCCGGAGCAGGGCTCCAGGCACACGGTCTCACACTTCTCCACGCACTTGGTGCTGCAAACCTCGGCCTGGCACTGCTCCACGCACTTGGTGACACAAGGCTCGGGGCACTGGGCCGGGCACTGGGGGACGCAGACGTCCACGCACTGCGGGGCGCAGCTGGTGGCGCATTGGGTGGCACAGGGGGTGGCACAGACGTCCACGCACTGTGGGGCACAGCTGGTGGCGCATTGAGTGGCACAGGGGGTGGCACAGACATCCACGCACTGCGGGACGCAGCTGGTGGCACACTGGGTGGCACACGGGGTGGCACAGACGTCCACGCACTGCGGGACGCAGCTGGTGGCACACTGGGTGGCACACGGGGTGGCACAGGGGGTGGCACAGACGTCCACGCACTGCGGGGCGCAGCTGGTGGCACACTGGGTGGCACACTGGGTGGCACAGGGGGTGGCACAGACGTCCACGCACTGCGGGGCACAGCTGGTGGCACACTGGGTGGCACAGGGCTCCTGGCAGACCTCGACGCATTGGGTGGCGCAGGGCTCGGGGCACTTGACGCATTTCTGCAGGCAGATGGCGGGGGGCAGGCAGGGCTGCTTGCGCTGCTCGTAGTAGTAGGACATCCTGGAGAGGTGCAGGGTCAGAGGGAAAAGCTGGGAAAAAAAGCTGGGAAAGAGACAAAAAAAAATAAATTAGGATTTCAGCCCGTGAGGTCCGTGCCCCGCTGAGGAAAGGAATGTCAGGAAAAGCCGCCCGAGTTCAGGATTCCCGGATTCTGGGGTTGGGCATCGAGTCCAGCTCTTCAGGGAATGGCCCCTGCTGGGATCAGCAGCACCACGATCTGGGCCAGTCCCAGGGTGTTTATGGGATTCCCTTCCTTCATTGGGAGCCAATGAGGAAACCTCGAGGCGCAAATCCTGAATTTTACGGGATTGCCCGGAGTCCAGCTTGGTAGAAGCCATGACACAAAAATACTTCAGCTCCTCCTGCTCTCAGCTCCTCAGCAGGTGTCCCGAGGTTTATCCCTTCCTTATCAGATCCTCACGCCCACCTGGGCACGTTCCCCACGCTGGGAATTCCCAACCACAAAGCCCAGAGGCCAATCCCGCCATTATCCCGTGGAATCATGGGGCGGTTTGGCTCGGGAGGGAGCTCAAAGATCATCTCCTTCCAACCCAGACCAAGTTGCTGCAAGACCTGTCCAGCCTGGCCTTGGACACTTCCAGGGATGGGGAATCCATGGAATAACCTGGGCCAGGGCTTCCCCTCTTGATTTTTTCCCCAATATCCAACCTAAATTTCCCATCTTTCAGTGTAAACCCGTTCCCCCTTTTCCTGTCCATGCAGTTCCAGAGGAAAAAACCTCTCTCCAGCTTCCCTGGAGCTCCTGCAGATCCTGGAAAAGACTCCAAGGTCTCCACAGGCTGAGCATTCCCAGCTCTCCCATCCTGATGATCTTCCAGATCCTGGGATGCCACTGGAATTTTTGGGGCAGATTAATGGGGCTCGTCCTTCCGTGAGGGAAGGGTTGGCCCAGAGGCTGCAGCTCCAATTTCCAACTCATTTCCTCCTCTTGGCTTCTCCCAGGGCTTTGCCTGCAGGAATCCTGCAGCTCCCTCCTTCCAGATAAAACCTCTTCCCACCCATCCCGTTTGAAGTCCCAGGAGCTGCTCCACAGCATCCACTCATTTATTTAATTCCCAGCCTTAATGAGGCAGGAACAAATTAACCAGGAGGGAACAGGAGGGACCAGAAGAGGCAGCCACATTTTTGGAGGAGGTGACTTCCCCAACCTCCCCCAGGCACAGCAAACCCTCAAATAAAATCCCCAATTCCAAGACAAATCCCGGACGAGAAGCAGAAGAGCGAAACTCCCGGCGGACCGAGAACAAACTCCATTTTCCACGAGATATCCTGATAAAAATTCCCTGATAAATCCCAGCAGGACTTACCGGGTCACCGGTCCTGGAGAGCGACGGAGAATCCAAAGGAACTGGCGGGAGCCTCCGAATCCAAACCTTTTATACGGCCGGAGTGGCGTCAGCTCCGGAAACGCGGGAGCCCAGGGGGACGGACAGCTGACCACAAACTGCCCCGGCAGGCTCCACCTCCACGTGCTTTGCATGTTTGGTTTGCATCCTAATTTTTTGGTGGAAACCCTCTTCCAGGAAAAGCAGGTGATGCTGAGGCAGCCCCGCTCCGGTCATGCGGTTCCCAACGGGAATGGCGGGGTCATTAAAAAAAAAAAAACAGAAAAAAAAAGTACAAACCGGCGGGTGCTGAATTAATTGGTTTTCAGGAAGGGGTTTAATGTGCTGGGAGTTTTCCGTGGCCTTGTTTTCATAAATGTCAGGTTTTGATACTTGGGGTTTTTCCAACTTGGGATGGCTGTTATTAGGGAAGATGGATAATTAATTGGATTCACTATGAGAAATGCCCCATCCTAATTCTCGTGGGAAGGCACAGCCAATCCTCCAGTGCTCCCAAAAAAACCTTGAGGTCCTCGTTTTCCTGATAAATTAATTTTTTTTTTTCATTCATCCAACCCATTCCTCTCCATGGATTAACACCATCCATGTTTGGAAACTCCAACAGGGACACAGCTCCAGCTCCTTTGAGGAATATTTCAAGCCTTTCAAGGCAGAATAACCCTCATTTTAAAAATGATTTTTCCATCCCAGAAAAATGCAAAAAGACTCCAGTTTAATTGATATTTAGGCCCAGGATACAATTTTTATTAAAAGTTTTGCCCATAAAGAAAAATCCCAATCACAGGAATGAGAACGTGACCATCACAAAAATGCTAAATAAGGACGGGAAAAAAAAAAACCCAACCCCAAACCAACCAACCCAGCACGACCAGCACGTCCTGGAGAATTCCAGCACCGGGCACTGGGAATTCCACCCGGAGCTGACGGATCCCCACGAGTTTTTTGCCACCTCACGGCTGGCTCAGCTTTTCCACACACTCAGCTCCTCACGTGCTGCTTCTCCCCCTTCTCCCGAGGCTCCTCTGCCCCGGGGTGCTTTTCCAGGGATAAATTTGGATTCATAGAGTGTGATTTGCTCTTTTTTTTTTTTTTTTTTTTTTTTTTTTGCCGTGGGAGGAGAGGCTGCACCCAGCAGAGCTCGGGGTTTGGGAGCTGAGTTTTAAATGAGGCGAATCCCTCCCGATTTTTTCCTCCTCGAGCTGCCGGGTGTGGAAATTCCCCCTTCATCCTCCCCAGAGCAACTTCCAACTCTTATCTCCCCGAGGAATATCCCAAATTCCGGTTGGAACAGCTCCTCAGGCTCCAGGCTCACCTCAAAACCATCTCTGAGGGCCGGTCCTGCACCTCCCTTGGTACCCCGAGTTCCTTCACACCCCGTGGTTAACTCTGATCAGCTCCAAATTGGGGCCTTCCAAAAGGGGATTTATTTCGGGAGACGTCAACGGAGCCGCGCTCCCGACACGCGGCAGGCTCACGGGGCCGGCTCGTTATCCCTAATTAACACTCATTTGGGAATCTCCATTGCACTTATGGGCAGCTGGAGCTGAGTCAGGACCCCACGGCCACGTCCCGCGGCGGCTCCGGTGATTCTCGTTCCGGAGGGAATTCCATGAGGGAATTCCGCCGGGGCAGCAGCTCCAGCTCCGGGGCTCGGGTCTTGCCTCTTGCTGAATGGACGAAGATTTTCCAGGATCCCAAAATCCCTGAGGTTGGGGAAGATCTCCCAGAGCATCGAGTCCAAGCTGTGCCTGATCCCCAGAATTCCAGGAATTCCTCAGACCCCTGCAGGGATGGGGATCCAACCCCCCCTGAGCCCCTTCCAATGTTTCCCAACCCTTTTTCCACGGAAAAATCATCCCAAATTTCCCACCCTGGCACAGCTCGAGGCCGTTCCCTCTTGTCCTGTCCTGTTCCCTGGGATCAGATCCCAAATCCCCCCCTGGAAGATCCCGAAATTCCCCCTGGATCCCAATTTCTCCAGGCTGAGCCCCCCCCCCAGCTCCCTCAGAATTTTCCAGACCTTTTTCCAGCCCCGTTCCCAACCCTGGATTTCCCATCCTTGGACCCCTCATGTCGCTTTTCCACGATTGTCCAGAACTGGACACGAGGTCGAGGCCCAACCTCTCCAACCCAGCACAGAATTCCCATTTTCCCGAGCGAGAAAATGAAATTTTTTTTCCCCCATGTTTTTATTTTCATTTAATTCTCACAGAAATCAGGGATTCTCCCAATTTTCCAGCCCAAACCCTCCACCCTTGGTCACAATTAAACCTCCAGGGCTTCCATCAAACCCAACTTTCCCCTCCCCTCGTTCCCACAAGGTCCCGGGGAAGGAGGGAGGCTCCAGGTGGCTCCGGGAATCCTGGAATTTTTGGGATGCCAGGAGGGTGAGAGGAGAGGCCACCAAGCCTCACATGGACGTGAGTGGCTCCTTCAGGCCATGCCCGAGGGACAATTTGGGGACAATTTGGATCCAGCCATGACATCCTCGTTTCCAGAGGAACCCAAATCCCACCGTTCCGGCCTCTTTTCCTGTTTACTCCGGAAGGTGAGAGCTCAGGGAGGAATGACAATTAGCACCTGACTAATTAAATCTGGGAAGGAGGAACTGGCTGTGGTTAGAGTGAAAAAAAAAAAAAAAAATTAATCCTCACCTCTTTTACCTCTTTGCCTTCTTCGCTTTGATTTTTCTCCATTTCTTTCAGGAAAAAAACTGAATTTCATCCGGATTTTTTTTTTAATTTAGTGGATAAAATTGTTTTGATCTCGGTGGAAATTTTAGAGCTCAGAGAACTTCACCTGACAGAGGAACCAGGGGGATTCTACAACATTTTCTTGTAGTGAGCAGCGATTTTTAATTCCACAGGTGTGGAATAAACATCCAGCTGGTCACGCAGGAAGAATTCCCGTCTGTGGTTTTTTTTTTTTCCTGGAATTGTTTTTTTCTGCTCTCTGCTGCTCCGAGATGATTTAAATCTGAATTTTACGGACACGTGAAGGATTAAACACCCTGCCAGAAATGGGAAAAAACCAATCCAAAAAACCAATTTTTTTCCCGCCAACATTTTTATTTCCCAGAAATAAAAATTCGGGAGCGGGAGGGAAAGAAATCGTTGCTTGCAGGGAATTTTTAAGGAATTTCAGGGGAGTTTTGGAGCACGACGAAAACCCAGAGGAGCTCTGAGAGTTCACCAAGGCCGGGCCTTGGGGCATCTTTGGAGGTGCCGGTTGCTGCTCCCAGACGGTCCCACCCCGTCTGCCGCCGCCCCCGCTCCTCCCGCCCGCATTCCAACCGGGATTTGCTCCTCCAAACCCTGCCCAGGCCCGGCTCAACCTCGGGAGTGTCCCGGGATGGTCCCGAGCCCCGTTTGGGGATTTAGGATGGAGAAGGGGGAGATGGAAGGGATGGAGGAGCGCTTGGAAAATTCAGTTTGTTGGGGTTTCCAGGTGGTTCTTGCAGCCCGTGGGAATGAGCTGGGATTTCGGGTGTTTATTGGGGATTTCGGATGTTTATTTGGGATTTCAGGAATTGATTTGGGGTTTCAGACGTTTATCTGGGATATCAGAGGTTTATATGGGATTTCAGACATTTTTATGGGATTTCAGACATTTATATGGGATTTCAGACATTTTTATGGGATTTCAGACATTTATATGGGATTTCAGACATTTATCTGGGATTTCAGACGTTTATCTGGGATTTCATCATTTCTCTGGGATTTCAGGCCAGCGTGAGGATTGAGGAAGGGCTGGAGACGTGCCGCGGGTTGGGAATTGGGGCGGATTTCGGGAAAAATTCTTCCCACCATAACACGGGAGCGTTGACCCCATTGAAGGGTCGCCACCCCAAAACCCCCAGAGCTCCACGACAACGCCCCCAGAGACACGGGGGGATTTTGGGGTGTCCTTGGACTTGGATTTGATGACCCCGGTGCGTCCCTTCCACCTCCACGATCCCAGTGAGACTTCCCCAAGATTTTTTTTTTTTTTTTTTTTTTTTAACAAAAATCAAGATTTTCGGGAAAGAATTAAGAGGATAAAGGGCGGGAAGCGAAGGAATGCCGAAATCGTTTCTTTTTTTTTTTATTGCTTGAGAAAAGGGAAAGAAAAAGGATCAGGGGAATTCCCCCCACCCGCAATCCCAGCGCGAGGGGGAACTGCGGAATTCTTTCTCCCGGGGAACAACCCCGGGGGCACAAAATCGCTCGGTTACATCCCGAGAGGAAAGGCGCTTTCTTGAGGGTCACGACAGCAGGGAGGACGCAGAAAGAGAGGGAAAAAAAAAACGAGGATTTGCTTTTCCTTTGGAGAATCCCTCAGGGAGCCCGGAATTTGGGGCAGCAGGACACGGAGCAGCGCTGGCCGCACACGGGGCAGGTCTGGGTGACGCAGGTGGTGGCGCAGGAGTCGGCGCACCTGGTGACAACCTGGACGCCGCCGCGGCACTGCGGGGTGGCACGGCAGGGGTCGGCACACGGAGGGGCACAGCTGGGGACACAGCTGGGGACACAGCACGGGTCCTGGCACGTGGTGACGCATTTGGTGACATCCTGGCAGCAGGGATCCTGGCACGTGGTGACACATTTGGTGACATCCTGGCAGCAGGGATCCTGGCACGTGGTGACACATTTAGTGACCCCCTGGCAACAAGGATCAACACATCTGGTGGCACATCTGGTGGCACAGCAAGGATCTTGGCACGTGGTGACGCATTTGGTGACGTCCTGGCAGCAGGGGTCTTGGCACGTGGTGACGCATTTGGTGACATCCTGGCAGCAGGGGTCTTGGCACGTGGTGACACATTTGGTGACACCTTGGCAGCGGGGGTCCTGGCACGTGGTGACACATTTAGTGACCCCCTGGCAACAAGGATCAACACAGCTGGTGGCACATCTGGTGGCACAGCAAGGATCTTGGCAGGTGGTGACACATTTGGTGACATCCTGGCAGCAGGGATCCTGGCACGTGGTGACACATTTGGTGACACCTTGGCAGCAGGGATCTTGGCACGTGGTGACACATTTGGTGACCTCCTGGCAGCAGGGATCCACACACCTGGTGGCACATGTGGTCACCCCCTGGCAACAGGGATCAACACATCTGGTGGCACATCTGGCGGCACAGCAGGGGTCCTGGCACGTGGTGACACATTTGGTGACATCCTGGCAGCAGGGATCCGCACACCTGGTGGTGTACTTGGTCACTCTGCCACAACAGGGATCCACACACCTGGTGACACACCTGGTGGCACAGCAGGGGTCCTGGCACGTGGTGACGCACTTGGTGACCTCTTGACAACAGGGATCCGCACATGTGGTGACACATTTGGTCACCTCCTGGCAACAGGGATCAACACGTCTGGTGACACAGCAGGGATCCTGGCACGTGGTGACACATTTGGTGACCTCCTTACAACAGGGATCCGCACACGTGGTGACACATTTTGTGACCTCCTGGCAGCATGGATCCACACACCTGGTGACACATCTGGTGACCTCCTGGCAGCACGGATCAACACATCTGGTTCTGCACTTGGTGACCTCCTGGCAGCAGGGATCCACACACCTGGTGACACATCTGGTGACCTCCTGGCAGCACGGATCAACACATCTGGTGACACATTTGGTGACCTCCTGGCAGCAGGGATCCTGACACGTGGTGACACGCTTGGTGACCTCCTGACAACACGGATCCACACACCTGGTGACACATTTGGTGACCTCCTGACAACACGGATCCACACACCTGGTGACACATTTGGTGACCTCCTGGCAGCAAGGATCCACACACCTGGTTCTGCACTTGGTGACCTCCTGACAACACGGATCCACACACCTGGTGACACATTTGGCGACCTCCTTGCAGCAGGGGTCCACACACCTGGGGTCACACCTGGCCACACAACACGGATCTTGGCACGTGGCGGAGCACTTGGACGCCTTCTTGTAGCACGGGTCCGCACATCTGGAGCTGCACTTGTGCCCCTTCTTGGAGCAGGGATCTGCACATCTGGTGCTGGACTTGGCCCCTTTCCTGAACCACGGGATCACGCACGGGCTGCTCCACTTGGTCACCTTCTTGCAGCAGGGATCGTAACACGGCGTCAGGCCCCTGGAGGCTTTCTTGCCACACGGGTCCACACACGTGGTGACACACCTGGTGACATCCTGGCAACATGGATCTACACAGGTGGTGACACGCTTGGTGACATCCTGACAACACGGGTCCACACAGGTGGTGACACGCTTGGTGACATCCTGACAACATGGATCCACACAGGTGGTGACATACTTGGTGACATCCTGACAACACGGATCCACACAGGTGGTGACACGCTTGGTGACATCCTGACAACACGGGTCCACACACGTGGTGACACGCTTGGTGACATCCTGACAGCATGGATCTACACAGGTGGTGACATACTTGGTGACATCCTGACAACACGGGTCCACACAGGTGGTGACACGCTTGGTGACATCCTGACAACACGGGTCCACACAGGTGGTGCGTGTGGTCACCTCCTTGCAGCACGGATCCTGGCACGTGGTGACACACTTGGTCACCTCCTGGCAGCACGGATCCACGCATGTCCTGGTGCACTTGGTCACTTCTTTGCAGCAGGGATCTTGGCACGTCGCGGTGACACACTTGGTGACCTCCTGGCAGCAGGGATCTTGACATGTGGTGACACATTTGGTCACCTCCTGGCAGCACGGGTCCGCACATGTCCTGGTGCGCTTGGTGACCTCCTTACAACACGGATCCTGGCACGTTGTGACACATTTGGTGACCTCCTTACAACACGGATCCTGGCACCTGGTTGTGCACTTGGTGACCTCCTTGCAGCAGGGATCTTGGCACGTCGTGACACACTTGGTGACCTCCTTATAACACGGATCCTGGCACGTTGTGGTGACACAAGTGGTCACTTCCTTACAACAGGGATCTTGGCACGTTGTGGTGACACACTTGGTGACCTCCTTGCAGCACGGGTCCTGACAGACGGTTGTGCACTTGGTGACCTCCTGACGACACGGATCTTGGCACGTGGTGACACACTTGGTGACCTCCTTGCAGCACGGATCCTGGCACGTGGTGGTGACACAGGTGGTCACTTCCTTACAGCACGGATCCTGACACGTGGTGGCACATTTGGTGACGTCTTGACGACACGGATCCTGACACGTGGTGACACACTTGGTGACCTCCTGACGACACGGATCCTGACACGTGGTGACACACTTGGTGACCTCCTGACGACACGGATCCTGACACGTGGTGACACACTTGGTGACCTCCTGGCAGCAGGGATCCTGGCACGTTGTGGTGACACACTTGGTGACCTCCTGGCAGCAGGGATCCTGGCACGGGGCTGTGCAGCCCTTGGCCACCTCCTGGCTCGTGCTGCGGCTCTCAGTGACGAGGCAGCAGCAGCGGCACCGGGGGTTCCCGCACGTCGTGGCCACCCCCTGGCGACACGAGGGGACGCACGTGGAGGCCACGAGCCCGCAGGCGGCCTGGGCCGAGCCCAGGCTGCCCAGGTTGACGTAGGTGGTGGTGCCGGGGTAGCAGCAGGGGCTCCCGAGCTGGGAGAGGCCCTGGAAGGTGCCGGTGGTGCCGCAGGGATCCAGGCTGGATCTCACTGGGAAGCTCCTCACCAGCACGGCCGGAGGGGGGATGCAGATCTGGCTCAGCGGGCAGCCGGTGGGGCAACGCATTTTTTAAATTTTTTTGGGGGGAGAGGGAAGGAGGGAAAGGGGGGAGGCTGGAAGCAGGAAAGGGATAAAAAGTTTTAAAAAGTGTGAAGAAAAAAAAAAAAAAAAAGCGAACATTCCAGGCTGTTCTAGCCACGAAATTAAATCAGCATTTTTCCCACAGAATCCAGAACTGGGAAAACAACCGTGGCCAGGAAGCGACTCCACATGAAAGAGTTTCAGACAAATTTGTAGCTATTTTTCCAACACCTTCCTCCCAAAAGAGGAAGCCGAAATTATTTGGGCTCCTTTAGGTTTTCTGGAAGGTCTGAAGCCTCCACCTGCCCGCACCTCCCCTTGGCTCGGGATGGAATTTTGCCATTCCTTGCCCAATTTCACCCAAAAAGGCCTCGGATCATCCTGCCCTCATCTAGAGGAAAACCAGGAAAACCTCCCCAAGGGAAGGCTCTGCTTTTCCCACAAAATCTGCCTGGGCTTTTCCCACCCCGATTTGATTTTTCCTTCCAGGCACGGCCTTCCCTGGCAGCCTGAGAGTCTCCACTCCTTATCACCCCTCCCACCTCTCCCCTTTGAAGTCCCAGCCTGGCCTTTTGATCTCTCCCAACGCCAGCAATTCCCTGGGTGAAACAGGGCAGCAGAGTCAGGGAGGAGAGAGAGAGAGAGAAAATTTCATCCTCTTCGATGGAGGAAGAGCAAAACCCACAGCAAATAAACCCCGGAGACAACGAAATTAAAATCTGGGGGAATCCCAACCCCAATATCCCCAAGCAGAAACGCTTTTAATTTGCTTCTGCACGGCTCCAAAATGAAAAAAAAAATAAATAAATAAAACCCAACCACGAGGTGACTTCCCAGGAAACCGAGCTGGACTTACCCAATTCTCCACCAGCGAGCACCAAATGAAACCAAAAATGGCTTGAGGAACAGGACAATAGGAATCCTTTTATAGGATTTCGGTGTCCGTGGCTCCGGAAGTGAGACACCTCAGGGGTATGGAAATCAAATATTTAATAATCCAGACCTGCTCTGCTCCAATCCTTCAATTACTTGGCTCGACGTTATAATTTTTAATGTCGCCCAGGTGGGACACGAGTCTCTCATGACTGCGAGGAATTCCCCGTCCACGGATTTCCTACGGGCTGGGAAATGAGGAGCGGGTGAGACAGCCTGGAAACAATCCCCCCTCGGGATTAAACGCTGGAAACAACAAAAAAATTGTTCTGGTGCATTTCCTTGAAGAAATTCCTGCATGGAATGGAGACGGGGTGGGACCCCGGAAGGGTTTTGGCTCCTTCTGTTGGGAATTTTATTCCCAATAATCCAGTCACGGTTTTGTCTCGGTCCCTGAATGGGAAGAGGGTCTCCACGAATATTTTGGAGGTCCCAGGGTCATCCCCAAGTCCTTTCCTGGGTGGGCAAATCCTTCAGCGTCTCCCAGTCCACCTTTTCCTCAAAGTTCCTGGAACATCTGGGTGGTCTCGGTTGGTCTTGAGCTGAGGGACCCAAACTGGATGCAGCTCCAGATGTGGTCCAGGAATTCCTTGGAGACCTCCAGGGACGGGGATCCAACCCTCCCTGAGCTCCTTCCAAGGCCCTTTCCCTTTTCCAGGAGGGATTTTTCCGAATTTCCCACCCTGGCACAGCTCGAGGCTGTTCCCTCTTGTCCCGTCCCATTCCCTGGGATCAGATCCCAAATCCCCTCTGGCAGATCCCGAAATTCCCCCTGGATCCCCCTTTTCTCCAGCCTGAGCCCTTCCCATCTCTCCCAGGATTTTCCAGACCCTTCCCCAGGTCTGTTCCCATTCCTGGCCACGTTCAATTCCCTCTTCCCGTGGTTGTCCAGGACTGGACACTGGACACTGGACTCTGGATATTCCCTGCCCCAAACCCAGCCCAGGGGACAATCCCTGCCCTGGTCCCGCTGCTCATTTTTGCCACAATTCTTTGATTTTTTTTCTTCCCAATACAAATTGGGTTTGTCGGGATTTTGGCCGTCGGCCTCCAGGGAAATCTTCACATTCCGCGAATCTCCAGGATCTTCCACGTGTCCCAGCTGCAGCAGGTGACACCCAGGGCGCTGAGGGGTGAACTCCTCGATGTCGGTGGCCTTTGGGCCGGTTTTTGTGCCCGGTTCTGGTGCCAGGAGGTCACACCCAGCTCGAGAAGGCGACAAACTTCCCGCTGGGAGCCGCCGCTCTCTCCCTGCACGGAAAAGAGGGAAGAGAAACCCAACCAGTTCCCCCGGAGACATCAAAGGCTCTGGAATTCCTCCTCGGCTGCTGCCACCCAGCCCGAGGTCACCCGGTGACACAACCAGGGACAGCAGTGACTCGCACCAGAGGTGAGGCTGTTTTCCACCAAAGGGGGGTTTTGGCTCTTCTCCCTCCAAATTTGGGTGCCCAACGTGATTTTTTTTTTTTTTTGGTTATTTCCTGGATTCGTGACCCCTTGGGTTGAGATTTTACTGCTGACTGCAGGAAAAATTTCCTCCCTTTTAAAATTTGCTTTTCTGTTCAAACTCCACCGAAAAAAAAAAAAGAGCTTTTTCTTGCTCAAATCTGCTCTCAGCCGAACAATTCCAATGATTTGCCAACACTTTTTTGGGGGGGGATGGGGGACAGGAACAGATTGGATTGGCGTTTTCGGGTTTAGGAATTTCCAGCTGGGTGGAATTCCGGTGGTTTTGGGTAAAATGAAGGGAAAAGGGTGGTGGTCACTCCTCGGGTCACCTGCCTGCTCCTCGCTCGCCCCTCGTGAGGACAACGCCACCGTGACGACAACGGAGACGGGATTTGAGTCAGGACTTCGGGAGAGGACGGAAAACATCACGAGGCGAGCGCTGAGCCAAGAGTTTCCAGCAGCTCTGTGGAAAAACAGGACAGATAAAAAAAGGCCAGAGGTGGCTAAAAATAAAAGAATCCCCCAAATCCCACATCCCATCCTGTCCCTAATGGAGCTCACGAGGTGTTGGGCCGGAGGATGTTGGAGCATCCCAAAAAACCTGCCCCGTCACCGGGAATCCACTCATTTCCCAAATTCCTCCCTGGCGTCTGCGGGGCCACGTGAATTCCTTAGAGCTCCAGGTCCGGCTCCAGCCACGGAAATAGGCGTTTTCCATTAAAAATAATTAGGTAAATCATCCCTGGCGGGGCAGAGGCGGAGCGAGGCCCCGGGGAGCTCCAGGGTGCCGGGAACAGCCCGGGATCACAGCAGGAATATCCTGGGATAACGCGGCCGCGTCTGCCCTGCCCATCCCGAGCCAGGTGAGTCTCCTCGGGATCCCACAGATCCCGTTTTCCCTGAAGAGATTCGCAGGAAAGCTGGAAAAAAGGGGATTTATGGGGCTCCATTTCCTCGGGGGTAAGAGGTTTCAAAGGGTAAAAATCTTCCCTCGCGCTGGCTTGGCTGTAAGTCTGGAATTTCCATGGATGCTCCGGAAAATTCCGGTTGTTCCAGCATTGGGTTTAGTGGGATTAAAGCCCGTCCTGCCAGGAGATCCAGGATCCGTTCCAAATAAGTGGAGAAGGGGAAATCAACTGGAGAAGGGGAAAACAACTGGGAAAAGGGAAAACAAATGGAAAACGGAAAAACAACTGGAAAAGGGGAAAACAATTGGAAAAGGGGAAAAGAACTGGAAAAGGGAAAAACAATTGGAAAAGGGGAAAAGAACTGGAAAAGGGAAAAACAACTGGAAAAGGGAAAACAACTGCAAAAGGGAAAACAACTGGAAAATGGGAAAACAACGGGAGAAGGGAAAAACAACTGGAGAAGTGAAGGGAGCAGCTTGAAATTTATAAACCTGAAAATGTGAATTAAATCTGTTGTTATTCTCCCCCCCAAAAAAGCCGGCAAATTGTTGGAATTGTTTGGCTGAGAGCAGATTTTAAGGAGAAAAGCTGAGTTTGGGGGTTTGATGATAAAAGGGGGGGAAAAAAATGAGGAATTTTTTTGTGGACTGGGTGTGAAATTGTTCTTTTTTCCTTCCAGCTCTCCGTCGCAGGGAGATGAATTCCCAGTGCCCGCCCTGTTCCTGCCTGGGAGAGGCTGCCCAGAGCAATCCCTGCGCCGCGGTGACCCCGGAGCAGAATTCCCAGGTGGATCCCTGCCCGTGCCAGGACGTTTGTCCCTCCTGTCCCTGTGACCCCACCCAGGTCCCCCTCGGGGACTCCGGGCCCTGCGTGGATCCCGTGAAAATCCCGAGCTCGGGAGAGGAACCCTTCACCTTCGAGACCCCCGGGATGTGCGTGATGAAATTCCCGCTCCAGAAATCCATCGTGGCCGTGGAGCTGTGTCCCCCTGACTCCTTCCCGCTTCCCCAGGAGGAGCTTTGTGCCTCCAAAGCCACCGAGACCTGCCTGGAAAACCTGGAAAACCTCTCCCGGGAGCTGCCGGTCTTGGAGCCCTGCACCCTCGAGGTGGTGGAGTTGGGAGTGGATGAGCCGTGCCAGGCTCAGGGGGATCCCTGCGCATCCCAAAGCGGGATTTCCATCGATCCCTGCGCATCCCAAAGCGGGATTTCCATCGATCCCTGCACGTCCCAAAGCGGGATTTCCATCGATCCCTGCGCATCCCAAAGCGGGATTTCCATCGATCCCTGCACATCCCAAAGCGGGATTTCCACGGATCCCTGCGCATCCCAAAGCGGGATTTCCACGGATCCCTGCGCATCCCAAAGCGGGATTTCCATCGATCCCTGCACGTCCCAAAGCGGGATTTCCATCGATCCCTGCACGTCCCAAAGCGGGATTTCCATCGATCCCTGCGCATCCCAAAGCGGGATTTCCATCGATCCCTGCGCATCCCAAAGCGGGATTTCCATCGATCCCTGCGCATCCCAAAGCGGGATTTCCATCGATCCCTGCGCATCCCAAAGCGGGATTTCCATCGATCCCTGCGCATCCCAATCCCAGGGATTTGGGGACGCCGGAGATTCCAAGGACAGGGAATCCCAGCCGTCCCCACGGAGCCCGTTCCGCCTCAACTCCTGCACTTCCAGCATCGTGGAGCGCTGCCTTTCCCGCTGCCAGAGCTGGCTCCGGGGCAAGAAATAGGACTGGGATCAGTGGGATTGAGGGACAGGGATCCCTGCCCGGCTCGGGTGAGTCTGAGCTTCCCACAGGTTCCAAAAAAAGAGAGGAAATTGCTTCACCTGAGATTTAAAAAAAAAAAAAAAAAAAAAAGCTGCTTTTCAATCATCTCTTAATTACTCTCTCATTTTGATTGCCCAACGAGAAGTGCAATAAATAATGGGAATGTGATCCAGGTGGGAATTGCAGCCGGGGTCCTGTTTCGTCACCCGCCGCCTTTTCGCTCCCCACAGACCAAGGAGAGGTTCATTTAATTCATTTATGGGTTTGTCTTCGCATTTTTAATCCTCTTTCTTAAAGGTTTGTCCCATTAAAATTATGGGAATGTCGAAGAGAGCAAATTTTCCTCAAGGAGCTCCTTCCCCGTGGATGAGAATTTTTTTTTTTTTAGGGAATTCTGGGCTGGATCTGAGTTTTGGGATCACCTGAGGCTGCTCCTGGTTGATTTTTTTTTTTTTTTTGGGAGCGCAGCCTGGAATCCACGTTTTCCTGGCATGAATCCTCAGCCCCAGCAGCTCTCCCAGGCACGGAGAATTCCAGTTAAACCAGCAGCTCCCAGTTTGCCCAAGGCTCAGAACCCCTCGGGACCCCCAAGGGAGGTGAATTTTCCCCGGAGGCTTCGTTTGGGAGCTCCAAAATCCAGAAAAAAAAAATGGAGAAGAAACTGGAAGCGCCAGATCCTGTCCCAGCTCCCTTCCCAGTGTCAGCAGCCAGAAATGCCACTGGAAAACCGGGCAGGCCACTGGGAGAACTGGCCAGGCCTGGATTCCTCCGGTGTCCGGCAGGGGAGAGCCGCTCCCTCCTCCCTTCATCCACGCCTACCCCGATGTTCAGGGAATTAGGAGAGATTCCACCTTTTCCCGAACCGCTGTGATTTATCTGCTTCCAAATAAAAAAAAAATTAAAAAAAAAAATAATAATAATCAGGATTTAAAAGCGGGAGTGTGGAGTCCGTCATTTTTGGGAAATCCGGGCTAAAGATGGGAAGAATTGCAGCTGGGGGATTGGGTGAAAACATCCCAAAAATGGGATTAAAACATCCCGAGGAATTGGGTGAAAACATCCCAAAAATGGGATTAAAACATCCCGAGGAATTGGGCGAAAACATCCCAAAAATGGGATTAAAACATCCCGAGGAATTGGGCGAAAACATCCCAAAAATGGGATTAAAACATCCCGAGGAATGGGAAAATGTGCAAAAGGAAAAATCCCGTCCTCCCCAGGAGTTTTGGGAAAGGGAATGGGAAAATCCAAGATATTTGTGAGGCACAGAAAGGGTTTAATGAATTTTTCCCTAATTATCATTAATGACCGTTGGGTTTATTAAAAGGGTCTCAAAGCGAGGAAGGGATCTGGGATCTGAATCCATTATTTGAATTGTGCGATTATTCAAATCCGGAGAACCCAATTATCCCGGGCGGGAATAATGGAAATATCCGAAATTCCACATCCCAGGGGATCCCGGTCCTGCTGCCGGAGCCACTTGGTGGCACTGTGGGAGAGGATTTCGGTGCCGGATCCAGGAGAATTCCAGGATCATCCAGGCTGGGAAAGAGCTCCAGGATCACCGAGTCCAACCTGGGCTCGATCCCCCTTGGAATCTCCAGGAATTCCCGGAATTCCCTTCAGGGATGGGGATCCGACCCTCCCTGAGTCCCTTCCGACACTTCCCAACCCTTTTTCCATGGAAAAATAATCCCAAATTTCCCAACCCTGACCCAGCTCGAGGCCGTTCCCTCTTGTCCCGTCCCATTCCCTGGGATCAGATCCCAAATACTCCCTGGCAGATCCCAAAATCCCCCACCCTGGATCCCCCTTTTCTCCAGCCTGAGCCCCTCCAGGATTCTCCATTCCCTTTTCCAGCTGCTCCAGCCCCGTTCCCATCCCTGGCTGGGCTCCAGCCCCCCTGGACCAGCCCAATTCCCAGCCCAACATCCTCATTCCTCTCCTTTTGTTTCCCCTCCCTCCCCGCCCCTCTCACCAAACCCGTTCTCAGCCCCGGGCGTGGCTCCGCCTTTACCTGAACCCCAAACCTGGAGTGGCAAAAATAACCAAAATCACCAAATTGACTAAAATGACCTTTGCTACCCAAATCCCTGCCCAAATCCCTGCCCAATTCCTGCCCAAATCCCTGCCCAAATCCTGCCCAATTCCTGCCCAAATCCCTGCCCAATTCCTGCCCAAATCCCTGCCCAAATCCCTGCCCAAATCCCTGCCCAAATCCTGCTCAATTCCTGCCCAAATCCCTGCCCAATTCCTGCCCAAATCCCTGCCCAAATCCCTGCCCAAATCCCTGCCCAATTCCTGCCCAATTCCTGCCCAAATCCCTGCCCAAATCCCTGCCCAATTCCTGCCCAATTCCTGCCCAATTCCTGCCAATCCCTGCCCAATTCCTGCCCAAATCCCTGCCCAAATCCCTGCCCAATTCCTGCCAATCCCTGCCCAATTCCTGCCCAAATCCCTGCCCAAATCCTGCTCAATTCCTGCCCAAATCCCTGCCCAAATCCCTGCCCAAATCCTGCCCAAATCCCTGCTCAATTCCTGCCCAAATCCTGCCCAATTCCTGCTCAAATCCTGCCCAAATCCCTGCCCAGTTCCTGCCCAATTCCTGCCCAAATCCTGCCCAATTCCTGCCCAAATCCCTCCCCAGTTCCTGCCCAATCCCTGCTCAATTCCTGCCCAAATCCCTGCCCAATTCCTGCCCAAATCCTGCCTCAATTCCTGCCCAAATCCTGCCCAAATCCCTGCCCAATTCCTGCCCAATTCCTGCCCAAATCCCTGCCCAGTTCCTGCCCAATTCCTGCCCAAATCCTGCCCAATTCCTGCCCAATTCCTCTCCAGTTCCTGCCCAATTCCTGCCCAATTCCTCTCCAGTTCCTGCCCAATTCCTGTCAGAGGTGTCCACAGGTGGGGCTGTAAAGATCCAGGAAGTAATTCTGGAGAAAATCCTCATTAATGAGGAAATGCAAATAAAGAGGAATTGGGTGAGGGGCGTTGCAGGGGTGTCACCCCTGGGATTCCCCAGGCTGGAATCCCGATCCCGTGAAAGTTGGATCGGTGGCTTTGGGATGGGATATCCGGAATTCCCAACCCTCCCCTCAGCCGAGATCCCCCCCCCAGAGCTCAATCCCGTCCCTTTGGGGCCCCATCCAGGGAATTTCGGCACGCCCGGAACCCCAAATCCCTTGGGGACGCCGGGCAGAGCTCCGGGGGTGGATTTTGGTTTGGGAATTCTGATTCAGAGCCGAGGCAGCTGTGGGATTCGGGGCCGTGACGTCCGAGGTGGCACCGAGGGCTCCGTGTGTCACCGACCGCTGGCTGGGGACAGGTGACAGGTGACAGGTGGGGACAAACAGGACGAGCGGGGGGAGGAGCCCGGCTGGAATGAGCCTCATCCCGCGGGAGAAATCCAAATCCCGGCTGGAAAAGTGTCCCAGGACAGCCTGAACCGAGGTGGGACAACTTCCACCGTGCCAGGTGGATCCAGGACGTTCCCAGGGATGGGAAATCCATGGAATCCCCGGGGCCAGGGAAGGATTTATCCCAAATATCCCATCCCAACCAGCCCGGGGAATCCTGGAATGGTTTGGGATGGAAAGGAACCTTAAATCCCATCCAGTCCCACCCCAGTTCCAGGGACAGGGACCTCCCCCTATCCCAGGGGGTTCCAGGCTGGAATTGGGCACTTCCAGGGATGAGAAATCCATGGAATCCCCGGGGCCAGGGAAGGATTTATCCCAAATATCCCATCCCAACCAGCCCGGGGAATCCTGGAATGGTTTGGGCTGGAAGGACCTGAAAGATCCTGGAAGATCCAAGGGACACCTCCCACTCTGCCAGGTGGATCCAGCCTGGCCTGGGACACCCCCAGGGATGGGGAATCCATGGAATTCCCTGGGCCAGGCCCTCCCAGGGAACAATTCCTGCCCCCAAAATCCCACCCAAATTCCCTCTCCGTGCCCCCGACCCCATTCCCTGTGTCCTGTCCCTGCAGTTCCTGAGGGAAAATCCCCTTGGAGATCCTGGGAGAGGCTCTGGGGTCTCCACATTCCCAAAATTCTCAACATTCCCAACATTCCCCAACATTCCCCAACATTCCCAACATTCCCCAACATTCCCAACATTCCCCAACATTCCCCAACATTCCCAACATTCCCAGCCCCTGGATCCACTCCATGGCCCCCTCTGGACTCGCCCCAACAATTCCACGTCCCTTTTCTCTCCGGGACACCTGAAGTGGACACAGAATTCCAGGTGGGATCCCACCCGAGGGGGAGAATCCCTGTCCTCACCCTCCGGAGGGGATCCAAAATTCCTTTGGGTCCAGCCCAAGGAATGGGATGGATTCTGCTCGTGCTGGCTCCGGAAAAGCATTTTTGGGAAAATTCCAGCAGGGAAAGGGGGATTGGTGACACCAGGATGTGATTGGAGCCTCGGGAAAAGAATATTTAGGAATTCCAGTAGGAAAAGGGGGATTGGTTCCACCAGGATTTCATTGGAGCTTCAGGAAAAGAATATTTGGGAAATTCCAGTAGGAAACGGGGGATTGGTGACACCAGGAAGTGCCTGGAGCCTCAGGAAAAGAATTTTTGGGAAAATTCCGGCAGGAAAAGGGGGATTGGTGACACCAGGATTTCATTGGAGCCTCAGGAAAAGAATTTTTGTTAATTCCAGTAGGAAACGGGGGATTGGTGCCACCAGGAAGTGCCTGGAGCCTCAGGAAAAGCATTTTTGGGAAATTCCAGTAGGAAAAGGGGGATTGGTGACACCAGGATTTCATTGGAGCTTCAGGAAAAGAATATTTGGGAAACTCCATCAGGAAAATGAGATTTTGGTGCTGCCAGGACGTGCCTGGAGCCTCGTTGCCTCATCCCGGGAATGTCACCAAATCCCAGGAAAGCGCTGCCCAGGCCAGGGACCTTTCCCAAGGCGCATTCCCGAGGCCCCTGGGTGGCCATTCCGGACAGTTAGAGGCCACCAAACCCACCCCCCACACCCCAACTCCTCTCATTTGCATCATCACCCCAAAATTACAGAGTCCCAAGGGTGTCATTATCACCCAGGCGGGGCCTAATTTGCACCGGGGTAATTTAATCCAGGGAAGGAAAAAAAAAATAAAAAAAATTTAAAAAAACTAAAAAAAAAAAAAAAGCCCAAAAATGACCGTTGGGGACAATCCCAGGGCTGAGTGTCCCCGAGGTGTCACCAGCGTTAATTAATTGGGCTCCTACACCCAGGATGTCGCTGTCACCTCGTCCCCCTCCTCTCCAAACCCCAAATCCCGGCTCTGGAATTTTCCTGATTTCCTCCGAGCGCTGGGAGAGCTCCTGGGGAATGAAAGGAATAGTTAATTAATTTGAAGTTCGAAGCTGAAATTAAAAAAATGAGGGGGTTGTGAGGTAACGACGCCCCGAGGGCAGCCGGAAGAAATTCGGCGTTAAATCGACCTCTCGGCAGAAGATTTTTGATTTTTAATTAAAATCGAGTGAAGCGGAAATTAAAATAGCCCAATTAATATTCCAGCAAATAAAAACCGTTTTAATTTAAATTCGCATTAGGGGTTTATAGCGATTTTTCCCAATGAAAACCGATTCGAATCTCCTTGCCCAAAAATTCATCTTTAAAACTTCATGGAATCATTTAAAAATGATTGTGGTCGGATTATTTTTTTTATATTGGATGCTACGGCCACATGCTCATTTATAGGAAATAAAAGCAAGAATTTTTAAAACTCTACAAGGGTGTCCCAAATCAGGAGGATTTGGGGATCTCACCCTGATTTTAGGGCTGAATTCTCTTTCCCTTTGCCTGATCCAAACTTCAATTTTTTTATTTTTTTTCACGTTTGAAATTCCAAGGGAAATGCACAAAAAAGAGACAAAAATCCCCTCTGGAATTGTGGGATTTTGTGAATCATAAAGATCTTGATCGTCGCTGATCTGCTCATCCTGAGCTCTGTTGCCATCAGCAAGTTTTATTTTTAATTAATTCAATTAATGTAATTGATTTAATGAATTTAATTAAAATATTAATTCCTATTTTCGTGTGGTTTTGCACGCATTAAAGACACAAGCTCCCACCCACAACACAAATATTTACATTAAAATCCACCCTCCTCTCTGACTCTCTGGAGCCCTTCCAAATTTTTTCCCCCCCACCAAAAAAAAAAAAAAAAAAAAATCCAAAAAAACGCGACCATTAAAGAATTTTACAACCAGGATTTTCCAGGATTAGGCGGAACCGGCCTGAAGAGCCGCTGCTATTTCGGGGTGAAAATGATAGGGAAGGGTTGATAAAGCCAAATAACCCGTTTGGGACTGGGCTTGGCCCACGATGAATCAGGACAACGTCCACAAAGGGTGGCTCCTGTCCAAGCCCAACCGGGACCCTATAAAAGGTGCCCGGTCCTCCCCTCGCTCCGCACGGCTTCCCAGGAATCCCACTCGATCCCGCCGGACACTTGCGTGAGTGGCTCTTCCCCCCCTTTCTTTAATTTTTTTTTTAGGAATATTCCCTTTGGTGGGAATGTTGGGGCTCCTCTGGGATTCGTGGTGGGTGGGAGAGCGGCTCCTGATTTTTATTTTTTTTTTTTTTTGGGAGGGGGGATATGGAGGGGTCGGAATCGTTGGGTTGTGCCATGAGGGAAGGGAATGAGGGAAGGGCTGCGGGGTTCAGCTCCCAGCTGGAACCCGTTGGAGAAACCCCCCAGTTCTCCTTTTCCCGTGGAAATCCCGGCGTTTCCATGGGGCAGGGAGCGCTCGTGTGCCCGGGCACGTTCCGGGGGCGGGAATCGGGCACGGAGCAGCTCCCCGGGATCAGATCGGCCACGGGCATCCCACAAAGGGAGGAAGGAAGGGAGGAGGAGGAGGCCTCGGAGCTTTTGAGGTCTCTGCCCCCAGATCTTGTCTTGGCTTGGGTTAAAGCTCCTCTCAGCCCGATGGATCCTGGAAACATCCGGAGCTCCCGGAATGAGGCCCTGGAGCCGCTCCAAGGCCCGGGAGAGCTGGAGGGATTCACCCATGGAGAGCTGAGAGACCTCCCTGGACAGCACAGGGCTTGGACTGGGACACCTTTAGGATCCATCCCAAGGAAATATTCCATGGGATAAGGGCCCGGGGCAGGATTTGGGGGCACCTCCCTCTGCACCATCCATGGCCGCATCCCCGTCACCCTTCCCGCTCCAGCGTCACCCAAACGCGTCCGTGGCGAAGCCGGAGGCCACTCCCCACGCCACTAAAACCCCGGAATGCGTTCCCAGCGGGAGCCGGGAATTCTCCTCCCTCTTCCCAGTGGAATCCCCCCCATCCGGGAATTCTCCTCCCTCTTCCCAGTGGAATCCCCTCCATCTGGGAATTCTCGTCCCTCTTCCCAGTGGAATCCCCCCATCCGGGAATTCTCCTCCCTCTTCCCAGTGGAATCCCCCCATCCGGGAATTCTCCTCCCTCTTCCCAGTGGAATCCCCCCATCCGGGAATTCTCCTCCCTCTTCCCAGTGGAATCCCCCCCATCCGGGAATTCTCCTCCCTCTTCCCAGTGGAATCTCCATCCCATCCAGGAATTCTCCTCCCTCTTCCCAGTGGAATCCCCCCATCCGGGAATTCTCCTCCCTCTTCCCAGTGGAATCCCCCCAACCGGGAATTCTCCTCCCTCTTCCCAGTGGAATCCCCCCCATCCGGGAATTCTCCTCCCTCTTCCCAGTGGAATCCCCCCCATCCGGGAATTCTCCTCCCTCTTCCCAGTGGAATCTCCATCCCATCCAGGAATTCTCCTCCCTCTTCCCAGTGGAATCCCCCCCATCCGGGAATTCTCCTCCCTCTTCCCAGTGGAATCCCCCCAACCGGGAATTCTCCTCCCTCTTCCCAGTGGAATCCCCCCCATCCGGGAATTCTCCTCCCTCTTCCCAGTGGAATCCCCTCCATCCGGGAATTCTCCTCCCTCTTCCCAGTGGAATCTCCATCCCATCCGGGAATTCTCCTCCCTCTTCCCAGTGGAATCCCCCCATCCGGGAATTCTCCTCCCTCTTCCCAGTGGAATCCCCCCATCCGGGAATTCTCCTCCCTCTTCCCAGTGGAATCCCCATCCCATCCGGGAATTCTCCTCCCTCTTCCCAGTGGAATCCCCCCCATCTGGGACTTCTCCTCCCTCTTCCCAGTGGAATCCCCCCATCCGGGAATTCTCCTCCCTCTTCCCAGTGGAATCCCCCCCATCCGGGAATTCTCCTCCCTCTTCCCAGTGGAATCCCCCCCATCCGGGAATTCTCCTCCCTCTTCCCAGTGGAATCCTCTCCATCTGGGAATTCTCCTCCCTCTTCCCAGTGGAATCCCCCCCATCCGGGAATTCTCCTCCCTCTTCCCAGTGGAATCCCCCCCATCCGGGAATTCTCCTCCCTCTTCCCAGTGGAATCCCCATCCCATCCGGGAATTCTCCTCCCTTTTCCCAGTGGAATCTCCATCCCATCCCCATCCCTGGGTTTGCCGCTGTCCCTTCCAGGCTCGCTCGGACCCGCAGGATGTCGCCGTTCTTGGACAGCATCGCCACCATCGTCGGCGTCTTCCAGCAGCACGCCCGGGGAGATGGGGACGGCTCCGGGCTCAGCCGCGGGACGATGAGGGAGCTCATCCAGAGGGAATTCGCAGATTCCCTCGTGGTGAGCGCTGCTGGGAAGGGCCGGGATGTAGGGAGGGAAAAATCTCCTCTGGAAAAGGGAATTAGGGAGGGTCCCACCGAAGGTTGGGGTTATTTGTGCCGGGGAAGGGTCTGGGAAATCCCGAGGGAGCTGGGGGGGCTCAGCCTGGAGATAAGGGGGATCCAGGGGGGGTTTGGACTCTTCCAGGGGGGAATTTGGGATTTGATCCCAGGGAATGGGACAGGAGAAGAGGGAATGGCCTCGAGCTGTGGCAGGGTTGGGTTTTTTCGGAAAATTTCTGCTGGAAAGGGTGGCCAAGCCTTGGAAGGGGCTGCCCAGGGAAGTTTGAAGTGGCCACCCTTGGAGGTGTCCAGGAAATTCCTGGATGTTGGTCTGGGTGATGGATACCGGGTCGGACTCCATGATTTCGGAGTTCTTTCCCAGTCCTGGGGTTCTGTGAAACTCCCACAACTCTTCCAACCCATTCTGCCACCAAAGAGAAGAGGAAAAGTTTGAGAATGAACCGGGGGGAGGTGTGGTTTTTCCTTTGCTGTGAAGGAGAAATCCCAAAAAGGAAAAAGCTGCTGAGCTGCAGCCAGGGAACCACCAAGAAAACGGGGAATGAATTCCCACAGCCGGCGCTGAGCCCTAGAAATGAAATTATGAGCCATGAAAGGAGAATTCCTGCGATTCTTCCCATTTTTCCATTTCTCCCCCAAAGAGCAGGAAGACCAAAATCCCCCTTTTTTTTCCCCCCCCACTCCATGTTTTTTTCCCTGCAGAAACCTCACGACCCTCAGACCATCGAGAAGATCCTGCAGTTCCTGGAGTGGGATGGGGACGGGGACATCGACTTTAACGAGTTCCTCCTCTTGGTGTTCCGGGTGGCCAAATGCTGCTTCTGGTTCCAGCCCAGGGCCCCGTTCCTGGTGCAGAGGACAAAGCTCCCGACAGGCATAAAATCCCTCCGGGAGCCGGAATGCAGGAGCAGAGCGAGCCGCCGGCAGCTCCAAGAGGAGGAGGAGGAGGAGGAGGAGGAAGAACGACGACAAACCAGGGAGAGGAATCGTGAAGCGGAGCTGCAACGAGATCTCAGGGTCGGGGAGGTGGAAATCTCAGAGGAAACAAGGAGGGAGCAGCGGGAACGCCGCACACGGAGCGGGACGGACACGGAACCGAGCAGGGAACGGTTCCGGGAGGAAGAACCGGCAGACGTGAGGACGAGCAGGCAACCCCAAGCACGGCAGGACCGGTGGAGCCACCAGGAGCTGGGGCGGGGTGAAAGAAGCCAGAGGCCACGAGGAGCAGATGGAGGAGGTGACAATGGGCCACGGGAACTGCTCCGGGATGAGAGGAGCCGCAACCGCCGGGCTGAGAGGGAACAAAGAGAGCAGGAATGTCCGGAGCCCAGGCGGCCACACCAGTCATGCCTGGAGGAACCGTTAGAGATCGACCTCGGGGAATGTGGGAGAGCAGAACAGGAGGAACGGAGAAGGAGGAGGGAACGGCAGCTGGAATCGGCAGAAAGGGAAAGGGAGATCCGGGAGGAGCAGGAGAGGGATGAAAGAGATGATCCCAGAAGAAAAGGGAGAACGAGAGAGAGGAGAGTGGATCAGGAACAGGAGCTGGAGGTGTCTGAGCGCCGCACACGGGAAAGGGAGGCAGAAGCGGCTGCCATCGGCTGGAGAGAAACACGGGAGAGACGGGAAATTCGTGAGGTTGACACTGATGGAAGAAGAGAACGAGAAACGTATGAAAGGAGAAGAGAGACCTCGGTGGTGGCAGCTGAAGCCGATGTCAAAGTGCGCCGGGAAATCCGGGAACGAGGTGAGGAGCTGAGAAGGAGGGAACGTCCCTGTGAGGATGAGGAGGAAGAGAGAAGAATCTGCCCCAGAAGAGAGAGAGAACAGGCTGTGAGGGAGAGGAGAATTGATGGGGAAGGGGAATTTGAGGTCTCTGAGCGCCGGACACGGGAAAGGGAGGCAGAAGCGGCTGCCATCGGCCGGAGAGAGACACGGGAGAGACGAGAAATTTGTGAGGCTGAAGCTGATGGGAGGAGACAAAGAGAATCAGTGAGGTACGAAAGGGACAGAGAGACCTCAGTGGCGGCAGCTGAAGCCGATGTCAAAGTGCGCCGGGAAATCCGGGAACGAGGTGAGGAGCTGAGGAGGGAACGTCCCTGTGAGGATGAGGAGGAAGAGAGAAGAATCTGCCCCAGAAGAGAGAGGGAACAGGCTGTGAGGGAGAGGAGAATTGATGGGGAAGGGGAATTTGAGGTCTCTGAGCACCGCACACGGGAAAGGGAGGCAGAAGCGGCTGCCATCGGCTGGAGAGAGACACGGGAGAGACGAGAAATTCGTGAGGCTGAAGCTGATGGAAGAAGAGAACGAGAAACGTATGAAAGGAGAAGAGAGACCTCGGTGGTGGCAGCAGAAGCCGATGTCAAAGTGCGCCGGGAAATCCGGGAACGGGAACCACGAGAGGAGCTGAGAAGGAGGGAACGTCCCTGTGAGGAAGAGGAGGAAGAGAGAAGAATCTGCCCCAGAACAGAGAGGGAAGAGCCCCGGAGGGAGAGGAGAATTGATCAGGAACGGGAGCTGGAGGTGTCTGAGCGCCGCACACGGGAAAGGGAGGCAGAAGCGGCTGCCATCGGCCGGAGAGAAACACGGGAGAGACGAGAAATTCGTGAGGTTGACGCTGATGGGAGGAGACAAAGAGAAACGTATGAAAGGAGAAGAGAGACCTCGGTGGTGGCAGCTGAAGCCGATGTCAAAGTGCGCCGGGAAATCCGGGAACGAGGTGAGGAGCTGAGAAGAAGAGAACGTCCCTGTGAGGATGAGGAGAGAAGAATCTGCCCCAGAAGAGAGAGGGAGGAGCCTCGGAGGGAGAGGAGAATTGATCGGGATCCGGAGCTGGAGGTGTCTGAGCGCCGCACACGGGAACGGGAGGCAGAAGCGGCTGCAGTCGGCTGGAGAGAGACACGGGAGAGACGGGAAATTCGTGAGGCTGAAGATGATGGAAGAAGACAAAGAGAATCAGTGAGGTACGAAAGGGACAGAGAGACCGCTGTGGTGGCAGCTGAAGCCGATGTCAAAGTGCGCCGGGAAATCCGGGAACGGGAACCACGAGAGGAGCTGAGACGGAGGGAACGTCCCTGTGAGGATGAGGAGAGAAGAATCTGCCCCAGAAGAGAGAGGGAAGAGCCCCGGAGGGAGAGCAGAATTGATCAGGAACGGGAACTGGAGGTGTCTGAGCACCGCACACGGGAAAGGGAGGCAGAAGCGGCTGCCATCGGCCGGAGAGAAACACGGGAGAGACGGGAAATTTGTGAGGCTGACGCTGATGGGAGGAGACAAAGAGAAACGTATGAAAGGAGAAGAGAGACCTCGGTGGTGGCAGCTGAAGCCGATGTCAAAGTGCGCCGGGAAATCCGGGAACGGGAACCACGAGAGGAGCTGAGAAGAAGAGAACGTCCCTGTGAGGATGAGGAGGAAGAGAGAAGAATCTGCCCCAGAAGAGAGAGGGAAGAGCCCCGGAGGGAGAGGAGAATTGATCAGGAACGGGAGCTGGAGGTGTCTGAGCGCCGCACACGGGAAAGGGAGGCAGAAGCGGCTGCCATCGGCCGGAGAGAAACACGGGAGAGACGGGAAATTCGTGAGGTTGACGCTGATGGAAGAAGAGAACGAGAAACGTATGAAAGGAGAAGAGAGACCTCATTGGCAGCAGCTGAAGCCGATGTCAAAGTGCGCCGGGAAATCCGGGAACGGGAACCACGAGAGGAGCTGAGACGGAAGGAATGTCCCTGTGAGGAAGAGGAAGAGAGAAGAATCTGCCCCAGAAGAGAGAGGGAAGAGCCCCGGAGGGAGAGCAGAATTGATCGGGATCCGGAGCTGGAGGTGTCTGAGCGCCGCACACGGGAAAGGGAGGCAGAAGCGGCTGCAGTCGGCTGGAGAGAGACACGGGAGAGACGGGAAATTCGAGAAGTCGAACCTGATGGAAGAAGACAAAGAGAATCAGTGAGGTACGAAAGGGACAGAGAGACCTCGGTGGTGGCAGCAGAAGCCGATGTCAAAGTGCGCCGGGAGATCCGGGATCGAGGTGAGGAGCTGAGAAGGAGGGAAAGTCCCTGTGAGGATGAGGAAGAGAGAAGAATCTGCCCCAGAAGAGAGAGGGAAGAGCCCCGGAGGGAGAGCAGAATTGATCAGGAACGGGATCCGGAGCTGGAGGTGTCTGAGCGCCGCACACGGGAAAGGGAGGCAGAAGCGGCTGCCATCGGCCAGAGAGAGACACGGGAGAGACGAGAAATTCGTGAGGCTGAAGCTGATGGGAGGAGACAAAGAGAATCAGTGAGGTACGAAAGGGACAGAGAGACCTCAGTGGCGGCAGCTGAAGCCGATGTCAAAGTGCGCCGGGAAATCCGGGAACGAGGTGAGGAGCTGAGGAGGGAACGTCCCTGTGAAGATGAGGAGGAAGAGAGAAGAATCTGCCCCAGAAGAGAGAGGGAACAGGCTGTGAGGGAGAGGAGAATTGATGGGGAAGGGGAATTTGAGGTCTCTGAGCGCCGCACACGGGAAAGGGAGGCAGAAGCGGCTGCCATCGGCTGGAGAGAGACACGGGAGAGACGAGAAATTCGTGAGGTTGACGCTGATGGGAGGAGACAAAGAGAAACGTATGAAAGGAGAAGAGAGACCTCGGTGGTGGCAGCTGAAGCCGATGTCAAAGTGCGCCGAGAGATCCGGGAACGGGAACCACGAGAGGAGCTGAGACGGAAGGAATGTCCCTGTGAGGAAGAGGAAGAGAGAAGAATCTGCCCCAGAAGAGAGAGGGAAGAGCCCCGGAGGGAGAGCAGAATTGATCAGGATCGGGAGCTGGAGGTGTCTGAGTGCCGGACACGGGAAAGGGAGGCAGAAGCGGCTGCCATCGGCCGGAGAGAAACACGGGAGAGACGGGAAATTCGTGAGGTTGACGCTGATGGAAGAAGAGAACGAGAAACGTATGAAAGGAGAAGAGAGACCTCGGTGGTGGCAGCTGAAGCCGATGTCAAAGTGCGCCGGAAAATCCGGGAACGGGAACCACGAGAGGAGCTGAGACGGAGGGAACGTCCCTGTGAGGATGAGGAGGAAGAGAGAAGAATCTGCCCCAGAAGAGAGAGGGAAGAGCCCCGGAGGGAGAGCAGAATTGATCAGGAACGGGATCCGGAGCTGGAGGTGTCTGAGCGCCGCACACGGGAAAGGGAGGCAGAAGCGGCTGCCATCGGCCGGAGAGAAACACGGGAGAGACGGGAAATTCGTGAGGTTGACGCTGATGGAAGAAGAGAACGAGAAACGTATGAAAGGAGAAGAGAGACCTCGGTGGCAGCAGAAGCCGATGTCAAAGTGCGCCGGGAAATCCGGGAACGAGGTGAGGAGCTGAGAAGGAGGGAACGTCCCTGTGAGGATGAGGAGAGAAGAATCTGCCCCAGAAGAGAGAGGGAAGAGCCCCGGAGGGAGAGGAGACTCGATCAGGAACGGGAGCTGGAGGTGTCTGAGCGCCGGACACGGGAAAGGGAGGCAGAAGCGGCTGCCATCGGCCGGAGAGAAACACGGGAGAGACGGGAAATTCGTGAGGTTGACGCTGATGGAAGAAGAGAACGAGAAACGTATGAAAGGAGAAGAGAGACCTCGGTGGTGGCAGCTGAAGCCGATGTCAAAGTGCGCCGGGAAATCCGGGAACGGGAACCACGAGAGGAGCTGAGAAGGAGGGAACGTCCCTGTGAGGATGAGGAGGAAAAAGCAGGAGCAGAGAGGAGAATTTCCCGGCTCAGGGAGAGGAAAATCGATGAGGAGCTGGAGATGGAGGAGTCTGAGTGCCGGACTCGCGGAAGGGAGGCAGAAGTGACCAGAAGTGGCCAGAGCGAGGCCCGTGAGGCCGTCAGGCTGGAGGTCCTGGAGGAGGAAGATGAAGAGGAGCAGGAGCAGGGACGGTGCCGGTACCAGACCCTGGACGTGGACACCGGCGATCTCTGTCCCCCAGGACCCGTCAGTGACCTCCGGGTCCGGTACCGCCCCGCTGACCCCGAGCTCCGGCCCGAGCTCCGGCTGCTCCCGGAGCCCGTGGAGCCTCACACCTTGGCTTACCTGGTTCACGTCATCCAGAACCGGCACGACCCCAAAGGCGCCACCTACGAGATCGTGTGCCACCAACCCGGGCAGCCCCCTCGCCTCCGCACCTGCTCCGTGTCCCCGCGGCCACCGCGGGCTGAGGCCGCCAAACGGCAGGAAAATCCCCCCGAGGATGTGGATGAGCCTCGGGAAAAATCCGGGCAAGAGGAGAAGGACGGAGCTCCCCGGGATTGCCCCGAGGCGGTGAAGGGCGAGGGGGTGAAATCCAGGGAGATCCGGAGGCGCCCCGAGGTCCCCGAGGAGGAGCAGGATCAGCCCCGAGGTGAAGGATCCCAAAAGATCCCCCGGGAGCGCCAGGACGACGAGGACAAGAGCTGCCCCCCGGCTCCGGAGGCTCGGGAATGTCGGGATCCGGAGCGGGGAGATCCCGGAGAAAGCGGCAGGGAGGAGATCCAGGAGGGCGAGGAGGCTCCTGGGGAGGAATCGAGCAAGAGGAGCCGCCGGGAATCCGGCAAGTCCCAGATTTCTCGGGAAGGTGGCACCAAGCAGGGCCAGGAGGTCCCGAGCCACCCCAGGGATGAATCCAAGACATCCTGAGGGGGATCGGCCTCTCCCTGGAGCCTCTCCAGGTCCTTCTGAGGGTCCCTTGTGCCCCCATTCCCTGCCCGGGACGTGGTGGCCCAGCAGTGATGGACTCAGAAGGATCCCGGGGTGTCCAGAGGGGCTTGGGGGCTTTTCCCTGGAAGAAATCCTCAGCAGGAAGCGAGATTCCCCCGGAGCTGGAGTTTTCACCTCCGTGCCGGGCGTGTCCCTCGATATTTAATCACTTTTTCTGCTCTAATTGGAGTCCTTGGGTCCCTCTGTCCTCTTTTGCACCCTGGGGTGTCACTTCAGGTCCTGAGTTTGGGGCCCCTCTCGGCTCCTGCCTTGAAACTCCCAAAAAAATTCCTGATTTTGGAGCCTGGAAATCCTCGAGGCTGGGAGGAAAAAAAAAAAAAAATCACCTTTTTAGCTTTGATTGCAGCAGAATTCCAGCTCCAGGCTCGGGGTTTGGAGCCTGCAGGGTGCTGGTGGTGGGTGGGGGATTCTCCTTCTCCTCCTTTTCCTTTTCCTTCCTTTTCATCGCATGGAAAATGGGAATAAACGGCTGATTCCTGCACCGGCTCCGTGCGTCACGTTCTGGGGGGTGGGAGCTGGGAGGGCAGCCCAGTTTGGGATGGGGCATTCCCAGTTTGGGATGCGGCATTTCCAGTTTGGGATGGGGCATTCCCTGTTTGGGATCAGGCATTTCCTGTTTGGGATCAGGCATTCCCAGTTTGGGATCAGGCATTCCCAGTTTGGATCAGGCATTCCCAGTTTGGGATCAGGCATTCCCAGTTTGGGATCGGGCATTCCCAGTTCGGGTCACACATTCCCAGTTTGGGATCGGGCATTCCCAGTTTGGGATCAGGCATTCCCAGTTTGGGATCAGGCATTCCCAGTTTGGGATCGGGCATTCCCAGTTTGGGATGGGGCATTCCCAGTTTGGGGTCCGGGCATTCCCAGTTCGGGTCCGGGCATTCCCAGTTCGGGTCCGGGCATTCCCAGTTCGGGTCAGGCATTCCCAGTTTGGGATCGGGCATTCCCAGTTTGGGATCGGGCATTCCCAGTTCAGGTTAGTCATTCCCAGTTTGGGATCGGGCATTCCCAGTTTGGGATCAGACATTCCCAGTTTGGGATCAGACATTCCCAGTTCGGGTCGGGCATTCCCAGTTCGGGTCAGGCATTCCCAGTTTGGGACCGGGCATTCCCAGTGTGGGATCGGGCATTCCCAGTTCGGGTCAGGCATTCCCAGTTTGGGATCAGACATTCCCAGTTTGGGATCAGACATTCCCAGTTCGGGTCAGACATTCCCAGTTCGGATCAGACATTCCCAGTTCGGGTCACACATTCCCAGTTCGGGTCACACATTCCCAGTTCGGGTCACACATTCCCAGTTCGGGTCACACATTCCCAGTTCAGTCCCCAAACTCCTAATCCCAAACCCCACAGTGGCGGTGCCAGCCCTCGGGGACAGGGACGGTGACACATCTCGGTGACGGCCATCTCGCCCTGAAGATTTTTAATTTTATTTTGTCATTTTCCCTTTTCCTGCCCTTGGCTCTCTTTAAAAATTCTTTTGAATTTTCCCTTTTTCTTCTCCAGCCTCACCCGGAAGATTTTTGGGGAAATTTCCTTTTTTTTTTTTTTTTTTTTTCCCAGCCTCCCCCTGAAGATTTTTTTAGATAAACTTCCCCTTCTTCCTCCCCCGCCCCGTGAAGATTTTTTTATAAACTTCCCTTTTTTCCCAGCCTCCCCCTGAAGATTTTTGATGATTTTCCCTTTTCCTTCTCCAACCACTCCTGGAAGATTTTTGGGGCAATTTCCCCTTTTTTTTCCAAGCCTCTCCTTGAAAATTTCTGGGAATTTCCCCCTTTTCCTTCTCCACCCTCCCCATTAAGATTTTTTTTTTTACAAACTCCCCCTTTTCTCCCCGCCTGCCCCTGAAGTTTTTTTTACAAACTTCCCTTTTTTTCCAGCCTCCCCCTGAAGATTTTTGATGATTTTCCCTTTTCCTTCTCCAACCTCTCCTGGAAGATTTTTTGGGGCAATTTCCCCTTTTTTTTCCAAGCCTCTCCTTGAAAATTTCTGGGAATTTCCCCCTTTTCCTTCTCCACCCTCCCCATTAAGATTTTTTTTTTTTTTACAAACTTCCCTTTTCTCCCCGCCTCCCCTTGAAGATTTTTTTTTTTTTTACAAACTTCCCTTTTTTTTTTCCCCAGCTTCCTCCTGAAGATTTTTGGGGATTTTTCCCCTACCCCACTCCCTTCTCCTGCTCCAGGGATATCCCGAAGGGGATTTGGGAATGCCCGGGGGGCTTTGGGGCAGGGCCGGGCACATTCCAGAGGCTCGGGAGGAGCCCGAGGTTGCCGCTGGAAACCGGAATTGCCCAACGAACCCGGGGCTGACTCAACCCGGGCGGGGCTCCCGAACTTTCTTTTCCTGAAGGTTTTTCTTTCTTTTTATTATCCGGATCTCACGATTCCAACCCGGAGCAAGAGCTCAAATCATGGTGAGGGATTCCCGGGAATACTGGAGGTGGGGGGTGGAAAAAAGGGATTTTTCCTACAAAAATTGGAGTGGGGAGGGGACAGGGGTGGTGCCAAGGGAAGGATTTTTTCCAGGGAAAAAGGGTAGGGAGGTGTGGGAGAGGCGATTCCAGAGGGGGAAAGGAGATTTTTCTCACAAAATGTCCCAAAATTGGAATGGGGAGGGGACGGGGGTTGGTTCTAAGGGAAGGGAAAACGGGGAAAAACAGGGGAGGGAAAACAGGGTAAAAACGGGGGGGGATAGGGAAAAAACAGGGGGGAAACAGGAAAAAACGTGGGGGGAAATAGGGAAAAAAGGGGGAAAAATGGGGAGGGAAGCAGGGAAAAAACGAGAGAAAAATGGGGGGAAATGGGGGGAAAACGGGGGCAAAAACCGGGAGCAAAATGGAAAAAACCGCAGGGAATAAACGGGAAAAAACGGGGGGGAGGAATGGGTGAAAAACAGGGAAAAAACCGGAAGAAAAAAAATGGGAAAATGGGTGAAAAACAGGGGAAAACAAGGAAGGTGGGGAGAAATGGGGGAAAAACGGGGGGAAAATCGGGATTATCTCCCAAAAATCCGCCGGATCCTGCCGGGCCCTTCCCCCTGCCCCGCTGGATCCGCCGCCTCCCCCCCGGGATTTTCCTGGAGCCGCTCCCGCTCCGCTGGGCCAAGAGAAATCCAGGGAAAAATGCGGCGGAACGGGTCCGGCTGAGCCCTTCCCTCATCCCGAAAAAAAAATCGGGATACTCCTCCAGCCCTTCCCTCATCCCAAAAAAAAATCGGGATACTCCTCCAGCCCTTCCCTCATCCCAAAAAAAAATCGGGATACTCCTCCAGCCCTTCCCTCATCCCAAAAAAAAATCGGGATACTCCTCCAGCCCTTCCCTCATCCCAAAAAAAAATCGGGAGTGCTCCTTGGCACACCTGGAATAGGCAGAGGGAGCTCTTCCCTCATTTTAAAAAAACCGGGATTGGTCTGGGAACAGCTGGAATGGGCACAGGAGGAGCTTCCCTGCTCCTAAAAAAAAACCGGGATTGCCGCTGGAAAGGGCAGAGGGGGCCTTTCCCTGCTCCCCAAAAAAAATTGGGATTACCCCTGGCACAGCTGGAACAGGCATAGGGGGCCCCTCCCTGCTCCCAGAAAAATGGGATTGTTCCTGGAACGGGCACAGGAGGAGCTTCCCTCATCCCAAAAAAATGGGATTGCTCCTGGCACAGCTGGAAGGGGCAGAGGGGGCTGGTCCAGCTCTGCCCCATCCTGAAATCCCGGAATCCCAAAATCCTGAATCTCGAAATCCCAAAATCCCGAAATCCTGAAATCTTGGAATCCCGAAATCTTGAAAACCTGAAATCCCGGAATCCCAAAATCCTGGAATCCCGAAATCCCAGAATCCCCAAATCCTGAAATCCCAGAATCCCCAAATCCTGAAATCCTGAAATCCCAGAATCCCCAAATCCCGAAATCCCAAAATCCCGAAATCCTGAAATCCCAAACTCCTGAAATCTTGAAATCCCGAAATCTCAAAATCCTGAAATCCCGAACTCCCGAACTCCTGGAATCCCGAAATCCTGGAATCCCGAAATCCCAGAATCCCAAACTCCTGGAATCCTGGAATCCCTAAATCCTGGAATCCTGGAATCCCGAACTCCTGGAATCCCGGAATCCCAAAATCCCCAAATCCCAAAATCCCGGAATCCCGAAATCCTGGAATCCCGAAATCCTGGAATCCCGAAATCCTGAAATCCTGGAATCCCGAAATCCCGGAATCCCGAAATCCCGGAATCCCGAAATCCTGGAATCCCGAAATCCCGAAATCCCGGAATCCCGAAATCCTGGAATCCCGAAATCCCGGAATCCCGGAATCCCATAATCCTGAGCATTCCCGTTCCCGTTGCGCAGCCCACGGAGACGGAGCGCTGCATCGAGTCCCTGCTGGCCGTGTTCCAGCGCTACGCCGGCCGCGAGGGGAATTCCTGCACCCTCTCCAAGAGGGAATTCCGGGCCTTCATGGACACCGAGCTGGCCGCCTTCACCAAGGTCCGGGAACCGGGGTGGGGTCGGGGTGGGATTTGGGGTGGGATTTTGGGGTGGGACTTTGGGGTGGGACTTTGGGATGGAATTTTGGGGTGGGATTTTGGGGTGGGATGGAATTTTGGGGTGGGACTTTGGGGTGGGATTTTGGGTGGGATCTTGGGGTGGGACTTTGGGATGGGATTTTGGGGTGGGATTTTGGGTGGGATCTTGGGGTGGGATTTTGGGGGTGGGATTTTCGGGGTGGGATTTTGGGGTGGGATTTTGGGATGGGATTTTGGGGTGGGATTTTGGGATGGGATGGAATTTTGGGGTGGGACTTTGGGGTGGGATTTTGGGGTGGGATTTTGGGGGTGGGATTTTGGGGTGGGATTTTGGGGTGGGATTTTGGGGTGGGATTTTGGGATGGGATCCATGGGATTGGCATGGGGTGGAATGGGGTTGGATCAATAGAAGGGGATCGATGGGATGGGATCAATGGGATGGGATCAATGGGATCAGTGGGCTGGGATCAGATCAGTGGGATGGGACGGGATGGGATCAGTGGGATCAGTGGGTTGGGATCAGATCAATGGGATCAATGGGATCAGTGGGATCAGTGGGTTGGGATGGGATGATCCGGGGGGATCCCGGTCCTGGGAATGTTCCCAGATGGGATTTGGAGCGGGGTGGGATTGTGGGAACATCACTGAATGTGGATATTTAAGAGTTCCCCATCCCAAACCATTCCAGGACTCCCTGGGCTGGCTCAGATGGGATTTTAGGGATAAATCCTTCCCTGGCCCCAGTTATTCCATGGATTCCCCATCCCTGGGAGTGCCCAATTCCAGCCTGGATCCCCCTTGGAACAGCAGGAACATCCCTGCCCATGGATTGGGATATTTCACCTCCTTCCATCCCAAACCATTCCAGGATTCCCTGAGCTCCCATCCCTTCCTGGGCAGGGAATTCCCCCCTCATTCCAGGCACCAATTCCCGGTTTTTTTCCCCCCCTCAGAACCAGAAGGATCCGGGCGTGGTGGACAGGATGATGAAGAAGCTGGACATGAACAGCGACGGGCAGTTGGATTTCCAGGAATTCCTGAACCTCATCGGAGGCATCGCCGTGGCCTGCCATGATTCCCTGATCCTCAAATCCCCCAATCCATAAATCCAGAGGCTCTGGATCCATCCCAGACCCCCCCGGGGCATCCCATGGAATGCTGGGAGTGATGGAACGGTCGCATTCCCTTTTTTCTTTTTTTTTATCCCCCCCTGCTTTTTATGGATAAATAAAAGGTTTTAAACCCCGAGGTTTGGTGGGAATCCCGAGGAATTCTGGGATCAGTGAAGGGGGGGAAGAATTCCAAAGGGATCCTCGCCTGGTCACCCACTCCAAATTCCTGGAATTCCCTGCAGGGATGGGGAATCCAACCCTCCCCGAGCCCCTTTTGGTGCTTCCCAACCCTTTTTCCATGGAAAAATCCTCCCAAATTTCCCAACCCTGTCACGGCTCGAGGCCGTTCCCTCTTGTCCCGTCCCATTCCCTGGGATCAGATCCCAAATTCTCCCCGGCTGCCCCAAGCTTTGGGGTCACTCTGGTCACTCACAGTGAGGGGGAGATGTGACCCTTGGGGTCAGTGTCCCACCGGCCATCGGGACAGTTTTGGGGTCACTCTGGTGTCCCTTGGGGTCAGTGTCCCACTGGCCATCGGGACAGTTTTGGGGTCACTCTGGTGTCCCTTGGGGTCAGTGTCCCACTGGCCATCGGGACAGTTTTGGGGTCACTCTGGTGTCCCTTGGGGTCAGTGTCCCACCGGCCATCGGGACAGTTTTGGGGTCACTCTGGTGACCCTTGGGGTCAGTGTCCCACCGGCCATCGGGACAACTTTGGGGTCCCTCCAGCGAGGATTTTGGGGACCCATGGGGCGCTGTCAGGCTCTGGGGCCGTCTGTGACACCCTTGTGACATTTTGTCACACCCCTAAAATGAGGTTTGGGGCCCGAAATAGAAACAGGAACCAGAAGCCTCAGCCTCCATCACGTGGTTTCTTCCTCTTCTCCTTCTCCTTCTTCATCAGGACCCCCTGCCCTGAGTTTCGGGGGGTTTTGGGGCGCTCCGGCCTCGGGGGTCCTTGGGGGGGTCCCTGGGGAGGGTCCCAGCCTGGGTTTGGGGGTGTCCCACCCGCGGAGGTGACACTGGGGACAGAAGATGGCGCCGGGGCAGATGCTGAACCTCCTCTTCCTCCTCTTCATCGTGCGAGGTACGGGGCTGGATGAGGGCGCTGGGGCGGGGGCGTGGGTTTGGGGACATTGGGGTGACCTTGGGGGTGGCTTTTCCCACAAGGTGCCACCACGGGGTCCGTCCCCACAGGAGCCACCACGCCTTGGGTGGGAGGGACTGACTGTCCCCACAGGAAATCCCCAGAAAAAAAAGTGAAAGGGAGGGAGAAAATGAATCCCTGAGGAATTTGGGGAGGGAAAACTTGAAATCTTTGTCCTGCCCCTCTGAAGGCTCCAGAAATGGGTGGAATTATTTGAATTCTTGGTTTGAACATTCGAGATAATTTGCATTTCAAGCGTGTCTGGAATTCCAAGTGGGACAAAACCCAGGAAATTCCAAGTGACCCCACAACACCATCCCTGTTTTTTGGGAGGTGGTTTTTTTTTTGGCAGCCCGGGCACAAGACCCCCAACCCTTGGAGGTGAACGGAGCCGTCGGGGGGGTGGCATTCCTGACCCCCCCCGGCCCCCAAAATCCCTCCGAATATTCCCGAATCCACTGGCGCTGGGAAAAACGGGTGACAATCGCCAGCCGGCAGCGGGGACAGGAGCCCAGGTACCCCCAGAGCCGCTTCAGGGGGCGCCTGGAGCTCCTGGAGAACAACACCCTAAAAATGAGCGACCTGAGGGTGGAGGACAGCAGCGACTTCCACCTGTACCTGCAGGATGACACCGGCAGGGAGAGCATCGAGGGGGTCCGGCTGAGGGTCTACGGTGAGTCTGGGGACAGGGACATGTCCCCGAGCGCCACCGGGGGGGTTGGGGACATTGTGATGTCCTGGGAATTGTCCCCGAGCTCCACGGGGACATTGTGATGTCCTGGGAATTGTCCCCGAGCTCCACGGGGACATTGTGATGTCCTGGGAATTGTCCCCGAGCTCCATGGGGACATTGTGATGTCCTGGGAATTGTCCACGGGGACATTGTGATGTCCTGGGAATTGTCCCCGAGCTCCATGGGGACATTGTGATGTCCTGGGAATTGTCCCTGAGCTCCACGGGGACATTGTGATGTCCTGGGGATTGTCCCCGAGCTCCACGGGGACATTGTGATGTCCTGGGAATTGTCCCTGAGCTCCACGGGGACATTGTGATGTCCTGGGAATTGTCCCCGAGCTCCACGGGGACATTGTGATGTCCTGGGAATTGTCCCTGAGCTCCACGGGGACATTGTGATGTCCTGGGAATTGTCCCCGAGCTCCACGGGGACATTGTGATGTCCTGGGAATTGTCCCCGAGCTCCATGAGGACATTGTGATGTCCTGGGAATTGTCCCTGAGCTCTGTGGGGACATTGTGATGTCCTGGGAATTGTCCACGGGGACATTGTGATGTCCTGGGAATTGTCCCCGAGCTCCACATGGACATTCTGATGTCCTGGGAATTGTCCCCGAGCTCCACGGGGACATTGTGATGTCCTGGGAATTGTCCCCGAGCTCCACGGGGACATTGTGATGTCCTGGGGGTTGTCCAGGTGCCCCACAGATGGGTTGGGGACTTTGTGATTTCCCTTAAAAAATTGTCCCACAGCTCTGTGGGGACGTTGTGACATCCTGAGGATTGTCCCCGAGCTCCACGGGTGGACCGGGGACGTTGTGACATCTTTGGGGATTGTCCAGGAGCCCCGTGGGGGTGCTGTGACGTCCTGTCACATGTCCTACAGGTTGGTTGGGGGCTTCGTGCCACCCGGGGGGGGGAATTGTCCCCGAAATCCGCGGGGCCTTTGTGCCCCCCCGGCCTCTCCCGCAGATCTGGTCCCCAAGCCGCAGGTGGGGGCCACCACCACGGGTGACTCCTGGCAGTGCAATGCCACCCTCAGCTGCTCCGTGGCCCTCGAAGGCGTCACCTACGAGTGGATCCCAGCGCAGAAACTGCCGCGGAACCGCGGCCCGGTGCTGAGCGTGTCCTTCAACCCCACGGTGGAGACGTACGTGTGCCGGGTCAGCAACGCCGTGTCCTCCAACAGCGCCGCGCTCACCTTCCGGCCCCCCTGCACCTGGACAGGTACGGCCACGGCCCCAGGAGGGGCGGCCTCGGCTCTGGAACGTTCCCAGAGCGGCTTCGGGGGGGGATCTGGGGACGTTCAGAGCGATCCCGAAGGGTTGTTGGGGTCGGGAAAGAGCTGCGAGGTCACGGGTGCAACGCGGGGCTGATCCCGCCTGATCCAGAGGGATCCCTGGGAATTCCTGAGCCACCCCCAGGGGTCACCCAGAGGGATCCCCGGGAATTCCTGAGACACCCCCAGGGATCACCCAGAGGGATCTCTGGGAATTCCTGAGACACCCCCAGGGGTCACCCAGAGGGATCCCTGGGAATTCCTGAGACACCCCCAGGGATCACCCAGAGGGATCCCCGGGAATTCCTGAGACACCCCCAGGGATCACCCAGAGGGATCTCTGGGAATTCCTGAGACACCCCCAGGGATCACCCAGAGGGACCCCTGGGAATTCCTGAGACACCCCCAGGGATCACCCAGAGGGACCCCTGGGAATTCCTGAGACACCCCCAGGGATCACCCAGAGGGATCTCCAGGAATTCCTGAGACACCCCCAGGGATCACCCAGAGGGATCCCTGGGAATTCCTGAGACACCCCCAGGGATCACCCAGAGGGATCCCTGGGAATTCCTGAGACACCCCCAGGGATCACCCAGAGGGATCTCTGGGAATTCCTGAGACACCCCCAGGGATCACCCAGAGGGATCCCTGGGAATTCCTGAGACACCCCCAGGGGTCACCCAGAGGGATCTCCAGGAATTCCTGAGACACCCCCAGGGGTCACCCAGAGGGATCTCCAGGAATTCCTGAGCCACCCCCAGGGATCACCCAGAGGGATCTCTGGGAATTCCTGAGCCAGCCCAGGGATCACCCAGAGGGATCTCCAGGAATTCCTGAGACACCCCCAGGGATCACCCAGAGGGATCTCTGGGAATTCCTGAGACACCCCCAGGGGTCACCCAGAGGGATCCCTGGGAATTCCTGAGACACCCCCAGGGGTCACCCAGAGGGATCTCTGGGAATTCCTGAGACACCCCCAGGGATCACCCAGAGGGATCCCTGGGAATTTTTTGGGCACCCCCAGGGATCACCCAGAGGGATCCCTGGGAATTCCTGAGACACCCCCAGGGATCACCCAGAGGGATCTCCGGGAATTTTTTGGGCACCCCCAGGGATCACCCAGAGGGATCTCTGGGAATTCCTGAGACACCCCCAGGGGTCACCCAGAGGGATCTCTGGGAATTCCTGAGACACCCCCAGGGGTCACCCAGAGGGATCCCTGGGAATTCCTGAGACACCCCCAGGGGTCACCCAGAGGGATCTCTGGGAATTCCTGAGACACCCCCAGGGATCACCCAGAGGGATCCCTGGGAATTCCTGAGACACCCCCAGGGATCACCCAGAGGGATCTCTGGGAATTTTTTGGGCACCCCCAGGGATCACCCAGAGGGATCTCCAGGAATTCCTGAGACACCCCCAGGGGTCACCCAGAGGGATCCCTGGGAATTCCTGAGACACCCCCAGGGATCACCCAGAGGGATCCCTGGGAATTCCTGAGACACCCCCAGGGATCACCCAGAGGGATCTCTGGGAATTTTTTGGGCACCCCCAGGGATCACCCAGAGGGATCTCCGGGAATTTTTTGGGCACCCCCAGGGATGGTCACTCCGACCCTCCCTGAGTCCCCGCCAAGGCCTGGCCACCCTTTCCAGGTTTTTGGGATTTTCCTGAATTTCCCACCATGAGCCTCCCCTGGCACAGCTCGAGGCTGTTCCTTTGTCCTGATTTTCCACCCCAAAATTGACCCAAATCCTTTTCCCTTTCCCTTTTCCCGAATCCCTTTTCCCATATCCCTTTTCCCGAATCCCTTTTCCCGAATCCCTTTTCCAAATCCCTTTCCCAAATCCCTTTTCCCAAATCCCTTTTCTCTTTTCCCAAATCCCTTTTCTCAAATCCCTTTTCCCTTTCCCTTTTCTCAAATCCCTTTTCCCTTTCCCTTTTCCCTTTCCCTTTTCCCTTTCCCTTTTCCCTTTCCCTTTTCCGAATCCCTTTTCCCAAATCCCTTTTCTCTTTTCCCAAATCCCTTTTCCGAATCCCTTTTCCCAAATCCCTTTTCTCTTTTCCCAAATCCCTTTCCCAAATCCCTTTTCCCAAATCCCTTTTCCCAAATCCCTTTTCCCTTTCCCTTTTCCCTTTCCCTTTTCCCGAATCCCTTTCCCAAATCCCTTTCCCTTTTCTCGAATCCCTTTTCTCGTATCCCTTTTCCCAAATCCCTTTTCCCAAATCCCTTTTCCCAAATCCCTTTTCCCTTTCCCTTTTCCCTTTCCCTTTTCCGAATCCCTTTTCCCAAATCCCTTTTCTCTTTTCCCAAATCCCTTTTCCGAATCCCTTTTCCCAAATCCCTTTTCTCTTTTCCCAAATCCCTTTCCCAAATCCTTTTCTCAAATCCCTTTTCCCTTTCCCTTTTCTCAAATCCCTTTTCCAAATCCCTTTTCCAAATCCCTTTCCCAAATCCCTTTCCCTTTTCCCGAATCCCTTTCCCAAATCCCTTTTCTCTTTTCCCAAATCCTTTTCCCTTTCCCTTTTCCCAAATCCCTTTTCCCGGATTTTGGGACCATCCCTCTGCCCCCAGGGGAGTCCTCGTCCGTGTCCGGTGCCACCCCCAGCGCCCTGGTGGCCCTGGGCCACCTCGTCCTCCTCTTCCTCCTGCTGCTCGTGGCCTGAGGACCCCGCAGGTGTCACCTCCTGTCACCTGCTCACCTTCCGCGGCCGCGGGGACCCCGGGATGGAGACCCCAAAACCCCCCGGGGGCGGGAAAACCGACGGGGACGGAATCGGTTCATTTATAGGGTTCATTCGGAAATGGGAATTAATTTAGGGTTAATTTGGCAATGGGAATCGTTTAATTTTGGGTTCATTTGGAAATGGGAAACGTTTAATTTTGGGTTCATTCGGAAATGGGAATTAATTTATGGTTAATTTGGAAATGGGAAACGTTTAATTTAGGGTTCATTTGGAAATGGGAATTGTTTAATTTAGGTTTAATTTGGAAATGGGAATCGTTTAATTGAGGGATAATTTGGATGGGAATTGTTTAATGTAGGGTTAATTTGGAAATGGGTAACGTTTAATTTTGGGTTAATTAGGAAACTGAAATTGTTTAATTTAGGGTTCATTTGGAAATGGGAATTGTTTAACTGAGGGATAATTTGGATGGGAATTGTTTAATTTAGGGTTAATTTGGAAATGGGAATCGTTTACTTTAGGGTTAATTTGGAAATGGGAATTGTTTAATTTATGGTTAATTTGGAAATGGGAATCGTTTAATTTAGGGTTCATTTGGAAATGGGAAACGTTTAATTTTGGGTTAATTAGGAAACTGAAATTGTTTAATTTAGGGTTCATTTGGAAATGGGAATCGTTTAATTTAGGGTTAATTTGGAAATGGGAAACGTTTAATTTAGGGTTAATTTGGAAATGGGAATCGTTTAATTTAGGGTTAATTTGGAAACTGAAATTGTTTAATTTAGGGTTAATTTGGAAATGGGAATTGTTTAATTTACAGTTAATCTGGAAACTGGAATTGTTTCATTTATGGTTGATTTGGAAACTGGAATTACTTAATTAATGGTTAATTTGGAAATGGGAATTATTTGATTTTGGGTTGATTTGGAAACTGGAATTGTTTAATTTAGGGTTAATATGGAAACTGGAATTACTTAATTTATGGTTAATTTGGAAATCAGAATTGTTTAATTTATGGTAAATTTGGAAATGGGAATAATTTCATTTATGCTGAATTCGGAAATGGAAATAATTTCATTGATGGTTAATTTGGAAATCCTGCCCGAATTGGAATTCCAAATTTGGATTTTCTCCCCAAAATCTGCCGGGAGACCCAATCTGAGCCTTTCCCGGGGCTTCCTGGAATTTGGGGGGAATTCTCCTTTTTTTGGGGGGTGGCACCTTTGGTTTTTCTCGCCGTGGAGGGTTCGGGGTCGGTTTTAAATTAATTTTTTAAATTTAAGTTGGTTTGCACATTAAATTCGATCCTGGACACCACATTTTTGGGATTTTCTGGATTTTTCCCTGGGATGCTCAAGGATTCAGGGGGGGATGATGGAAAAATCTCGGAGATGTTTCTTTTCCCCCTCCAGCCTCGTTTTTTGGGGGGACAAAATTCCTTCTTTTGTCCCCCAGAGGAAAATCCGGATCCAGCAGGGTGGGAAGAAATCTTGGGAATGATGGAGATGATCCCTAAAAAAAAAAAAAAAAAAAAAAAAAGCGGAAAAATTTGGGACACTTCCAACTCCACCAACGCAAAAAAAATGGGGAAAATTGGGGATTTCACCTCCAAAAATCCCAAAAAGTTCCAATTTAAGCAAAGATACCCAAGGCTGGAATCACCCAAGGGCCAACAGGGAATTCCTTGGAAAATTCCAAAGAATTCCAGCCCTGCAGGATAATTCCTGCTCCTTGGGTGATGATTTTAACACCAAAGTTGATTTTTCCAGTGGAAATAATTTTATTTTGGGGGGGGGGTCTTGCTCCATGCCCATGTGGAGATTTCGAGTTTTTATTCCACTTATAAAATCCAGGATATCAAAAAAAAATTTAATAAACGCTGATCCTGGTGCTGAATCTCAGTTTTCCAGCCAGGAAATTCCAGGGTGAGTTGATGGGGAAAAGAAATTATTTAGGATCATTATTTCCACTTAAAAAAGGTTTGGGTTTTTTTTAGGATCATTATTTCCACTTAAAAGAGTTTTGGTTTTTTTTTTTCTTTTCCTGTCATTTTTTGTTCCTTGCTCCCAAAAATATTTCCCCAAAGGAATTTGTTCCTGGCTGATTTCACTTCCTTTTAATTTTTCCAACCAAGTCCAGGTGAGGAAAATTGATTTTTTGGGGGGATTTTTTTTTTTTTTTTTTTGGCTTTTCTGGACCATTTCTGGATTGAAAAAAACTGGTGGAGAAATCCAAGGAGAAATCCAGCCTGGCCATGGGAATTCCAGGTGGGATTTGTGCCTCTAAAAACACCCCCAAAACCCCAAAATACCCCCCCAAAAAAAATCCCAAAATCGCCCCAAACACCCCAAAACCAACTTTACCACCCCAAAATCCTTCCAAGCCCGAATTCCAGAAGTTTCCAGGAGGAACCATTGTGGTTTTCCTGGATTAATTCGTAAAATTTTTATTTTTTTTTTTCCTGGAAAAGTTTGATTTTTGGGAAATGAGTTTTTTACCTCATCAGGTGCTTTCTGAGCAAGGGAGGAGGAGCCTGGCAGGATGTGCTGAGGAGGGTTTTTTTGGGGGGCGGTTTTGGGGTTTTTTTCGGTTTTTTTTTCTTGTCGTTCAAAAATCATTTCCCAGCAGCAAAACCTCCGAGCTGGGCTCCCCTGGGATTGGATTTGGGTAAAAAAAAAAAAAATTAAAAAAAAATCCTGGAATTCTCATCCCTGGAACCACAAGGAATCGCTCACAGCTGGGATTGTTGGAACCAACCTCGGAGATCCCGGAATTCCCGGCTCCACACCCTGAAAATTGGGGGGAAAAAACGACGAAATTTGGAGAAAGAAGGAAAAAAAACCAAAAAAACTCCGCTGAAACCGGGCAAGATTTTCCCAGCAGCGAATCCACGACCGGAATTTTTCCCTCCTGCCTTTCCCAGCCATTCCAGGAACGACCAAAACCATCGCCAAAAATTCACCCAAATTCACCCGAATTCACCCGGAACGAGGATTTGGCTTCTCCCAGGTGAGTTTTTGGGGACTCCCACGGAGCTCCAGGAATTTTGGGGTTTTTCCCACCTTTTGGGATGTTCCACATCCTTCGAAATATTCCACCTCCCCGGAGCTGGAAAAAAATCCAGAAAATTCCTTTAAAATTGGAATTTTCCTCTTTCTTTTTTTTTTTTTTTTTTTTTTTTTTAAATTTTTTAATTTTTTTTTTTTTTGAGGACCCCTCAGCAGGATGAAGGAATTTTGGCACCAATCCATTTTTTTTTTTGCTGCTTTTCTCCTCAGCTGCCGATGCGCGGAGCAACAACAACCCCCCCCCCGCTTTGAATAATTTCCGATCGAAGAGAAGAAAAAAGCAAAAAAAAAAAAAAAAACAAATTTGAGTCATTCAACCCCCCAAAAAAAACAGGAAATGAGAGGCCCCGGGCTGAAAATCTTCCTGTCGGCACCTGCTCCGAGCCCGGGGGCTCCGTGATCCCGGGATGGGCTCGGGCTCCTGGCTCGGGCTGCTCCTCGCCCTCGGAGCTCTTTGGGGTACGTCGCCTTTCCTCGCCGATTTTTGGGGGTTTTTTTGGGTGGTTTTTTCTGGATTTTGGGGGTTTTGGGTGGTTTTTTCTGGATTTGGGGGGTTTTTTTGGAGGTGGGTTTTTTTTTCTGGATTTTGTGGGGGGTTTTTTCTGGATTTTGGGGGGTTTGGGTGTTTTTTTTCTGGATTTTGGAGGTGGTTTTTTTCTGGATTTTGGGGGGGGTTGGGTGGTTTTTTCTGGATTTGGGGGGTTTTTGGGGTGTTTTTTTCTGGATTTGGGGGGTTTATTTGGAGGTGGGTTTTTTTCTGGATTTTGTGGGGGGTTTTTTTCTGGATTTTGGGGGATTCGGGTGTTTTTTTCTGGATTTTGGGGGTGGTTTTTTTCTGGATTTTGGGGGGTTGGGTGGTTTTTTCTGGATTTTGGGGGGTTTTGGGGTGGTTTTTTCTGGATTTGGGGTGGTTTTTTGGAGGTGGTTTTTTTATTGGATTTTGTGGGGGGTTTTTTCTGGATTTTGGGGGATTTGGGTGTTTTTTTTCTGGATATTGGAGGTGGTTTTTTTCTGGATTTTGGGGGGTTTGGGGTGGTTTTTTCTGGATTTGGGGTTTTTTTGGAGGTGGGTTTTTCTGGATTTTGGTGGGGGTTTTGTGGGGTTTTTTTTCTGGATTTTGGGGGATTTGGGTGGTTTTTTTCTGGATTTTGGGGGTGGTTTTTTTCTGGATTTTGGGGGGTTTTTTTGGGTGGTTTTTTCTGGATTTGGGGGGTTTATTTGGAGGTGGGTTCTTTTCTGGATTTTGGTGGGGGGTTTTTTCTGGATTTTGGGAGGTTTTGGGGTGGTCTTTTCTGGATTTGGGGGGTTTTTTGGAGGTGGGTTTTTTTTCTGGATTTTGTGAGGGGTTTTTTTCTGGATTTTGGGGGGTTTGGGTGGTTTTTTCTGGATTTTGGGGTGGTTTTTTTCTGGATTTTGGGGGGTTTTGGGGTGTTTTTTTCTGGATTTGGGGGGTGGTTTTTTTCTGGATTTTGGGGGGGTTTTGGGTGGCTTTTTTTCCAGATTTTGGGGGGGTTGGGGTGGGTTTTTTCTGGATTTTGGTGGGGGTTTTGTGGGGCTTTTTTTCCGGATTTTGGGGGATTTGGGTGGTTTTTTGCTGGATTTTGGGGTGGTTTTTTTCTGGATTTTTGGGGGGTTTTTTAGGGGTGTTTAGGACTTTGGGGTGGAGACACTCCAGGTGGGGCGTGAAGAGAATCCCAAAAACTCCTCCAGAGAGAGGAGTGGATTAAAAAACGATCGTTAAAAATTATTTTCCAGCTGGAAAAGGGAAGGATTGAGGGGAAATTCTGAGAGCCCTGAGGGGTCAATCCCACACTGAAGGGAGTTGGGAATTCCAGAGGAAAATTCCCAGCTTGGCTCAAATCACCAGGATGGGAGTTGGCTCCCAAGGAATAAAATCGTGGAATGGTTTGGGTTGGAAGGAGCTTTTCCCTTTTCCCTCTTTTCCTTTTCCCTTTTCCCTTTTCCCTTTTTCTTTTTTCCCTTTTTCCTTTTCCCTTTTCCTGTTTCCTTTTCCTGTTTCCCATCTCCCTTTTCTCTCTTCCCTCTTCCATTTTCCCTTTTCCCTTTTCCCTATCCTCATTTTTTCCTTTTTTGTTCCTTTTTCTTTTCCTTTTTCTTTTCCTTTTTCCTTTCCCCGTTTCCTGTTTCCCTTTTCCCTCTTTTCCCTTTTTTTTCCCCTTTTCTGTTCCTTTTTTCCTTTCCTTTTTCCTTTCCTTTCTGGGGCAAAACCGATGGAAAAAGAGACTTTGGGAAAAGTGGGGGTGACACAGTGACTTCTCTGTTTTTGGGGAGCTCCACATTCGGCTCCTCCTCCTCTTCCTCCTCTTCCTCCTCCCACAATTTCCTCCAAAAACAAAATTCGTTTGCCCAGAAATGAGGGAAAATCTGACTTGAGGAAAACGTGAACGGAGGAAAATCTGAATTATTGGCTCGGAATAAACAACAACAAAGGGGTTTGGGGGGAAAAAAATCCTCCCACGGAAATCTGAGAGTGTGGGAGATGAAACCCCTCAAATTTTTATGGTTTTTTTTTTCTCTCCCCCCCAAAAAAAACCCCCAACCTGGGACCAGCTCAACCAGAAGGAAAATGTGGGATTTGTAGCCAAGCCCGCTCCCAGGTGGCTGCAATTCCCAAAATTCTGGGATATTTGAAGTTGGGAAAGAGACTCCTTTGGGTTTGGGGTCTCACCTTTGAGTTTGGGGTCTCTCCTTGGGATTTGGGGTCTCTCTTTGGTATTTGGGGTTGGGGTTTCTCCTTTGGATTTGGGGATTTGCTTTTGGATTTTGGGGTCTCCCCTTTGGATTTGGGGTCTCCCCTTTGGATTTGGGGTCTCGCCTTTGGATTTTAGGATCTCTCCTTGGTATTTTGGGTCTCTCCTTTGGGTTTGGGGTTTCTTCTTCGGGTTTGGGGATTTGCCTTTGGATTTGGGGATTTCTCCTTTGGATTTTGGGCTCTCCTCTCTGGATTTGGGGTCTCTCCTTGGTGTTTGGGGTTTCTCCTTCAGATTTGGGGATTTGCCTTTGGATTTGGGGTTTCTCCTTTGGATTTGGGGATCTCTCCTCTGGATTTGGGGTCTCCCCTTTGGATTTGGGGTCTCTCCTTGGTATTTGGGGTCTCTCCTTTGGGTTTGGGGTTTCTTCTTCGGATTTGAGGATTTGCCTTTGGATTTTGGGATCTCTCCTTTGGATTTGGGGTTTCTCCTTTGGATTTGGGGTTTCTCCTTTGGATTTGGGGATCTCTCCTTTGGATTTTGGGGTCTCCCCTTTGGATCTGGGGTCTCTCCTTGGTATTTGGGGTCTCTCCTTTGGGTTTGGGGTTTCTCCTTCGGATTTGGGGATTTGCCTTTGGATTTGGGGTTTCTCCTTTGGATTTTGGGATCTCTCCTCTGGATTTGGGGTCTCTCCTTGGTGTTTGGGGTCTCTCCTTCAGATTTGGGGATTTGCCTTTGGATTTGGGGATCTCTCCTTTGGATTTGGGGTTTCTCCTTTGGATTTGGGGATCTCTCCTCTGGATTTGGGATCTCCCCTTTGGATTTGGGGTCTCATCTTTGGATCTGGGGTCTCTCCTTGGTATTTGGGGTCTCTCCTTTGGGTTTGGGGTTTCTCCTTCGGATTTGAGGATTTGCCTTTGGATTTTGGGATCTCTCCTTGGGATTTGGGGTTTCTCCTTTGGATTTTGGGGTTTCTCCTTTGGATTTGGGGATCTCTCCTTTGGATTTGGGGTCTCCCCTCTGGATTTGGGATTTTCCTGTGGCTCTGGAAGCTCCTCCCTTGGATCTGGGATCCCGTGGATCACCAGGCTGCATCCAGCGCCATCCCTGCCCCGATCCCGGAGGATTCCTCGGGGATTGGGATGAGGACGATCCCCTCACCCCTTCTCCCTCCCCTCTTCCCAGGGATCAGAGCCAAGGAAAGGCTGCTGGGAATTTTGGGAGAGCCGACGCTCCTGCAGATCTCCCCGGAGCTCCAGAATCTCACCAAGGAATCCGGGGAAGCCTCCTGGAAAAAAACCATGGAGGAGCCGCAGAAGAAGAAAATCCTGCTGAGGATTTCGGGCGGGAACGTCACGGAGTACGAGCGGGAGCGGATGAGATTCCACGAGGGGAATTTTTCCCTGGAAATCCTCAACACCAGCCGGGAAGACGAGCGGCTCTACGAGTACAGCGTCAGCAAAGGGCCGGAGGAGCAACTCCTGCAGATCCAGCTGCGAGTGTTGGGTAAAAAAAAAAATCCTCTGGGAATTGTTACAATGGATGATCCCGGCTTTTTCCTGGATTTTCCTGGCTTTTTCTTGGATTTTCCCGGCTTTTTCCTGGATTTTCCTGGCTTTTTCTTGGATTTTCCCGGCTTTTTCCTGGATTTTCCTGGCTTTTTCTTGGATTTTCCCGGCTTTTTCCTGGATTTTCCTGGCTTTTTCTGGGATTTTCCTGGTCTTTTCCCTGGAAGTTCCTGGTTTTTTTCCCTGGAAGTTCCTGGTTTTTTTCCCTGGAAGTTCCTGGGTTTTTTTCCCCTGGAAGTTCTTGGCTTTTTCCTGGCATTTTCCTGGATGTTTCTGGCTTTTTCCAGGATGTTCTTGGCCTTTTCCTGGAAGCTCCTGGCTTTTTCTTGGAAGTTCCTGGGTTTTTTTCCCCTGGAAGTTCCTGGCTTTTCCTGGCATGGTACTGGCCTTTTCCTGGAATTCCCATTTCTCCCTTTTCCCAGAGCTGGAGTCCAATCCCAGCTTCCTGCTGGAATTTCCTGTCTTTTTCTTAGATGTTCCCAGCCTTTCCCTGATATTTTCCTGGATGTTCCTGGGGTTGTTTTTTTCCCCTGGATGTCCTCAGCCTTTCAGGACCAGGTCTGGGACGTGGGTGGCCACCAAGGAGGTTGGCAAACCGAACCCTGGAATTCCTGCCCTTTTTCCCAGAGCTGGAGGCCCATTCCAGCTTCTTGCTGGAATTTCGCAGCTTTTTGTTGGATATTCCCAGCTTTCCTGTGGAAATTCCTGGTATTTTACTGGGTTTTTTTTTTTTCCTGGATGTCCTCAGCCTTTCAGGACCAGGTCTGGGAAGTGGGTGGCCACCAAGGAGTTTGGCAAACCAAACCCTGGAATTCCTGCCCTTTTTTCCCAGAGCCGGTGGCCGATCCCAGCATCCGGATCCTCCATCGGGAACGGTCCAACGTCAGCTGCTCCCTGTCCCTGCTCTGCTCCTCGGAGCGGGGGGATGAGGTTTCCTACACCTGGGACAGCCGGGACAACCGGGACACCTGGGACAGCCGGGACACCTGGGACAGCCGGGACAACCGGGACACCTGGGACAGCCGGGACAGCCGGGACACCCGGGACAGCGGCACCGGGGGGATCTGCTCCGGGAGCGGCCCCGTCCTGAACGTCTCCTATTCCCTCGGGATCGCCGCCTTCCGCTGCGCCTGCACCGCCAGCAACGGCGTCAGCAGCCGGCGCGCCGCCTTCCAGTCGTCCCAGTGCGACTCCCAGCACACGGGTAGGTCCCGGGATCCTGGGATGGTGGGATCCCCGAGTAATGGAATCCTGGATATCCAGAATCGTGGAATTCTGGGATCCTGGGATCATGGGATGGTGGGATCCCCGAGTAATGGAATCCTGGAAATCCAGAATCGTGGGAATTCTGGGATCCCGGGATCATGGGATGGTGGGATCCCCGAGTAATGGAATCCTGGAAATCCAGAATCGTGGAATTCTGGGATCCCAGAGTAATGGAATCCTGGAAATCCAGAATCGTGGAATTCTGGGATCCCGGGACCCTGGGATGGTGGGATCCCCGAGTAATGGAATCCTGGAAATCCAGAATTGTGGAATTCTGGGATCCTGGGATCATGGAAAGCCAGAATCCCAGAGTAATGGAATCCTGGAAATCCAGAATCGTGGAATTCTGGGATCATGGGATCCTGGGATCCTGGGATCATGGGATCCTGGGATGGTGGGATCCCCGAGTAATGGAATCCTGGAAATCCAGAATCATAGAATCCTGGAATCATGGAATTCTGGAATCATGGGATCCTGGGATCATGGGATCCTGGAATCACGGGATCATGGAATCCCAGAATCCCAGAATAATGGAATCCTGGAATTCTGGAATCCTGGGATCCTGGGATCATGGGATCCTGGAATCCCAGAATCCCAGAATAATGGAATCCTGGAAATCCAGAATCATGGAATCCTGGAATTCTGGAATCATGGGATCCTGGGATCCCGGAATCCCAGAATAATGTAATCCTGGGATCCCCGAATCCTGGAATTCTGGAATCCCTGAATCATGGAATCCTGGAATCCTGGAGTTCTGGAATCTCAGAATCCTGGAATCACAGAATGCCAGAATCCTGGAACCCCAGAACTCTGGAACACCATAATCCCAAAATCAAAGAATCCTGGAACCCCAGAACCCCAGAATCACAGATTTTTGGAATGACAGAATTTTGGAATCCCAGAATATCAGAACCCCAGAATTCCAGGATTTTGGGGTGGGAAGGGAGCTCAGGGCAGAGTGGGAATTCGACAGATTTGGGTGGAAATTTGATGGATTTGGGTGGAAATTTGAGAGATTTCTCTGGATAATTGAGATATTTCTCTGGATTAATGGGATCCCACTTCAGATGAGAGACTTTTATGGATATTGGAGATATTTCTATGGATATTTGAGATCTTTCCATCCTTAAAGCCACCGGGGACATTTTTAATTTGGGTTTGGTTTGTTTTTTTTTTTCCTGACCCCAAATCCAGCCCCCAGCGGGTTTTTAGTTCAAATAAGGCAAATAAAGAGAGCTCAGAGGCATTTCCTGCCCTTGGTTTCCTGCAGCAAGTCAACCCCAAATCAGGTGACAGGGGTGACAAAAATCAGCCAGGGGATGAAGTGACAAAATTCAGATCAAAATCAGGGCACTGTGGTGAAGGAAATCAGCCCCAGGCGATAAAAAAAATCAACAGGTGACAAAAATCAGCCCCAAAATCAGGGGACGGGTGACAAAAATCAGCCCCAAAACGAGACACAGGTGACAAAAATCAACCCCCAAATCAACAGGTGACAAAAATCAGCCCCAAGGTCAGGGAACAGGTGACAAAAATCAGCCTCAAAATGAGACACAGGTGACAAAAATCAGCCCCAAAATCAAGGGACAGGTGACAAAAATCAACCCCCAAATCAACAGGTGACAAAAATCAGCCCCAAAATCAACAGGTGACAAAAATCAACCCCAAAATCAGGGGACAGGTGACAAAAATCAGCCCCAAGGTCAAGGGACAAAGTGATGGAAATCAGCCCCAGGTGATAAAAAATCAACCCCAAAATCAAGGGACAGGTGACAAAAACCAGCCCCAAAATGAGACACAGGTGGCAAAAATAATCCGCCAAATCAGGGGGACAGGTGACAAAAATCAACCCTAAAATCAACAGGTGACAAAAATAGTCCCCAAAATCAAGGGACAGGTGTCAAAAATCAGCCCCAGAATCAAGGGACAGGTGAGAAAAGGTTCCAGGTGCCCCGGGGCCACCTCGCAGTGTCCCCTCGCTGTCCCCAGGTGTCCCCAGGGTGGGGACAGAGCTCCTGGCGCCGCTGGTGGCTCTCGGCGTCATCGGCGTCATCGTCATCGTCGCCGTCGTGGTCATTGTCACCTTCAGGGCCAAACGTGAGTTTGGGGGGTCCTGGAGTTGGGTTTGGGGTTTGGGGGGGGTCCCAAAATCCTGGAAGTTGGGCAAGAATTCCGAGGTCACGGAGCCCAAGCTGTGACCGGTCCCCACTTGGTCACTGCCGTGGTTTCCTCGGACACCTCCAAAGGTCCCTGAGAGCCTTTTCCAGGAAAAAAATTCCTCCTGGAAGAGTTGGAAACCTTGGAATGGATTATCCCCACCCTCGGGAAGGAGGAAAATGTTTTTTTTTTTTTTTTCTCTGAGTGTAAAAGGCAGGGAGAAGAAATGGCTTTTAAAAAAAAAAAAAAAAAAAGGGAAGCGTAAAAAAATATAAAAATATAAAATTGGAAATTCTCACGGGTGCTTTTCCTGTGGGATGGGTGTCCATGAGCATCTCCCATGATCCCAAAAGGAATTGGATGATCTCAACCCAAAAATCGGAGAGAGCAGCGTCTCTTCCTGTTTCCTGGGTGGAGACAAATTCCCAGAAACCACCAAACAAGGCAGAAATTCCCCCAAAAAATCCTCCAAAATCCCATCCTGAGGGGATGCAGACGGAATTGGGATCTTTGGGATCCTCTCCCAGCTCATCCCTGTCGGATCGAGGATGAGTTTCTTGGAGAGAAAATCCAAAAAAGGAGAATTCCTGAGGGAGCTGGGGGGGCTCAGGCTGGAGAAAAGGGGGATCCAGGGGGGATTTTGGGATCTTCCAGGGGGAATTTGGGATCTGATCCCAGGGAATGGGACAGGACAAGAGGGAACGGCCTCGAGCTGTGCCAGGGTTGGGGAAATTTGGGATGATTTTTCCATGGAAAAAGGGTTGGGAAGCACCAAAAGGGGCTCGGGGAGGGTGGGATCCCCATCCCTGCAGGGGATTCCGGGAATTCCTCTGGATGACCCAGAGGGGATCGGGCACTGCTCGGACTCGGTGATTTTGGAATTCTTTTCCCGACCTGGATGATCCCAGGATTGTGTGACCTGACCCCTCCCCCCCCCACAGGTGGCCAGGACCCCTCCCAGGTCACCCCGGACGGTGCCACCTGTGCCACCATCTATGCCCAGGTGCAGGTGAGTGGGGAAAATGGGGAAAAATGGGGGAAAATTGGGAAAAATGGGGGGAAAAATGGAGAGAAAGGGAGGGAAAGGAGGGGAAAGGGAAAGGGAAAAGGGGGGGGAATGGAAGAGGGAGGAAAAGATGAAAAGGGGACAAAGAGGGAAAAGGGGAAAAGGTGGAAAAGGAGAGAGAAAGGAGGGGGGAAGGGGAAAATAGGAGAAAGGAAAGAAGGGGGAAAATAGGGAAAAGAGAGGGGAAAGGGGGAAGAAAAAGGGGAAAAAGGGAGAGGGTGACATTGTGGAGGGAGGGCTCACCCATCCCTGCTGCCCCTGGTCACCGGGAGTTTGGGAATTTGGGAATTTGGGGAAGTCCCACGGTGGCTTTGGGGACAAACTCCAGGATTTTCCCACTTTTCCAAGCCCCGCTGGGCACAGACCGGGCAGGAAAAGGAGGTGGCAGCACCGCAGTGGCCCCAAGGGAAATCTTGGGGACACTCAGGTGTCACTCAGGTGCCACCCGGGACCCCTCAGGTGCCACCCGGGACCCCTCAGGTGCCCCCCAGGTGCCTCAGGTCGCTCCCACCGTTTGTCCCCTCCCTCAGAAGCCCAAAGGCACCGTCCCCGACGCCACCCCCGTCTCGTGCACCACCATCTACGCCGCGGCCACCGGGCCACCCCCGGCCACCGACAGAGCCCCCCGGTCCCCGGCAGAGCCCCCAGCCCCACGGGGACACGGCCAGGTAAGGGTGACTGTCCCTGGGCCACCCCCCGGCCGGGTCACCTCGCTGAGCCCCGAATTTCTGTCCCCTCCAAGGATCCCACCACGATTTACGCCAGCGTGACTCTTCCCGTGGCCTGAGCCTGTCCCGGGATCCGCTGATCCCTGGGGAATCCTCGGGGAATCCCTGAGCAACCGCAGAGGAATCGGGGGAGACATTTCCGGCCGGAGCGCTGCGGGACGGGCGAGCGAGGGCTGGACGTGGGTGAGGAACCTCCCCTGGATGTGGATGAGGAATTCCAGCGGGATCCTGGAGCGGCGGGAGAAGGGAGAGAGGATCTGGATGCGCCTCGGAGCTGGGAATGCCACGGCCCCACCGAACTTTCCCATTCGCATCCTTTCCCGCTGGTCCTGAGGGATTTTTTTAAATCCCAAAATATCTCAGGTGTCCGCAGGTCCGAGCTCGTGGATTGTGGTGGAAGGGAAAGGAAATTAAACTTGGAATTTAAAAAACGAAAAAAAAAAAATCTTTTGGGATTGGATTCTGGAGGAGATTCCCAGGCTGGACCTGGATTTTGGGGGAAGAGAAACCGAAGGGGTTTTTTTGGGGGGGAAGGGCAGGTCAGGCTCATCCTTGTGCCTCTAAATTGGTGGGAAAAAAACCCCAAATTCCATCAGGGAGGAGCCCTGGAAGTGCCCAGGGGGGTTTGGACGTGTCCAAGGTGGGCACCGGCCACGGGTCGGACTCGGTGACCTCGGAGCTCTTTCCCAACCCCACAAATCCTGGGGTTCTGCGGATTCCCAACCCCACAAATTCTGGGGTTCTGCGGATTCCCAACCCCACAAATTCTGGGGTTCTGCGGAGCCCGGAGGAGGCAGGAAAAACATTATCAACCGCCCGGTGCCCGGGAGGTGTCACCCGCGGCTGTCACCACATCCTGGGGTGACAAATTTGGGGGCGTTTCTGAGGCTTCCGCAGTTCCCGGAAAGTCACCCCAACCTTGGGCAGCCCCCCCAGAGGGGCGGGGACCCCCCGGGCGATGTCCCAGGGGGAGGTGACAGCTCAAAACCCCTCGGGATTTTGAAATAACAGACACCCCAAAAATCCCAGCCTGTGCCCGCGAGCGCTGCTCCCTGGAATTGCCTGGAATTCCCAAATTCCCGCATCCCTCTCTCCGTCCCACCCAGCGCCCCCTCCTCACCTCGGCTCGCTCCTGCTCTTCCTCCTCCTCCTCCTCCTCCTCCTGCTCTTCCTCCTCCTCATCCTCCTCCTCCTCCTCCTCCTCCTCCTCCTCCTCCTCCTCCTCCTCCTCCTCCTCCTCCTCCTCCTCCTCCTCCTCCTCCTCCTCCTCCTCCTCCTCCTCCTCCTCCTCCTCCTCCTCCTCCTCCTCCTCCTCCTCCTCCTCCTCCTCCTCCTCCTCCTCCTCCTCCTCCTCCTCCTCCTCCTCCTCCTCCTCCTCCTCCTCCTCCTCCTCCTCCTCCTCCTCCTCCTCCTCCCCGCGCTGGGTGCAGGACGATCCCTGGCTCTGGTATCCCATGGATCCCCCTCCGCCATGATTGCTCATGCCTGCCAATCGATTGATGAGCAATTAGCTGCTAATGCCTGCCGATCGATTAGATCGGCGATCGATTGCTAATGCCTGCCGATCGATTAGCTCGGCGATCGATTGATCGCGCCTGCCGATCGATTAGCTCGGCGATCGATTGCTCATGCCTGCCGATCGATTAGATCGGCGATCGATTGATCGCGCCTGCCGATCGATTAGATCGGCGATCGATTGCTCATGCCTGCCGATCGATTAGATCGGCGATCGATTGATTGCGCCTGCCGATCGATTAGATCGGCGATCGATTGCTCATGCCTGCCGATCGATTAGCTCGGCGATCGATTGCTCATGCCTGCCGATCGATTAGATCGGCGCTCGATTGCTCATGCCTGCCGATCGATTAGATCGGCGATCGATTGCTCGCGCCTGCCGATCGATTAGATCGATAATCGATTGCTAATGCCTGCCGAGCGATTAGATCGGCGATCGATTGCTCATGCCTGCCGATCGATTAGATCGGCGATCGATTGCTCATGCCTGCCGATCGATTAGCTCGGCGATCGATTGCTAATGCCTGCCGATCGATTCGATCGGCGATCGATTGCTCATGCCTGCCGATCGATTAGCTCGGCGATCGATTGCTCATGCCTGCCGATCGATTCGATCGGCGATCGATTGCTCATGCCTGCCGATCGATTCGATCGGCGATCGATTGATCGCGCCTGCCGATCGATCGATCAGTGATCGATTGCTCATGCCTGCCGATCGATTCGATCGGCGATCGATTGCTCATGCCTGCCGATCGATCGATCAGTGATCGATTGCTCCTGCGCTCTCTGTGCCCTTGCACAGTTTTTCCCGGCTCCTCACGCTCTGGTCTCTCTCTGGTTTTTTCTGTTTTTTTCCTGGTTTCTCTCTGGTTTCTCTCCCCGTGCTCTCTCATTTCATTGAGTGTTACCGACCGGAGGCACAACCCCAAAATGTCCTTTCCAACCCCAAATCCCTGCTCCCAAATATTCCTGCTTGCAGCTCCAAAATCCCCCTTCCAGCCCCCAAAATCTCCTCATTCCAACCCCAAATCCCCCCTCCAACCCCAAAAATCTCCTCATTCCAACCCCAAATCCCCCCTCCAACCCCAAAAATCTCCTCATTCCAGCCCCAAATCCCCCCTCCAGCCCCAAAAATCTCCTCATTCCAACCCCAAATCCCCCCTCCAACCCCAAAAATCTCCTCATTCCAACCCCAAATCCCCCCTCCAGCCCCAAAATCTCCTCATTCCAACCCCAAATCCCCCCTCCAACCCCAAAAATCTCCTCATTCCAACCCCAAATCCCCCCTCCAACCCCAAATCCCCCTTCCAACCCCAAAAATCTCCTCATGCCAACCCCAAATCCCCCTCCAACCCCCCCAAAATCTCCTCATTCCAACCCCAAACCACCCCCAATCTCCTCATTCCAACCCCAAATCCCCCCTCCAACCCCAAAATCTCCTCATTCCAGCCCCAAATCCCCCCTCCAACCCCTAAATATTGTCCTTACTGTCCCTCCCTACCCAAACCAGTCTGCACCAGCAGCTCCCAGTTCCTCACTGGGACAGCGAAACTGAAATGGTTTTTTTTTTTTTAGGATTTTTGCTCCATCTGTCCCAACTCACTTCCCCCTGACCCCAAAATTTCACCGCGTGGTGTCCCCATGTGACTTTCCCAGAATAACCCGGACTGGGGGAAGGGCTGCTTTCCCAAAATTGTCACTGTCCCCTGTCCGGGGGTGGCTTTGGGGGGACGGGGCGGGGGGAGTGGAGCAGCTCCTCCATGGCCGAGGGAATCGATTGGGGCTGGAATTGGGGCTGGAATTGGGGCTGGAATTGAGTCTGGAATTGGGGCTGGAATTGGGGCTGGAATTGGGGCTGGAATTGAGTCTGGAATGGAATTGAGGCTGGAATTGGGGCTGGAATTGGGGCTGGAATAAGGGCTGGAATGAGGCTGGAATTGGGGCTGGAATTGGGGCTGGAATTGGGGCTGGAATTGGGGCTGGAATTGGGGCTGGAATTGAGGCTGGAATTGGGGCTGGAATTGAGGCTGGAATTGAGTCTGGAATGGAATTGAGGCTGGAATTGAGGCTGGAATTGGGGCTGGAATTGAGGCTGGAATTGAGTCTGGAATGGAATTGAGGCTGGAATTGGGGCTGGAATTGGGGCTGGAATTGGGGCTGGAATTGAGGCTGGAATTGGGGCTGGAATTGGGGCTGGAATTGGGGCTGGAATTGAGGCTGGAATGGAATTGAGGCTGGAATTGGGGCTGGAATTGGGGCTGGAATTGGGGCTGGAATTGAGGCTGGAATGGAATTGAGGCTGGAATTGGGGCTGGAATTGAGGCTGGAATTGAGGCTGGAATGGAATTGAGGCTGGAATTGGGGCTGGAATTGGGGCTGGAATTGGGGCTGGAATTGGGGCTGGAATTGGGGCTGGAATTGGGGCTGGAATTGGGGCTGGAATTGAGGCTGGAATGGAATTGAGGCTGGAATTGAGGCTGGAATTGGGGCTGGAATTGAGTCTGGAATTGGGGCTGGAATTGAGGCTGGAATGGAATTGAGGCTGAGGGAATGAATCCAGGCTGGTCCCCACGGAGCACCTGAGTCACTTGTCACACGTGGCCACCGTGTGACACTCTTGGTCCGGCTGCCACGTCCACCTTTCCTTGGAGTCTGAGCTGGGTTGATTTTTGGAACATCCCAAATATCCTCCCCTTTCCTTGGAGTCAGGGCTGGGTTGATTTTTTGGAACATCCCAAATATCCTCCCCTTTCCTTGGAGTCAGAGCTGGGGTGATTTTTTTGGAACATCCCAAATATCCTCCCCTTTCCTTGGAGTCAGGGCTGGGTTGATTTTTTGGAACATCCCAAATATCCTCCCCTTTCCTTGGAGTCAGGGCTGGGTTGATTTTTTTGGAACATCCCAAATATCCTCCCCTTTCCTTGGAGTCAGAGTTGGGTTGATTTTTTTTGAACATCCCGAATATCCTCCCCTTTCCTTGGAGTCTGAGCTGGGTTGATTTTTGGAACATCCCAAATATCCTCCCCTTTCCTTGGAGTCAGAGCTGGGTTGATTTTTGGAACATCCCAAATATCCTCCCCTTTCCTTGGAGTCAGAGCTGGGTTGATTTTTGGAACATCCCAAATATCCTCCCCTTTCCTTGGAATCAGAGCTGGGTTGGTTTTTCGGAACATCCCAAATATCCTCCCCTTTCCTTGGAGTCAGAGCTGGGTTGATTTTTTGGAACATCCCAAATATCCTCCCCTTTCCTTGGAGTCAGGGCTGGGTTGATTTTTGGAACATCCCAAATATCCTCCCCTTTCCTTGGAGTCAGAGCTGGGTTGATTTTTTTGGAACATCCCAAATATCCTCCCCTTTCCTTGGAGTCTGAGCTGGGTTGATTTTTGGAACATCCCAAATATCCTCCCCTTTCCTTGGAGTCAGGGCTGGGTTGATTTTTTTGGAGCATCCCAAATATCCTCCCCTTTCCTTGGAGTCAGAGCTGGGTTGATTTTTGGAACATCCCAAATATCCTCCCCTTTCCTTGGAGTCAGAGCTGGGTTGATTTTTGGAACACCTCAGGTTTTCTCACCTTTGCTCGGAAACTGAGTAATTTTCTCCTCAAGCCCGTCAACTCTTCTCCCCTTTCTTAAAACAGTAATTTTGAGGTTTCTTTTTAAATAAGCACCTTCAGTTTCCCCCCAATGCAAATTCATCACGAGCTCGAATGGGTTTGGCTTGTCACAGACCACAGGTCCTTGCCTCCACCCATGACAGGAAAATAAGCACGAGCTTTTTCTTCCTCCTCTTTACTGTGATGATATTTTTGGCCCCCGGTGCCTCGGGTCCTCCAAGTGCCCATGGACAAATTTTGGATCCCTCTCCTCGCCACGCTCGTGCTCCTCCCCCAGACCAGTAAGTGCCAGGTGCTCCTTGTCCCTTTTGGGGAATTTTTGGGGAATTTCGGGGGTGGTTTTAGGGTGGATTTGTGCCAAATGTTTGGCAGCCCGGGGTGAAAGATGCTGCCGTGGAAACCTGGTGATGGAGGGGCTGGTGTCCCAGCAGGGGTTAATCCATGGATTCGCCATCCCTGGAGGTGTCCAAGGCCAGGATGGAGCAGCCTGGGACACGGGAATGTTCCAGGGGGTGGAACGGGATCGTTTCAATCTCCCCCCCAACCCAAACCTTCCCAGAATTCCAGGATTGTCCCGCCAGGAGCAGCTGCACACCTGGCCAGGAGCTCCCTGTCCCGCTCAGGTGGCCGAGCTCGGATTTGGGAGCTTTTCCAACTTTTCCAAACCTTCTCCAGTTCCTCGTTGCTTTAATTCCAGGCTCTGTCCTTGCTCCCCTCTGCACACTCCAGGTGTCCCTTGGCGAGGAGCCCAGGGGGGGTCTGGGGTGGTTTTAGGGGCCACAGGGGGGGAGGATTGGGCAACCTCCCAGGGATTGGGCAACCAAAGGGGGGGTAAAGGTGCCCCGGCCCCTCCCCTGGTTTGGGAATCTTTGCAAGGGAGGGATCAGCCCCATCTCGGGTCCGACATCTGGGCCAGATGTTTTCCACACATCCCGCTCCACTCCTGCTCCTCGCCACGTCGCCTCCCAATTTTTTGGGATGTCTTGAGGTGTTTTCTGAGCAGAAAAGAGGGAAACTGAGCAAGGTCTGGTGCAGCTCTTCCGTGCAGCCTCTCCGAGAGGTCTTATCACACACAAACCATCCTGTGGCTTTGGTAACCAGAGAATATCCTGCACGTTTATCTTCACCCAACCACTTTTCCTTTCTTGTGAAAGAAATTCTGTTTGAATTCAGAGAAATTCTGTTGTCTGTGTTGGCTGAGCCAGGATCAGTTCCCTGTTCAGAAAACTGGGAAGAAAAACTCTGTATCCGGTCTAGACTAGGAACAAAATAGGACCAAAACCAGGGTGGGGTTTTTCTTCTTTTTTCAAAATGCGAAATGACGAAAATGATGAAAACAACTCCTTCCTCCTTGAATTTGTGACCCAAGGTCACTTGAGGGGAGAGAGGGAGGGTCCAGAGGGATCTTGGACCTTGCCCTGGGCTGAATCCACAGGAGTGAGGGAGGATTCTCATCTCGGGTCTCGTGGGATCCCACCTGGAGTGGGGAGATCCCACCTGGAATGGGAGATCCCACCTGGAATGGGGAGATCCCACCTGGCACGGGGAGATCCCACCTGGAACGGGGAGATCCCACCTGGAATGGGGAGATCCCACCTGGAATGGGGAGATCCCACCTGGAACGGGGAGATCCCACCTGGAATGGGAGATCCCACCTGGAATGGGGAGATCCCACCTGGAACGGGGAGATCCCACCTGGAATGGGGAGATCCCACCTGGCACGGGGAGATCCCACCTGGAATGGGAGATCCCACCTGGAATGAGGAGATCCCACCTGGAATGAGGAGATCCCACCTGGAATGAGGAGATCCCACCTGGAATGGGGAGATCCCACCTGGAATGGGAGATCCCACCTGGAACGGGGAGATCCCACCTGGAACGGGGAGATCCCACCCTTCCATGAGCCCCTTGCCTTCAAACAGCCCCAGCCTTGATGGGCTTCGTTCTCTGGGTTCAGCAACTTCACCCCACCTTCATCCTTTGATCCCATCTCTCCATCCCACCTCCACCTCTCCATCCCACCTCCATCCCACCTCCATCTCTCCATCTCTCCATCCCACCTCCATCCCACCTCCATCCCACCTCCATCTCTCCATCCCACCTCCATCTCTCCATCCCACCTCCATCTCTCCATCTCCAGCTCCATCTCTCCATCTCCAGCTCCATCTCTCCATCTCTCCATCTCCATCTCTCCATCTCTCCATCTCCACCTCCATCTCTCCATCCCACCTCCATCTCTCCATCCCGCCTCCATCTCTCCATCCCAGCTCCATCTCTCCATCCCACCTCCATCTCTCCATCTCTCCATCCCACCTCCATCTCTCCACCTCACCTCCATCCCACCCTCACCCCCCGTTCTCTGCCCGTTTCCTCTCCCCAGGGAGCTCCAGTGACTCCCAGGAGCTGATCAGGGCCGTGGGCGACTCCGTGACCTTCCGCACCCCCGAAAAGAGAGCTGGAAATGCGTTCTGGGAATTAGAGAACGACCCCATAGTGACTGCATCGTATGAGGATCCTCCTCAAGCCTTGTTTTCGACAGACAAATTCAAAAAGCGTTTTGCAGTCTCGGAGAAGGGCCGGGCACTCAGCATCTCCCGGCTGACATTGGAGGATTCGGGGACCTACTCTGTGTCCATTGCGAAAAAAACATTCACTTTCAACCTCAAAGTGTACAGTAAGTGCTTTTAGTGGTTTTGGGGTTTTTTTACTAAAAAATAAAACAAAAAAAAAATTAGATTTCTGACAGCTTCGTGTCCCCAGACCGGCTGGCAGAGCCCACGGTGACCTGCGAGGCCCAGAACTGCTCAGGTGGGAGCTGCCACTTCTCCCTGCGCTGCTCCGCCTCCGGCACCGGCCTGGGCCAGGTGTCCTACACCTGGAGAGTGGGAGATCGGCCCTGGGACGAGGGCTCCACGGTGCTGTGGGTGAACAAATCCTCGTCCGGGGAGGAGGAGGAGGAGGAGCCGCTGACGTGCACGGCACGGAACCCTGTCAGCAGCAGGAACGTCACTGTCACCACCCCCGACACGTTCTGCACAGGTGAGAGCCAGGGAAAGGTGGGAATTGGGGATGGGAATGTTGAGGTTGGGATGGGATGATCCCAGTCCCCTGAGAGCCAGGAAAAGGTGGGAATTGGGAATGGGAATTTTGAGGTTGGGATGAGCTGATCCCAGTCCCCTGAGAGCCAGGAAAAGGTGGGAATTGGGGATGGGAATGTTGAGGTTGGGATGGGATGATCCCAGTCCCCTGAGAGCCAGGAAAAGGTGGGAATTTGGGATGGGAATGTTGAGGTTGGGATGGGATGATCTCGCTTCCTGTGAGAGCCAAGGAAAGGTGGAGGGAAATGTGGGATGGGCTGATCTCGCTCCCCTGAGAGCCAGGAAATGTTTGGGATTTGGGGTTGGGATTTGGGGTTGGGATTTGGGGTTGGGATTTGGGATTTGGGGTTGGGATTTAGGGTGGGGATTTGGGGTTGGGATTTGGGGTTGGGATTTAGGGTGGGGATTTGGGGTTGGGATTTGGGGTTGGGATTTGGGGTTGGGATTTGGGATTTGGGGTTGGGATTTGGGGTTGGGATTTGGGGTTGGGATTTGGGGTTGGGATTTAGGGTGGGGATTTGGGGTTGGGATTTGGGGTTGGGATTTGGGGTTGGGATTTGGGGTTGGGATTTGGGGTGGGGATTTGGGATTTGGGGTTGGGATGGGCTGATCCCTCTCCGGAGCTCTGAGCCCCGTCCCTGCTCTCTTCCCTCGCCAGAAACCTCCACGCCCCCTCCCGGCCCCGGTGAGCTGCCCGAGTGTCCCCGAGTGTCCCCGAGTGTCCCCGAGTGTCCCCGAGTGTCCCCAACTGTCCCCGAGTGTCCCCGAGTGTCCCCGAGTGTCCCCAACTGTCCCCGAGTGTCTCCAAGTGTCCCCGAGTGTCCCCGACTGTCCCCGAGTGTCCCCGAGTGTCCCCGACTGTCCCCGAGTGTCCCCGAGTGTCCCCGAGTGTTCCCGAGTGTCCCCGACTGTCCCCGAGTGTCCCCGAGTGTCCCCGAGTGTCCCCGACTGTCCCCGACTGTCCCCGAGTGTCCCCGACTGTCCCCGAGTGTCCCCGAGTGTCCCCGAGTGTCCCCGAGTGTCCCCCAGTGTCCCCGAGTGTCCCCGAGTGTCCCCGAGTGCTCCCGAGTGTCCCCAGGTGTCCCCAGGTGTCCCCGTGTCCCCTGCTCTGGGTCACCCCATCCTGGGAGATCTTCAGAGTTCCTTTCCAACCCAACTGTGGGATTTGGGGATTTGGGGATTTAGGGGTTTCAGGATTTGGGGGATTTGGGTTTTGGGGATTTTGGGGATTTGGGAGTTTAGGGATTTGGGGATTTTGGGAATTTTGGGATTTGGGGTTTCAGGATTTGGGGATTTGGGGGATTTCGGTTTTGGGGATTTTGGGGATTTGGGTGTTTAGGGATTTGGGGAATTTTGGGATTTGGGGAATTTGGGGATTTTGGGATTTGGGGATTTAGGGGTTTCAGGATTTGGGGATTTGGGGGATTTCGGTTTTGGGGATTTGGGGGATTTGGGAGTTTAGGGATTTGGGGAATTTGGGGATTTGGGGATTTTGGGATTTGGGGATTTAGGGGTTTCAGGATTTGGAGATTTGGGGGATTTGGGTTTTGGGGATTTGGGGGATTTGGGGGATTTGGGAGTTTAGGGATTTGGGGATTTGGGGGATTTGGGGATTTTGGAATTTTGGGGATTTGGGGATTTGGGGGTTTCAGGATTTGGGCATTTGGGGGATTTCGGTTTTGGGGATTTTGGGGATTTGGGAGTTTAGGGATTTGGGGATTTGGGGAATTTTGGGATTTGGGGAATTTGGGGATTTGGGGATTTGGGGATTTGGGGATTTAGGGGTTTCAGGATTTGGGGATTTTGGGGATTTGGGAGTTTAGGGATTTGGGGATTTGGGGATTTTGGGGATTTGGGGATTTAGGGGTTTCAGGATTTGGGGATTTGGGGATTTAGGGGTTTCAGGATTTGGGGATTTGGGAGTTTAGGGATTTGGGGATTTTGGGGTTTAGGGGTTTGGGGATTTGGGATTCTCCCGTGGCTGCTTCCTCCAAGCCAGTGAGTTCTCCTGGAATGAGGAACTGGGGGGAGATCCGAGGCCAAATTCCCCGTGCCAGGAAGAGCCGGGATTATTATGGGATGTTCCCTTTTCCAGGCGCCCTCTCCAGCAGCAGGATCAGGACGGCGCTCACAGCCGGGTTTGGGGTCGTGGCGATTTTATCGGCTCTGCTCGTTCTGCTCCTGATCGTCTGCAAACACAGAGGTGAGCGCGGAAAACCAGCCCGGGAGCCCCGGGACGGGACACAGCCAGGGTGGGGGGGATTGGGGGGATTTGGGGGGGATTTGGGTGGATTTGGGGCGGATTTGGGATGGATTTGGGGAGGATTTGGGATGGATTTGGGGTGGATTTGGGGGGGATTTGGGGGCATTTGGGGTGGATTTGGGATGGATTTGGAGCGGATTTGGGGTGGATTTGGGGCGGATTTGGGGCGGATTTGGGGCGGATTTGGGGTGGATTTGGGATGGATTTGGGGTGGATTTGGGATGGATTTGGGGGGATTTGGGGTGGATTTGAGATGGATTTGGGCAGATTTGGGGCGGATCTGGGGCGGATTTGGGGCAGATCTGGGGTGGATTTGGGATGGATTTGGGGCGGATTTGGGGTGGATTTGGGGCGGATTTGGGACAGATCTGTGGTGGATTTGGGATGGATTTGGGACAGATCTGGGGCGGATTTGGGGCGGATTTGGGGTTCTGATTCTGTCGCATCTCCCTCAGGTTGGAAGAAATTCTCTCTCTCCAAATCCAAGCCCACGGACACAGGTGGGGTTGTGGGGCAGTTCCCTGCCCTTTTTCCCGGTGGGAATTGCCAGGGAATTGCATTTAGGGTCAGGGGAATCATCAGCAGTGCCAGGATTTGGGGTTGGAGCTGAAGGACCCCGACCCCTCTGACCCAAAAATGGGATTTTAAAGGATTTAAATCCCCCTCTCCCCACTCTGTTCCATGAGCAATGAGGGGACCACACGAAGGGGAAACAAATGGATTTTGCCCTCCAAAAGCAGCCATGAATTTGGGATTTAAACAAATTTATAAAAACCGGATTTTCCCTGTCCTTGGTGCTGGAAGTTCACCCCGATCCCGCAGAGCCCAGGGAGGGTGGGATGAGGAGCAATTCCCACCCCAGCAGCTCCGAGGGGTTTTGGGGGTCAAGGTTTCACCCAGTCCTGAACTCCTGAGGTTGGGATTCCCTCCAGGGGTGATTCCCTGCATCCCAAATTCCCAAATTCCTGCTTTTTCCCCCATTTCAGAGGTCACATCCACGACCCTGTACGCCGAGGTGGGCCCTTCCCAGCAGGTGAGTCCAGGGATCCTCCGGGGTCTCTCCGGGGTTGGGGACACCCTGGGGACACCCCGGGGACACCCCGGGGACACCTCGGGGACGGCTGGACAATCCCTGGATCCTTTTGGGAATTCCAAGGCCACAGCTGGAGGTGGCCCAAACTCCGTGCCCGGCCCCAAAAACTCCCCAAAGGGAGGGATCAGAGAAAAAAAAATGGGATTTTTGGGGTGGGGAGGGGGTTTAAAACCATCCCATTCCATGGGCGGGGATCATTCCCACATCCCAGGATGCTCCAGCCTGGCCTTGGGATGGGGCAACACTTCCAGAGTTGGGTCTTGGAGGGATCTCTGCATTTGGGATCTTTTTTTCCCAACACCGAGCCCTAAAAGATTTTTTTTTAATTCTTTTTTTCCCCCCCTCAGCGCAGCCCTAACGAAATTAAAGCCAAACCAACGGACGAGGAATCCTCCACAACCGTTTATTCCCTGGTCAAGGGTCCAGAGCAGGTGAGCTGGGGTGGGGGATGGATTCCCTAAAACAAATCCATGGAACCCCCAGAGTTGGGATCCTTAAATCCTTGGGATCCTTCAAACAAATCCATGGAAACCCCGGAGTTGGGATCCCTAAATCCATGGAACTTGTGGAGTTGGGATCCTTAAAATCCATGGAATCCCCTGGAGGTGGGATCCTTAAATCCATGGAACCCCCAGAGTTTGGATCCTTAAATCCATAGGAATCCCTGGAGTTGGGATCCTTAAATCCATGGAACCCCTGGAGTTGGGATCCCTAAAACAATTCCATGGAAATCCCCTGGAGTTGGGATCCTTAAATCCATGGAAATCCCTGGAGTTGGGATCCTTAAATCCATGGAACCCCTGGAGCTGGGATCCTTAAATCCATGGAAATCCCTGGAGCTGGGATCCTTAAATCCATGGAACTCCTGGAGTTGGGATCCTTAAATCCTTGGGATCCTTCAAACAAATCCATGGAACCCCTGGAGTTGGGATCCTTAAATCCATGGAACCCCTGGAGTTGGGATCCCTAAAACAAATCCATGGAAATCCCCTGGAGTTGGGATCCCTAAAACAAATCCATGGAAATCCCCTGGAGTTGGGATTCTTAAATCCATGGAAATCCCTGGAGTTGGGATCCCTAAAACAAATCCATGGAAATCCCCTGGAGTTGGGATCCCTAAAACAAATCCATGGAAATCCCCTGGAGTTGGGATTCTTAAATCCATGGAAATCCCTGGAGTTGGGATCCTTAAAATCCATAGAAATCCCTGGAGTTGGGATCCTTCAAACAAATCCATGGAACCCCTGGAGCTGGGATCCTTAAATCCATGGAACCCCCAGAGTTTGGATCCCTAAAACAAATCCATGGAAATCCCCTGGAGTTGGGATCCTTAAATCCATGGAACCCCCAGAGTTTGGATCCCTAAAACAAATCCATGGAAAACCTGGAGTTGGGATCCTTGGAGCAAACCCAGGGGTCTCCCTGTGAGGGTGGGTTCAGCTCCCACCACCCCAAACCGAGCCCGTGTCCCTTTGGTGTTGCAGGTGAATGGTGGGACAGCACAAAATGCCACCGGCCTGGAGCTGGTCTAGAAGGACCTGGACCTGGTTTAAAGGGTCTGGAACTGGCCTGGAATAATTTAAATCTCATTTAAAGTACCCAGAACTCGTCTAGAATGACCTGGACCTGGTTTAAAGGGTCTGGAACTGGTTTAAAGGACTTGGACCTGGTTTGAAGGGTCTGGAACTGGTTTAGACACAACCTGGACCTGGTTTAAAGGATTTGGACCTGGTTTAGAAGGACCTGGACCTGGTTTAAAGGACCTGGACCTGGTTTAAAGGACCTGGACCTGGTTTAAAGGACCTGGACCTGGTTTAGACACAACCTGGACCTGGTTTAAAGGATTTGGACCTGGTTTAAAGGACCTGGACCCTGTTTTAAAGGGTCCCCACTCTCGTGTGAGATGCTCAGATCCCACAGGGTGACTCTGCAGAGCTCCCTGCACATCTCCAACATTCCCAGTCCCCCCTCCAGAGCCGAATTTCAGGGATCTCCCCTTTCCCTCCTCGTCTCTGCTGCCTCAGTTTCCCTCCCAGCGGCCTCAGGTCGGGATTTCAGGGAGGCTTTGGCTCCTTTTGGGATCCTTCTCCTCGATTTTGGCAACTCCCAGGAATTCAGGCTCTTTCCTGCAATGTCTTCTGAGCAAAACCCTGCAGGGACTCCCGGACAGGCTGGGGGAGCCTCTCCAAAGGTTTTTTTTTTTCCCATGAAATCCCGGAATTCCTGAAGTTGGAAAAAGCCCTCCAGGACTATAAAATTCCAGCCTGGGACCGATCCCAGACCAAAATCCAGAAGGTTCCTGGGACACCTCCAGGGTCAGGGGGCTCCAAAAGGGCCCCTTTTTTTTTTTTTTTGGTGTGGGAAAACGCGTTTTGCACTAATTACTCGGAATCGATTTGTTCTGAATAATGATTTTATAAAATCTTTTTTTTTTATACCCCCCCCCGCTTCTCTCCTGCCGTGTTTTGAGTCTCTCAAAGGTTCCTTTTCTCGGCCACAAATAGCAAGAAACTGCAGCAGGAAGTTGAAGTGAGAACCTCCCGCCTAGAGAATTTCAGAGCGGTTTCTGCACCTGCTCCTTCCCCCACTCTGCGACTTTTTAAATGTCTCAGCACCTCCCCACCCCCCAAAAAAAAACCCCAAAAAAACAACTGAACCCCCCAAAAAATCCCTGCAGGGCCAGGATTTGGGGTCTGGGATTTGGGATTTTGGGAGAGTTCTGGGAGGGGAAAAGGGACGTGGGGAGAGACTTTGGTGGGTTTGGAGGTGGGGGGGTTGGGATTTGGGGGGAGGGATTCGTGCTGCTGGAGCTGGGGGGGGAATCCCAGCAGGAATTTGGGGATCCTGGAAGGAATTCCGGGGTCCCAGCAGGAATTCAGGAATCCCAGCAGGAATCCCAGCAGGAATTTGGAGTTCCCAGCTTAAATTTGGGGATCCCAGCAGGAATTTGGAGTTCCCAGCTTAAATTTGGGGATCCCAGCAGGAATTTGGGGATCCTGGAAGGAATTCCGGGGTCCCAGCAGGAATTCAGGAATCCCAGCTGGAATTTGGGGTTCCCAGCAGGGATTTGGGGATCCTGGAAGGAATTCAGGAATCCCAGCAGGAATCCCAGCAGGAATTCAGGAATTCCAGCAGGAATTTGGGGTTCCCAGCAGGAATTTGGGGTTCCCAGCAGGAATTTGGGGTTCCCAGCAGGAATTTGGGGTTCCCAGCTGGAATTTGGGGTTCCCAGCAGGAATCACAGCAGGAATTTGGGGCTCCCAGCTGGAATTTGGGGATCCTGGAAGGAATTCAGGAATCCCAGCAGGAATCCCAGCAGGAATTCAGGAATCCCAGCAGGAATTCAAGAATCCCAGCAGGAATTTGGGGTTCCCAGCAGGAATTTGGGGTTCCCAGCAGGAATTTGGGGCTCCCAGCAGGAATTTGGGGTTCCCAGCTGGAATTTGGGAGTGGACAAACAGCTCCATGGGGTGGAGAATCAGATCCATGGGATTTCTCCGTGGAAGGGAGAAACAATTCTATGGGATGGAAAAAAATTCCACGGGGTGGAAAAAAACGATCCATGGGGTGGAGAAAAAATTCTGTGGGATGGAAAAATAATTCCACGGGGTGGAAAAAAACGATCCATGGGGTGGAGAAAAAATTCTGTGGGATGGAAAAATAATTCCACGGGGTAGAAGTGATTCCATGGGATGGAAAAAAAAAAAAAATGATCCATGGGGTGGAGAAATGACTCTGTGGGGTGGAGGAAATGATCCGTGGGGTTTTTTTGGGTGGGATGGAGGAAGAATTGTACGGGATGGAAAAGTCACCCCATGGAATGGAGAAAGGAATTCGTGGGGTGGGGAAATAAATCAAATAAATCCATGGGGTGGGGAAATAAATCCATGGGGTGGGGAAATAAATCCATGGGGTGGGGAAAGGAATTAATGGGGTGGGGAAATAATTCCATGGGGGGGGAGAAATGATCCATGGGATGGAGAAATGACCTCGGGGATGCAGAAGTGACCCCAGGGGACGCAGAAATGACCTCGGGGGAGTCAGAAATGACCCCAGGGGATGCAGAAATTACCTCGGGGGATGCAGAAATTACCTCGGGGGATGCAGAAATTATCTCGGGGGATGCAGAAATTACCTCGGGGGATGCAGAAATTATCTCAGGGGACACAGAAATTACCTCGAGGATGGAGAATTGACCTCAGGGGACTCAGAATTGACCTCGGGGGATGCAGAAATTATCTCAGGGGATGGAGAAATTATCTTGGGGGATGGAGAATTGACCTCAGGGGACTCAGAAATGACCTCGGGGGACTCAGAAATGACCCCAGGGGATGCAGAAATTGTCTCGGGGGATGCAGAAATTACCTCGGGGATGGAGAATTGACCTCGGGGATGCAGAAATTATCTCAGGGGATGCAGAAGTGACCCCAGGGGATGCAGAAATGACCCCAGGGGACATTTTTAGGCCGTTCCCCCTCGGATTTCACCACCTTCGCTCACCAACCGTGGCTTCCTGTGAGTGAAAAGGAGAAGGAAGGAGTTTCAGAGGGGCCGGGGCGGGGATGGGGCCCCGCACGATGGGCCCGAGGGGGTTCGGGGGGTTCTGCCTCGCCCTGCTCTGCTTTGGGGTCGGTGAGTGGGGCCGGGGGCACTGGGGGGTGCAGCGAGGATGAGGAGGATGAGGAAGAGGAAGGGGCTGAAGGCGGCGGGCGCAGCTCAGGGAGGTCCCTAAAGGGCTTTTCCAGGGGGTTAAGCTCGGCTTTAGGGTTGAGCCCGGCTTTGCTGAGCCTGCTCTGTGGGTTCCCGGAGGGCTTTGGGGTTTTCTGAGCTGTCTCAGGACCCCAAATCCATCACAACCCTCCCCGGCCGAGCACCAGGAGGGGCTTTTGGACCATTTTGGGGTCGGTTTTGTCGGTTTTAATCTCGGCAGGGTCCGGGTGGGTCCTCCCACCTCACACCCCACAATTCCACCCCCCAAATCGGGATATTTTGGGATATTAGGGGATATTTGAGGATATTTTGGGGATATTTGAGGATATTTGGGGGCTATTTTGGGGTATTTGGGGGTATTTTGAGTTAATTTGAGATATTTTGGGTCCTGCTGGTGACACAACCCCAAAACCTCCCTGGTTTGGGAACAGTCACAGCTCAACCCCCTCGATTTCCACCTTGAGAACCCGAAAACATTTGAGATTTTTTTATTTTTATTTTTTTTTTCCCCTCGGGGAGGCGGTGTGAAACCCACAGGATTTGCTCTGCTCTCAGTTCAGCCCCCGCGGGGAGCTCTGAGACACCTCGAGCTAAAAAAAAAAAAAACCAAAAAAATCCACTCGGATCATCCAGTCCAGCCCCAGGACACCCCAAAATCCCCAAACCCCGCCCCTGTGTCTGGGAGGGTTTTTGGGGTCGGGATCGTTCCCTGGGGAGCTTTGGGGACCCCCCCCAACCCCTCCGGGGGCAGAATTTTCTGGATCTCCATCCCAAATCCCACTCCAGCCGTTCCCGGGATCCCGTCCCCGCTCCCTGGGAATTGCGGGGGTTTCTCTCCCAAAATTCCCTTTTGGGGCCCCTCCCGTGGCGATGTCCCCAAGCCGTGTCCCACTCCCCCGAGGGGACAGCGGGGTCGTCATTCCCATCCCTGATCCCCGATTTTGGGGGAGAACGGGCAGGAAGGGACAAATCCCATTCCCAGCCCTCGGCTTCCAAGAGGACGAGTCGGGGAGCGGGAATGTCACCGAGGAGGGGACAAAGGGGACACCGGGACACCCCAGCGCGGGCACCGGCGCCACCGCGAGCCCTCCCGGGAGCGGCGACACGGAGGGGACAGCGGCGGGGAACGGGACACGTGAGTTCCCGGGGAGGGACGGAGGGGACACCGGGATGGGGACACCGGGATGGGGAGAGGGGACACCGGGATTGGGGACACCGGGATGGGGAGAGGGGACACCGGGATTGGGGACACCGGGATGGAGGGAGGGGACACCGGGATGGGGAGGGGACACCGGGATGGGGACACCGGGATTGGGGACACCGGGATGGAGGGAGGGGACACCGGGATGGGGAGGGGACATCGGGATGGGGACACCGGGATGGGGAGGGGACACCGGGATGGGGAGGGGACACCGGGATGGGGACACCGGGATGGGGACACCGGGATGGGGAGAGGGGACACCGGGATGGGGAGGGGACACCGGGATGGGGAGGGGACACCGGGATTGGGAGGGGGGACACCGGGATGGAGGGAGGGGACACCGAGATGGGGGGAGGGGACACCGGGATGGGGACACCGGGATGGGGAGAGGGGACACCGGGATGGAGAGGGGACACCGGGATGGGGACACCGGGATTGGGGAGAGGGGACACCGGGATGGGGAGAGGGGACACCGGGATGGAGGGAGGGGACACCGGGATTGGGGGGACACCGGGATGGGGGGGAGGGGACACCGGGATTGGGGAGAGGGGACACCGGGATGGGGAGAGGACACCGGGATGGGGGGAGGTGACAACAACCTGGGAATTGTCACCGTCATGGGGAGGTGACTCTGTCCTGGGGGGGTGACACCAGCACTGGGATTGTCACTGTCATGGGGATGTGACACCGTCATGGGGATGTGACACCGTCATGGGGAGGTGACACCGGGATGGGGGGTGACAATGTCCTGGGGGGAGGTGACACCAGCACTGGGATTGTCACTGTCATGGGGAGGTGACACCGTCATGGGGATGTGACACCGTCATGGGGAGGTGTCACCACCCTGTGGGAGGTGTCACCGTGGCGGGGAGGTGGCACCATCTCAGGGATTGTCACCGTCACGGGGGAGGTGACAACAACCCAGGGGACTGGGAATTGTCACCGCGGCGGGGAGGTGACAACACCCTCCGAGACCTGCCGCCATCCCAGGGGACCTGCCACCCTCCTGGGGGAGCTGCCACCACCCTGCAGTGTCCCAGCCCCCCGTGCCCGGTGTCTGTCACCCCCCCCTGTCACCCCTGTCCCCACAGGAGCGTCCTCGGGTGTCCCAGCCCGCTACTGGTCCCCCGTCATCTTCGTGGTGCTGGCCCTGCTCGTGCTCTTTGTCACCTACCACAGGACCAGGGACAGAGGTGATGCCAGCGACCCCAAAAACCCCAAAACATCCGGAGGTCACAGCCCCGAAACATCCAGAAATGCCCCAAAAAGATCCAGAACCCACAGTCCCGAAAGATCCAGAAAACACAGCCCCGAAATAATCAGAAATGCCCCAAAACCTCCAGAAGTCACAACCCTAAAAGATCCAGAATTGTCCCAAAACATCCAGAGGTCACAGCCCCAAAACATCCAGAAATCACAGTCCCAAAAGATCCAGAAAACACAACCCCAAAATAATCAGAAATTCCCCAAAAGATCCAGAAAACACAACCCCAAAATAATCAGAAATTCCCCGAAAGATCCAGAGGGCACAACCCCAAAATATCCAGAAAACACAACCCTGAAATAATCAGAAATGCCCCAAAATCTCCAGAAGTCACAGCCCCAAAATTATCAGAAATGCCCCAAAATCTCCAGAAGTCACAACCCCAAAAACCTCCAGAAACCACAACCCTAAAAAGATCCAGAATTGCCCCAAAATATCCAGAAAACACAGCCCTGAAATAATCAGAAATGCCCCAAAAAATCCAGAAGTCACCACCCCAAAAAACCTCCAGAAACCACAACCCTAAAAGACCCAGAATTGCCCCAAAACATCCAGAAAACACAGCCCCGAAATAAACATAAAAACCCCAAAATTCCCAGAATTCACCACCCCAAAACCTCCAGAAATGCCCCAAAATGTCCCTTTTGGGGCTGCAGCACCATCAGGAGGATCCTGATCCCAAAAAAAAAATCCCTCCTGTGCTCACAGCTCAGGCCCTGGGCTCAGACCCGGCTCCAAAATTCCCAAAATTCATCCCAAAATTCCCAAAATTCATCCCAAAATTCCCTCCTGACCCCAAATTTACATTTTTTGGGGTCTCCTCTGCCTTTTCTTTCGATTCACACAAATTTTGGGGTTTTGGGGATTTTTTTTTTTTTTTTCCTGCTCCAAACCCAAATTTTGGGGGGGGGCTCCTCAGCTCCGTTTTTGGGGTTTTCCAAGGGGGATTTTGGGTGGAAAAATCCCAGTTTTGGGTCTGTTCTGGTCACAGGGATCCGGGACCAGGTCACGAGTGGCAGCGACTCCTCAGGTGAGGAACTGGGAGAACTGGTTTTACTGGGATCCTTTCTTTTATTGGGGTATTTCATTTTATTGGGGTATTTCATTTTATTGGGGTATTTTATTTTATTGGGGTATTTTATTTTATTGGGGTATTTTTTAATTGGGATGTTTTATTTTATTGGGATATTTTGTTTTTTTACCGGGATGTTTTATTTTATATTTTGTTTAATGGGATTTTTTGGTGGATTTGGGTGGATTTTTTTATCAGGGAATGTCACTTCCCATGGGGTTGGGATGATCCCAAAGCTTCTCCCATCCCAAAAAATTCGCAAATCTCAGCCCAAATTTTCCCCTGCAGATTTGGGAGCTCTGGTCCAGCCCCACGACCCCGACCCCGTCCCAAAAATCCCGAGCCTACAGGTGAGCCTGGCCTGGGAAAACGCTCCTGGGAGTTGGGAAAGGTCAAAGCTGGGTTTAGGGGATTTAAATCTGCATTTAGGGGATTTAAAGCTGGGTTTAGGGGGTATCAAAGTTGGGTTTAGGGGGGTTTAAAGTTGAGTTTAGGGGGGTTCAAATCTGGATTTAGGGGAATTCAAAGTTGAGTTTAGGGGATTCAAAGCTGGGTTTGGGGGGATTCAAAGCTGGGTTTAGGGGATTCAAAGCTGGGTTTAGGGGGATTCAAAGCTGGGTTTAGGGGGGTTTAAAGCTGAGTTTAGGGGATTCAAAGCTGGGTTTAGGGGGGTTTAAAGCTGAGTTTAGGGGATTCAAAGCTGGGTTTTGGGGGATTCAAAGCTGGGTTTAGGGGAATTCAAAGCTGGGTTTTGGGGGATTCAAAGCTGGGTTTAGGGGGATTCAAAGCTGGGTTTAGGGGGATTCAAAGCTGGGTTTAGGGGATTCAAAGCTGGGTTTAGGGGATTCAAAGCTGGGTTTAGGGGGATTCAAAGCTGGGTTTAGGGGGATTCAAAGCTGGGTTTAGGGGGATTCAAAGCTGGGTTTAGGGGATTCAAAGCTGGGTTTAGGGAGCTCTAGGCCGGGTCTGGAAGGCCCAAAGCCGGGCCCAAACCCCGAGGAGGCTCCCTGGAATTCGGGGTTTTTCCAGAGGGACTGGAAGGAGCCGGAGCCGCCCCCGGAGCTCTCGGAAACCTCCTTTGGGACCTCGGGAAAAAGGAATTCAGCCACGGGCCCCACAGACCCCACAACGTGACCCCAAAACCCCAAACCCCTGACCCCAAAAACCCCAAATCCTTCATCTTGTCACTCCAAACTCTGTCCTATAAATCCCAAATCCCTGAGCCCACAAACCCCAAATCCTTGGCCCCACAAACCCCAAATCCTTGGCCCCAAAAACCCCAAATCCTTGGCCCCAAAAACCCCCAACTCTACCCCATAAATCCCAAATCCTTGGCCCCAGAGACCTCCAAATCTAGATTCCAAATCCTTGGCCCCATAACTCCAAAATCTGCCCATAAATCCCAAATCCTTGACCCCACAAACCCCAAATCCTCGGCCCCATAAATCCCAAATCCTCGGCCCCATAAATCCCAAATCCTTGGCCCCATAAATCCCAAATCCTTGGCCCTATAAATCCCAAATCCTCGGCCCCATAAATCCCAAACTCTCGGCCCCATAAACCCACAACTCTACCCCACAAACCCCAAACTCTTGGCCCCATAAATCCCAAATCCTTGGCCCCATAAATCCCAAATCTTTGGCCCCACAAACCCCAAATCCTTGGCCCCATAAATCCCAAATCCTTGGCCCCATAAATCCCAAATCCTTGGCCCCATAAATCCCAAATCCTTTCCCTGTAGATCCCAAATCCTTGGCCCCACAAACCCCAAACTCTTGGCCCCATAAATCCCAAATCCTTGGCCCCATAAATCCCAAATCCTCGGCCCCATAAATCCCAAATCCTTGGCCCCATAAATCCCAAATCCTTGGCCCCACAAACCCCAAACTCTTGGCCCCATAAATCCCAAAATCATGGCCCCATAAATCCCAAATCCTTGGCCCCATAAATCCCAAATCCTTGGCCCCATAAATCCCAAATCCTTGGCCCCACAAACCCCAAACTCTTGGCCCCATAAATCCCAAATCCTCGGCCCCATAAATCCCAAACTCTCGGCCCCATAAACCCACAATTCTACCCCATAAACCCCAAACTCTTGGCCCCACAAATCTCAAACCCTTGGCCTCATAACTCCAAACTCTATCCTATAAATCCCAAATCCTTGACCCCACAAACCCCAAACTCTTGGCCCCACAGCCCCGGAGCCAAAATGAATTTTTTAAAAAAAAACGTCAAAACAGGTTTATTTTATTAAAAAAAAAAAAAAAAAAATTGTACAATTTTAGTTCCTCTATGAAAAAAAATAAAAATTAAAACAGGAAAAAAAAAAAAACAAAAAAACAACCGAACACCAACGGAAAAAATTCCTACCACTGCAAAAAACCGGGAAAATCCAAGCTTTTTTTATATATTAAAAACCATTAATTTGACATTTTACAACTTTCTACACGCATGCACAAAAATCTCGGCCCTGCGGGGGAGGGGGGGAACAAAATCCAAACCCAACCCCAAAAAAACACGGAAGCAAAAAAAAAAAAAAAAAAAAAAGGGAATTTTTTTTCATCTCCCAAAATTCCCAAATGGAATTGTGAGTTCCACCCTCCCTCCCTCCCCCACACACACAAGGAAGATCCATCCGAAAAATTTTTTTTTTTTTTTTTTTTTTTCAGGAAAATGCCCCAAAATGGGTTCCCATGGGCGGAGCCAAAGGATTGGAGGGGATGGGGGGTGAAATCCCCAAAATTCGACCCCAAAATGTTGGGAAATGTTTTGGGAAATTTCCCAAAAAATGGAAAATGTTGGCAGCAGCAGGAGGGGGGGTTGAAATTCCACCCTCCAAAAAAATTCCCCCCCCCCCCAAAAAATTTCCCCCCCACTAAAAAAAAATTCCCAAAAAAACGGGGATTTCCTGGAATTTGGGTATGGATGGATCCCCCCCTCCCATTTTGCTACTGGTGCTTACTGGGGAAGCCTCCCCTGGCTCCAAACTCCCCCTTTTTTTAGTGCTTAGGACAAAATCGACCCCAAAAAAATCCGACCCCAAAAAAATCCGACCCCAAAAACGCCTCCCTGGAATGAAATCCAACAATTCCAACCCCACGAGGGTGGAGGTGGGAGCTGGAGTGTGTGGGGGAGGAAAAAAAAAAAAAAAAAAAAAAGAAAATGGGTAAAAAAATTCCAAATCTGCCCGTGAGGTATTTGTGACCTTAAAAAAAAAAATCCCAAAAAACGGGAGAGGGGAAAAAAATTAAAATAAAATTAAAAAAAAAAAAAAAGTGTTTTATGAATCCCGATGGGAATTCTGTGGGGTCACCACGGGATGTTCCTTAAGGACCTCGTTGGCCTCTCCCAGGAATTCCTCAGGGATTCAGGAGATCCCTCTGGAATTTGGGAGCAAAATCCACCCCCAAAAAAAAAAAAAAAAAAAAAACCAAAAAAAACCTCAATTCAACCTTCAGCTCCTATAAAAAAAATTTTAAAAAAACCAATTTCCACTCGTTTTTCCTTAAAAAAAAAAAACCCAGCAGAGGCGAGGAGGAAGCTGCCAAAACCTGGGATGCACCACGGGAGCTTTTCCAAGGGCAGCCGCGGATCCTGGAGACGAGTCCAAAATCCTTTTTTTTTTTTAAAATTCCCTCGGGATTCCCAAAGGCAGGCCGGGGCCCGGGAAGGGTTTAAGGCCAGAGCCAGGACAATTGTCCAGTGGAACACGGACGGGGGAAACGGGGCTGGGGCTGAGCCAGGACGCCGGGGAAGAAGGAATTGGGGAATTCTCGGGATTAGCCCTTGAGATACGGCTCCGGAGGGTCCGGGTCTGGGGGGGAGGAGGAGGAAGAGGAGGAGGAAGAGGAAGAGGAGGAAGAGGAAGAGGAAGAGGAAGAGGAAGAGGAAGAGGAGGAGGAGGAGGAGGAGGAGGAAGAGGAAGAGGAAGAGGAAGAGGAAGAGGAAGAGGAAGAGGAAGAGGAAGAGGAAGAGGAGGAGGAGGAGGAAGAGGAAGAGGAAGAGGAGGAAGAGGAAGAGGAAGAGGAAGAGGAGGAAGAGGAAGAGGAAGAGGAGAGGAAGAGGAAGAGGAGGAAGAGGAAGAGGAAGAGGAGGAGGAAGAGGAGGAAGAGGAGGAGGAGGAGGAAGAGGAAGAGGAAGAGGAGGAGGAAGAGGAAGAGGAGGAGGAAGAGGAGGAGAGAGGAAGAGGAGGAGGAAGAGGAAGAGGAAGAGGAAGAGGAGGAAGAGGAAGAGGAAGATGAGGAGGAAGAGGAGGAGGAAGATGAGGAGGAAGAGGAGGAGGAAGATGAAGAGGAAGAGGAAGAGGAGGAGGAAGAGGAGGAGGAAGAGGAGGAGGAAGATGAGGAGGAAGAGGAGGAGGAAAAGGGGCTCAGCCACCTCGAGAAGGACGAGCGCTCACCACGCCCAGAACGGGGCAGCGATTCCTGGGAAACCCGGAGCCGTAAAAACTCGGCGAGGGGGGAGAGAGAGAAAAAAACACAGAGAAAGGGAAAGAAACCTAAAAAAAACCCCCAAAATCCAGCGCCCAAATCACACCGAGGTCTCGGACTGCAGCCTCATGATGAACTTGTGCGACTTGGGGTCCACGAACTCCTCGGAGAGTTTGAAGCAGGGGATCCTCCTGGCCGACACCACCAGGCTGAAGTCGTGGCGCTTGAGCACGAAGACGACGCCGTCGCTGAGGCCGCTGGTCACGGGCTCCTCGCTCACCAGCGTCCACTGCTTGGCCAGCCAGCGCTCGCGGTGGTACTGGATGGTGGGGCCGGCCGTCAGGTACCGCTCCAGGAACGCCTGGGGGACGGGAACGGGCTGGCAACGGCACCTCGGGGGGGGTTGGGGGGTTTCTGGAGTGGTGTTGATTAATGGGGAGTGGGGTTTGGGGCTGTTGGCGGTTGGGAAGGAGGTCTGAGGTGTCACGGGATTGCGGGGATTCCTCCAGGGGTGGGGATCCAGCCGTCCCTGAGACCGTTCCAAGGTTTTTGCGCTTTTGGAGGAGGGATTTTCACAGATTTCCCAACCCTGGCACGGCTCTTGTCCTGTCCCCATTCCCTGGGATCAGATCCCAAAATTCCCTCTGGCAGATCCCAAAATTCCCCCTGGATCCCCCTTTTCTCCAGCCTGATCCTCCCAGGATTCTCCATCCCCTTCTCCAGCTCCGTTCCCAATCCCCCCACCAGAACCCCCCAACCCCAGCGGGCCCCGACCCCATGGCACGATCCCAAAAAGAGGATCCAACCTCATTGGGACATCTCTGGGATCAGATCCCAAAATCCCCCCTGGATCTCCCCCCAGGATCCTCCACCCCTTTCTCCAGCTCCTCCATCTCCATTCCCAGCTCTTCACCAGAACCCCCCAACCCCAGCGGGCTCCAACCCCACGGCACGATCCCAAAAAGAGGATCCAACCCCACTGGGACATCTCTGGGCTGTTCCCGTCCTATTCCCTGGGGTCAGATCCCAAAATCCCCCCTGGATCCCCCCCCAGGATCCTCCACCCCCTTCTCCATCTCCACTCCCAATCCCTCCACTAGAACCCCCCAACCCCAGCGGGCTCCAACCCCACGGGATGATCCCAAAAAGGGGATCCAACCTCATTGGGACAGCTCTGGGCTGTTCCCTGGGATCAGATTCCAAAATTCCCCCTTGGATCCCCCCCCAGGATCCTCCACCCCTTTCTCCATCTCCATTCCCAATCCCCCCCACCAGAACCCTCCAAACCCCGTGGGCTCTGACCCCACAGGACGATCCCAAAAAGGGGGATCCAACCCCACTGGGACATCTCTGGGATCAAATCCCATATCCCCCCTGGATCCCCCCCTAGGATCCTCCACCCTTTTCTCCATCTCCATTCTGGATCCCCCTTAGCCAGAGCCCCCCAACCCCAGCGGGCTCCGACTCCACGGGATGATCCCAAAAAGGGGATCCAACCTCATTGGGACAGCTCTGGGCTGTTCCCTGGGATCAGATTCCAAAATCCCCCCTGGATCCCCCCCCAGGATCTTCCACCCCTTTCTCCATCTCCATTCCCAATCCCCCCCACCAGAACCCCCCACCCCCAGCGGGCTCCAGCCCCAGAAAAGGCGGCTGTGGCAGAGCTCTGGGGCACCTTGGGGGTCATGTCGTGGGTGATGCAGAACTCCAGGTGCTGCAGGATGCTCTCCATGGTGTGGTAGGGCTGCTGCTTGGTGGTGCGCAGGTATTTCTGCATGGCGCGGGCCATGGAGGCGAAGATGGCCTGGGCGGCCTCGCGCGGGTCCATCACCTCCCGCGGGTTCTTCTGCTCCTCCTCCTGCAGCCGCTTGATGTGAGTGAAGGCTTCCTCCACGGCCACCACCAGCCTGGGGACACGGGGACACACACGGGGGTTGGGGGACATCGGGGGTTTGGGGACATCGGGGGTTTGGGGGACATCGGGGGTTTGGGGGGACATCGGGGGTTTGGGGACATCGGGGGTTTGGGGGACATCGGGGGTTTGGGGGGACATCGGGGTTTGGGGACATCGGGGGTTTGGGGGGACATTGGGGGTTTGGGGGGACATCGGGGGTTTGGGGGGACATCGGGGGTTTGGGGACATCGGGGGTTTGGGGACATCGGGGGTTTGGGGGGACATCGGGGGTTTGGGGGGACATCGGGGGTTTGGGGGGACATCGGGGGTTTGGGGGGACATCGGGGGTTTGGGGGACATCGGGGGTTTGGGGACATCGGGGGTTTGGGGACATCGGGGGTTTGGGGGGACATCGGGGGTTTGGGGGGACATTGGGGGTTTGGGGACATCGGGGGTTTGGGGGGACATCGGGGGTTTGGGGACATCGGGGGTTTGGGGGGACATCGGGGGTTTGGGGACATCGGGGGTTTAGGGACATCGGGGGTTTGGGGGGACATCGGGGGTTTGGGGGGACATCGGGGGTTTGGGGGGAACATCGGGGGTTTGGGGACATCGGGGGTTTGGGGGGACATCGGGGGTTTGGGGGACATCGGGGGTTTGGGGGGACATCGGGGGTTGGGGGGACATCGGGGGTTTGGGGGGGAACATCAGGGGTTGGGGGCGGGAATCACTCTGGGTTTGGGGTGGGAATACTGTGGGTTTGGGGGGAAAACACCATAAACTTTGGGTGGAAATCACTGTGGGTTTGGGGTGGGAAATAGCTGTGAGTTTGGGGGGAAACATCATGGGTTTGGGATGGGAAACACCGGGGGTTTCGGGGGAAAAACATCATGGATTCGGGGTGGGAAACACCATAAACTTGGGGTGGAAATCGCTGTGGGTTTGGGGTGGAAATCGCTGTGGGTTTGGGGTGGGAAATACCGAGGGTTTGGGGTGGGAAACACCATAAACTTGGGGTGGAAATCGCTGTGAGTTTGGGGGGAAACATCATGGATTTGGGGTGGGAAATACCGAGGGTTTGGGGGGAACATCCGGGGTTTGGGGTGGGAAACACAACGGGTTTGGGGGGAAACATGGTGGATTTGGGGTGGGAATTGCTGTGGGTTTGGGGTGGGAAACACCAGGGGTTTGGGGGGGAATGCTGTGGGGAGAGGATTTTGGGGTTTCTCCAGCACTGGGATAGCACAGGGATGATCCCCCAGGAATGATCCCCAATGAATGATCCCCCAGGATTGATCCCCCAGGATTGATCCCCAATCAATGATCTCCCAGGATGGATCCCCCAGGATTGATCCCTAATCAATGATTCCCCAGGATTGGCCCCCAGGGCTGATCCCCCAATCAATGATCCCCCAGGATTGATCCCCCAATCAATGATCCTCCAGGACTGATCCCCAGGAATGATCCCCCAGGATTGATACCCCAATGAATGATCCCCCAGGATGGATCCCCCAGGATCAATCCCCAGGATTGACCCCCAGGACTGACCCCCATGATTGACCCCCAGGATTGATCCCCAGGATTGATCCCCCAATGATTGATCCCCCAGGATGGACCCCCAGGATTGATCCCCCAGGATGGACCCCCAGGATTGATCCCCCAATGAATGACCCCCAGGATGGACCCCCAGGATTGATCCCCCAATGAATGACCCCCAGGATTGACCCCCAGGACGGACCCCCAGGATGGACCCCCAGGATTGACCCCCAGGACTGACCCCCAGGACTGACCCCCAGGATGGATCCCCAGGATTGACCCCCAGGACTGACCCCCAGGATGGACCCCCAGGATGGATCCCCAGGATTGATCCCCAGGATTGATCCCCCAGGATTGACCCCCATGATTGACCCCCAGGATTGATCCCCATGATTGACCCCCAGGATTGATCCCCAATCAACGATCCCCCAGCACTGATCCCCCCATGGACCCCGCTCGGTACCGGGCGCGCCGTTTCCGCACGCGGCGCTCGTGCTCGGCCTCCTCGTAGTAGAACTCGTTGTGGCTGCTGTCGCGCCGCCGCGCCGCCGCCGCGATCACCGCCCGCGACTGCCCCGTGGAGTTATTGGTGGAATTCTCTGCGGGAAAACCAGGAGAGATTGGGGGGAAAAAAAAACAACAGAAAAAAAACCACACCCCGAGCTCCAAAAAAGGAAAAAAATTCCAGAGAGGAACACGAGGGACGGGGGAAAACGGGAGAGGAGGAGCCGAGGGGAAACGGGAATCTCACCCTCGCCGAGGGAATAGACTTTAAAGCCGGACATTTTCTTGGACAGGACGGATTTTGGAAGGTTGAGCAGGGCGGGGTTGTAGACCGGGAAGTCGTGGTAGTAATTCTCCAGGATCCACACGGCCGCCCGCTGGATGCTGCCGGGGAGGGGGGAAAAAAACGGGAATGTGGGAAAAAAAGGGAATGTAGGAAAAAATGGGAATGTGGGGAAAAAACGGGAATGTGGGGAAAAAACGGGAATGTGGGGGAAAAACGGGAATGTGGGGGAAAATGGGAATGTGGGGAAAAAACCGGGAATGTGGGGAAAAAACGGGAATGTGGGGGAAAATGGGAATGTGGGGAAAAAACGGGAATGTGGGGAAAAAACGGGAATGTGAGGGGGGCACACAGGGAGGGACGGGAGGGGCTGGGATGGAATTCCCGGGAAAAAAAAATGTGGCTGGGAGTGTCCAAGGTCAGGTTGGAGCCACCCGGGGTGGTCCCTGCCCGTGGATCTTGAAGGTCCTTCCAACCCAAAGCATTCCATGGTTCCATCCATTCCCAGGTTGGGAAAGAGCTCCAGGATCACCCAGTCCCACCTGGGCTCCATCCCCTTGGTCATCCAGAGGAATCTCCAGGAATTCCTCGGACACCTCCAGGGATGGGGGATCCAACCCTCCCCAAGTCCCTTCCAAGGCTTTTTCCCTTTTCCAGCAGGAATTTTCCCAGATTTCCCACCCTGGCACAGCTCGAGGCCTCCTGTTCTGTCCCTGGGATCAGATCCCAAATCCCCCACCTGGAGGAGCCCAAAATCCCTCCTGGATCCCCCTTTCCTCCAGGCTGAGCCCCCCCAGCTCCCTCAGGATTCTCCAAGCTTCCCCTCACCCCCTTTCCTGGGACAAAATTCCTGTCCCCACCACGGGGACATCCAGCCAGGAGAAAAAAATCCTCATCCTCAGCACGAGAACGTCTAACCAGGACACCAAATCCTATCCCACCGTGAGAGTGTCCACTCAGGTCACAGAATCTCCATCCCCACCTCGGGAATGTCCAGCCAGGCCAACAAATCCAGATCCCACCACAGGAACATTCACTTTGACCACCAAATCCCATCCCCAACCACAGGCACATCCACCCTGACCACCAAATCCCATCCCTAACCACGGGAACATCCACTTTGACCACCAAATCCTGATCCCCACCATGGGAACACCCACCCTGACCACCAAATCCAGATCCCGCCTTGGGAATGTCCAACCAGGACATCAAATCCAGATCCCACCACAGAACATCCACTTTGACCGCCAAATCCAGATCCCATGTTGGGAACGTCCACCCTGACCACCAAACCCTGATCCCACCTTGGGAATGTCCAACCAGGACATCAAATCCTGATCCCCACCTTGGGAACATCCACCCTGACCACCAAACCCCATCCACCCTGACCACCAAAGCCTGATCCCACCTTGGGAATGTCCCATCAGGCCACCAAATCCTGATCCCCACCTTGGGAACATCCACCCTGACCACCAAATCCAGATCCCACCTTGGGAATGTCCAACCAGGCATGGGAACATCCACCCTGACCACCAAACCCCATCCCCAACCACAGGCACCTCTACCCAGGCACAGGAACATCCACCCTGACCACCAAACCCTGATCCCACCTTGGGAACACCCACCCTGACCACCAAACCCCATCCCCAACCACGGGAACACCCACCCTGACCACCAAACCCCATCCCCAACCACAGGAATCTCCACCCTGACCACCAAACCCCATCCCCAACCACGGGAACACCCACCCTGACCACCAAACCCTGATCCCCACCATGGGAACCTCTACCCAGGCACAGGAACATCCACCCTGACCACCAAACCCCATCCCCAACCACAGGAATCTCCACCCTGACCACCAAACCCCATCCCCACCACGGGACCGTCCCTTGCCGACGCTGCCGGGGCCGCCGGGGCCGGGCCCACCTGAGGTGGCCGACGTTGTAGAAGCGGCTGGCGCCGTCGGCCGAGCGCACGGCCTTGAGCGTGAACTGGGGCTGGAGCTGCCGCAGCTCGAGCAGGACCACGGCCAGGTAGTGCACGAAGAGCAGCGCGTCCACCAGCGACACGGCGAACTGCACCACGGCGCGGTAGTCGCGGTCGCGGGAGTCCAGGACGCGGACGCCGTAGAAGAGCCAGTAGGAGACGACGAGCAGGAAGACCAGGACCATGAGGAGCGCGCGGAAGACGAAGACGCGCGGGAAGAAGGCCTTGGGCCGGCGGAAGAACAGGGCCCAGCTGCCCAGCAGGAGGATGAGGAGTTTGAAGGCCACCGAGATGAAGAGCCCCTCGCAGGGAGTGCCGCAGGGCTCCAGCTCCTCCCGCCACAGCAGCTGAGGGAGGAGGAGGAAGGCCAAGGGGGTGAGGAAGGCCAGCAGGGCCAGGGCCACGCCCAGGGCCACGCCCAGGTGGCGGGAGCAGTCCAGGTGGGCGCTGTCCTCCATGTCCTTGGTGATGCGCGTGAGGTCATCGTGGGAGATGCTGTGCTCCGACGTGCCCGTCACCACCGTGGTGGTCTCGCCCCAGTTGTCGTCCTGGGGAGGGGACAGGGACGTCCTGAGGGGTGGCTCCGTGTCACACCTGGGCCAGGTGGCCACCTCACCTGCAGGACCTCCCACCCTTCACCAGGTGTCACCCTGGGGAAGGATAGGGGACACTCCAAAGGGTGGCTTTGTGTCACACCTGTGCCAGGTGGCCACCTCACCTCCAGGACCTCCCACCCATTGCACCTCCAAACCAGGAATTGTCACCCTGAAGAGGGGACAGGGACGTTCTGAGGGGTGGCTCCGTGTCACACCTGGGCCAGGTGGCCACCTCACCTGCAGGACCTCCCACCCATTGCACCTCCAAACCAGGAGTGTCCCTGTTGTCACTCTGAGCAGGGGACAGAGGATGTTCTGAGGGGTGTCACACCTGGGCCAGGTGGCCACCTCACCTCCAGGACCTCCCACCCTTCACCAGGTGTCACCCTGGGGAGGGGACAGGGACGTTCTGAGGGGTGGCTCCGTGTCACACCTGTGCCAGGTGGCCACCTCACCTGCAGGACCTCCCACCCATTGCACCTCCAAACCAGGAGTGTCCCTGTTGTCACTCTGAGCAGGGGACAGGGATGTTCTGAGGGGTGGCTTCGTGTCACACCTGTGCCAGGTGGCCACCTCACCTCTAAACCTCCCATCCACCACAGTTCCAGACCAGGAGTGTCCCTGTTGTCACCCTGAAGAGGGGACAGGGACGTTCTGAGGGGTGGCTCCGTGTCACACCTGGGCCAGGTGACCACCTCACCTCCAGGACCTCCCACCCTTCACCAGGTGTCACCCTGGGGAAGGAGAGGGGACATTCCAAAGGGTGGCTCCGTGTCACACCTGTGTCAGGTGACCACCTCACCTCTAAAACCTCCCATCCACCACAGTTCCAGACCAGGAGTGTCCCTGTTGTCACCCTGGGGAGGGGACAGGGACATCCTGAGGGGTGGCTCCGTGTCACACCTGTGCCAGGTGACCACCTCACCTCTAAAACCTCCCACCCATTGCACCTCCAAACCAGGAATTGTCACCCTGGGGAGGGGACAGGGACGTTCTGAGGGGTGGCTCCGTGTCACACCTGTGCCAGGTGGCCACCTCCCCTGCAGGAAGTGCCCAGTTCCAGCTCGGAGCAGCCTGGGACAGTGGGAGGTGTCCATGCCCAGCCAACTCCGTGATTCCAAGGAATTCATTGCGAGGGACAAACGGGAGCCTGGGGCTCCCGGGAGGGACGGGAAGGGCAGGTTTGGGTTTGGGAGCCGCATTCCCAGGAAAAGGGAACATGAAAAGCTCCGGAGCCGCCGGCGTGGGCGGCTTGGGAGAGGATGAAAGGCCGGGATCGGGCTCGGGATCCGCAGCAATTCCAGAATTCGGGAATGAGCGGCACCCCTGGGCTGGGGGCAGCCTCTTCTGCTCCATCCAGGAGGGAATTTGGGGCAAATCCTCGAGGTTTGGATCCATCGGGATGGGATCCCGGGGGAGTTTTCCAGCCCCGAGGCGCCGCCGGAGCCGCGTCCTCTTTTCTTTTTTTTTTTTTTTTTCTCGTTTTGCCGGGACCGGCCCGACCGGCTCGACCGCCCCGCCGGGAAATTCCGCCGGGAAATTCTCCCGGATCCCAGCCCGGGGCTTCCAAACCTTCCCCCGCTCACCCTCTCGTCCCCCCGCGTGGATTCGTTGTCCAGCAGAGGCTCCCCCGGCGCTTGGATCGTCACCGATTTGTCCCCGCGGGTCCCATCCCGGCTCTTGGAGCGGTGCCGCTCCCGCCGATCCCTGCGGGGGGAAAAAAGCAGGAAAGGAGTGGGGAAAAAATTGGGGGAAAAATGGGAAAGAAGTGGGGGAAAAGTGGGGAAAAATGGGGAAAAATTGGGAAAGAAGTGGGGAAAAAGGGGGGAAAAAGTGGGGAAAAATTGGGAAAGAAGTGGGGAAAAAGTGGGGGAAAAAGTGGGGAAAAATTGGGAAAGAAGTGGGGAAAAAGTGGGGGAAAATGGGGAAAAATTGGGAAAGAAATAGGGAAAAAAGGAGAGAAAAAGTGGGGAAAAAGGAGGAAAAAAGTGGGGAAAAAAGTGGGGAAAAACTAGGAAAGAAGTGGGGCAAAAAGGAGGGAAAAAGTGGGAAAAAATTGGGAAAGAAATGGGGGAAAAGGAAGGAAAAAGTGGGGAAAAGTGTGGAAAATTGGGAAAGAAGTGGGGAAAAAGGAGGGGAAAAGTGTGGAAAAAAGGAGGAAAAACGCGGGAAAAAGTGGGGGGAAAGTCGGGGAAAGTGGGAAAAGATTGGGCAAAAAGTAGGGAAAAAAATGGGGGAAAGTGGGAAAAAAGTGAGAAAAAAGCAGGGAAAAAAGAGAAGGAGAAAGCGAGGGGGAAAGCAGGAAAAAAGTGGGAAAAGTGGGGAAAAAAGGAGGAAAAAAGCAGGGAAAAGTGGGGGGGGAATAGTGGGGAAAAAAGTGGGGGAAAAATGAGGGAAAGTGAGAAAAAAGTGAGAAAAAAGCAGGGAAAGAGAAAGAAAAAGCGAGGGGAAAAGCAGGAAAAAAAGTGGGGCAGAAAGCAGGGGAAAAGGAGGGAAAAAAAGCAGAGAAAAGTGAGGGAAAGGTGAGGAAAAAAGCGGGGAAAAAAGTGAGGAAAAGAGTGTGGAAATACGTGGGGGGAAAAGAGAGAGAAAAAATCGGCGGGAAAAAAACGGGGAAAAAGTGAGGGGAAAAAAGCGGGGAAAAATTGGGAAAAAAGCGGAGAAAAATCGGGAAAAAAGCAGAGAAAAATTGGGAAAAAAGCAGAGAAAAATTGGGAAAAAAGCAGAGAAAAATCGGGAAGGAAGTGAGGAAAAGGGCGGAGAAGTGGCAAAAAAAAGCGGGGAAAAAGTGAGAAAAAACGGGAAAAAAGGGGGAAAAAAAGGGGAAAAAAGGGGGAAAAAAGGGGAAAAAAGGGGAAAAAAGCGGGGAAAAAGTGGGAAAAAAGCGGGGAAAAAGTGGGAAAAAAGCAGAGAAAAATCGGGAAGGAAGTGAGGAAAAGGGCGGAGAAAGGGGGAAAAAAGGGGGAAAAAAGGGGGAAAAAAGGAGAAAAAGTGGGAAAAAAAGGGGAAAAAAGGGGAAAAAGTGGGAAAAAAAGGGGGAAAAAAAGGGGAAAAAGTGGGGAAAAAAAGGGGAAAAAAAGGGAAAAAAGTGGGAAAAGCAGGACGGGGAGGAGGAGCACGGCGGGATCGCTGACCTGTGCTTGCGGGAGCTGCGGGAGTGGCCGGATTTGTAGGAATATCCCGAATATTGGGATTCATTGTCCATGGCGTCCGAGCGGCGCCGCTTGTGCCGCTCCAGGGGTTTGGCTTTTCCCGGGAGAGCGGCCAGGGCCTCCTTCAGGGGGGGCTTCCTCAGCCCCAGGGGAGCCTTCAGGAAATCGACCGTGACCTTGAGGGGCTCAATTTTGTCACCTGGGGGTGGCCTCGCTCAGGAGAAAAGGACACGGCCACCTGTGGGGACAGCTGGTGTCATCCCAGTACGGACCAGTATGGACCAGTATGGACCAGAGCCCCTCTGCATCCCATTGCCCGGTGGGGAATGGCGCTGGGAAAGGGAATTTGGGGTCAGGAGGGAAAGGGAATTTGGGATTGGGAGAGAAAGGGAATTTGGGATTGGGAGAGAAAGGGAATTTGGGATTGGGAGGGAAAGGGAATTTGGGAACAAGGGGGAAAGGGAATTTGGGATTGGGAGGGAAAGGGAATTTGGGAACAAGGGGGAAAGGGAATTTGGGATTGGGAGAGAAAGGGAATTTGGGATTGGGAGGGAAAGGGAATTTGGGATTGGGAGGGAAAGGGAATTTGGGATTGGGAGGGAAAGGGAATTTGGGATTGGGAGGGAAAGGGAATTTGGGATTGGGAGGGAAAGGGAATTCAGGATTGGGAGGGAAAGGGAATTTGGGAACAAGGGCGAAAGGGAATTTGGGATTGGGAGAGAAAGGGAATTTGGGATTGGGAGAGAAAGGGAATTTGGGATTGGGAGGGAAAGGGAATTCAGGACTGGGAGGGAAAGGGAATTTGGGATTGGGAGAGAAAGGGAATTTGGGAACAAGGGGGAAAGGGAATTTGGGATTGGGAGGGAAAGGGAATTCAGGACTGGGAGGGAAAGGGAATTTGGGATTGGGATGGAAAGGGAATTTGGGAACAAGGGCAAAAGGGAATTTGGGATTGGGAGAGAAAGGGAATTTGGGATGAGCAGGGAAAGGGGATTTGGGGTCAGGAGGAAATTTGGGATGAGCAGAAAGAGGGAATTTGGGATTGGGAGGGAGAGGGAATTTGGGATTGGGAGGGAAAGGGAATTTGGGATTGGGAGGGAGACGGAATTTGGGATGAGCAGGGAAAGGAAATTTGGGATGAGCAGGGAAAGGGGATTTGGGGTCAGGAGGAAAAGGGAATTTGGGATTGGGAGGGAGAGGGAATTTGGGATGAGCAGGGAAAGGGAATTTGGGATTCCTCCCCGTTGGGAATCTGGGAATTCTGGATTCCATCGGGATGATCCTGCCAAATCCTGCTGCCTTTTCCCGAGTTTTGGGGGGGAAATCCCGACACCCCAAAACACCCAAAGTCCCCTTGGAACCCCTGGACCCATCCCGAGGAATTCCAGATCCCATTGCAATCCTGCTGAATCCTTTTCCCGAGGTTTTTTTTTTTTTTGGGAATCCGGACACCCCAACCCGCAGTTCGGGAGCCCCCGGCCGCCTTTGGGAGCCATCCCGGGTTTCCATGGAAATCCCATTCCCGATTTTCCAAGGCCTCGGGAAAGGGGGAGAGGGGCTGGGGGAGGGCGGGGGGGGAGGGGCGGAATTCCTTTGTCCGGAATTCCGGAGGGTCCCACTCGGATCTCCGTGGGAACCGAGGCCTCTCCTGCTCCCGGGAAATGGGAACGGGGGACACTGGGGCTCCCAGTAACACCAGTAAGGGATGGGCACTGGGGCTCCCAGTATGGACCAGTAACACCAGTAAGGGATGGACACTGGGGCTCCCAGTATGGACCAGTAACACCAGTAAGGGCTGAATCCCATCCCAGTGCCCCAAGTGCTCCCAGTACGATCCATTCCCAGTATGTCCCAGTGCTCCCAGTATGATCCGTTCCCAGTGCTCCCAGTGCTCCCAGTGCTCCCAGTACAATCCATTCCAGTGCTTCCAGTACTCCCAGTAAGGGCTGGATCCTATCCTAGTGCACCCAGTATGTCCCAGTGCTCCCAGTGCCCCCAGTGTTCCCAGTAAGGGCTGGATCCCATCCCAGTGCTCCCAGTGCTCCCAGTGCTCCCAATATGATCCATTCCCAGTGCCCCCACTATGTCCCAGTGCTCCCAGTATGTCCCAGTATGTCCCAGTGCTCCCAGTGCTCCCAGGGCTCCCAGTGTTCCCATTATGTCCCAGTGCCCCCAGTGCTCCCAGTGCTCCCAGTGCCCCCAGTGCTCCCAGTGCTCCCAGTGCTCCCAGTGTTCCCAGTGCTCCCAATACAATCCATTCCCAGTGCCCCCAGTGCTCTCATTATGTCCCAGTGCTCCCAGTATGTCCCAGTATGTCCCAGTGCCCCCAGTGCTCCCAGTATGTCCCAGTATGTCCCAGTATGTCCCAGTATGTCCCAGTATGTCCCAGTAAGGGCTGGATCCCATCCCAGTATTCCCAGTGCTCCCAGTGCTCCCAGTATGTCCCAGTATGTCCCAGTGCCCCCAGTATGATCCATCCCAGTGCCCCCAGTATGTCCCAGTGCTCCCAATATGATCCATCCCAGTGCTCCCAGTGCCCCCAGTATGATCCATCCCAGTGCCCCCAGTATGTCCCAGTATGTCCCAGTGCCCCCAGTATGTCCCAGTATGTCCCAGTATATCCCAGTATGTCCCAGTGACCCCAGTATGATCCATCCCAGTGCTCCCAGTATGTCCCAGTGCTCCCAATATGATCCATCCCAGTGCTCCCAGTGCCCCCAGTATGATCCATCCCAGTGCCCCCAGTATGTCCCAGTATGTCCCAGTATATCCCAGTATGTCCCAGTGCCCCCAGTATGATCCATCCCAGTGCCCCCAGTATGTCCCAGTATGTCCCAGTATGTCCCAGTGCCCCCAGTATATCCCAGTATGTCCCAGTGCTCCCAATATGATCCATCCCAGTGCTCCCAGTGCTCCCAGTGCCCCCAGTATGATCCATCCCAGTGCCCCCAGTATGTCCCAGTATGTCCCAGTATGTCCCAGTATGTCCCAGTATGTCCCAGTGCCCCCGGGCTCTCACCGGCGGCTCCGGGGGCGGCTCCGCGGCCTCGGGAGCATCGAGAGGGGCTCAGGGCACGGGGGGGCCGCCCTGGAGCTGGGACAGGAGGGGAAAATAAAATAAAATATGGGAATTCTGGAGGTTTTCCCAAATTCCCCAATCCCACAAATTCCCGAATCTCAAAATTCCCAAAACTCGCGAATTCCTGAATCTCAAAATTCCCGAATCTAAAAATTCCCGAATCTCGCAAATTCCCGAATCTCAAAATTCCCAAATCTCAAAATTCCCGAATCTCAAAATTCCCAAATCTCACAAATTCCCGAATCTCACAAATTCCCGAATCTCAAAATTCCTGAATCTCAAAATTCCCAAATCTCACAAATTCCCGAATCTTGCCAGTTCCTGAACCTTGGGAATTCCTGAATCTCACAAATTCCTGAATCTCACAGATTTCTGAACCTCATGAATTCCCAAACTCCACAAATTCCTGAATCTCACCAATTCCTGAATCTCACCAATTCCTGAATCTCACCAATTCCTGAATCTCACAAATTCCTGAACCTTGTGAATTCCTGAATCTCACAAATTCCCACATTTCACAAATTCCCACATCTCACAGATTCCCAAACCCCGGGAATTCCTGAATCCCACAAATTCCCGAACCCTGCGAATTCTCAAATTCCACGAATTCCTGACCCCTGCAAATTCCCGGACTCCACAAATTCCCGAATCTCACAAGTTCCCAAATCTCGCAAATTCCCGAGTCTCGAGAATTCCCAAACCCCACAAATTCCCGAATCCTGCGAATTCCCAAATCCCAGAGCTTGGGGATTCCTTGGGAGCACCAAGGAAAAGCGACGGCTGTGGGTTGGACACCCCACCCCAGGCATCCCAAAATTTTTTGGGAATCATCCTTCTGGATGACTGGCTGGGATAAATTTGGGGTTTCCCAGGAATCTCTGGATTTTCCAGGTATTCCGAGGTCTCTTGGCCTCAGCTTGTGGATTCAGCCAAAATAAATTCGGGATTTTCCAGGAATCCTTGAATTGTCCAGGTGTTATCCCCATCCCAGCAGCTTTCCAAAGGGAATTTGGGAATTCCAGCAGGAATCCAGGAGCTCCTCGTCCTCTTGTTCCAGCAGGGGGAAAAAAAAAAAATAATAAAAAAATAAAAGATTTTTCTTGGAATCTTTTCCAGCAGAGCCGGTTCCACAGCCCAGGAAAAGTCAGGAATGGATTCCCGGACTCCGGGAGACGCCGGGAGCCAGAGCCAGATGCAAAAGAGGAGGAGGAAAATTCCCAATTTTTAATCCAGGGATGATCAAAGCTCCCAAAAAATCCCCCCAGGGCCAGAGAGGCTTCACCATTCCCAACGTCTTCAAGTCCAGGCTGGAATTTTTCCTGGGATGGGGCTCGGGATCAAAGTCCTGAACTTCAAATCCAACATTTGGGATTCAAATATTTCCAAAAAATTTAAAAAAAAAAAAAAAAAAAGGAAATAATTAAAAATAAAAAACAGATCCAAGCGTTGTCAGATGAAAAAGGTTCTTCTCCAGAGGGAGAATTCCAAGAGGAAAATCCACTCCTGTCCAGGCAGGTCCGGGGTTCTGAGTTTTCCTGGGAAAAATTCCCACTTGGAGAGGGAGAATCCGGCGGGTGAAGGGTCCAGGATTCCCATCCTGGAGGAATTGGGAATTGGGGAGGGTTGGGAATGGGCTGGGAGCATCCCAGGCCTCCTTTCCCAGGAGAATCCAACTCGGGGATCCACTCGGGAATCTGGGATGTGGTTCCAAAATTCCCGGGATTGTCCAGGTTGGGAAAGAGCTCCGAGGTCACCGAGTCCAAGCTGGGACGGATCAACATCCAGAATTCCCGGAATTCCCTGCAGGGATGGGGATCCCACCCTCCCCGAGCCCCTTGAACACTTCCCAACCCTTTTTCCACGGAAAAATCCTCCCAAATTTCCCACCCTGACCCAGCTCGAGGCCGTTCCCTCTTGTCCTGTCCCATTCCCTGGGATCAGATCCCAAATTTCCCCTGACAGATCCCAAAATTCCCCCTGGATCCCCCTTTTCTCCAGCCCGAGCCTCTCAGGATTCTCCATTCCCTTTTCCAGCTGCTCCAGCCCCGTTCCCATCCCAGGAATTTTTCCCACTTTCCTTCCCAGCCCTGGATCCAGCACCTGGAAAACCAAATCCGGGAGCTAGAGGATTCTGGAATCCCGAATTCCCGGAAAAATTCCAGGACTCTGGAATTCCCATCCCACCTCCCAAAATTCCCCCATTCAAAATTCCCAGGGGAACGTTCAGGATTCCCTGGAGAAATCCCAAATTCCCAGGGGAACGTTCAGGATTCCCTGGAGAAATCCCAGATTCCCAGGGGAACGCTCAGGATTCCCTGGAGAAATCCCAAATTCCCAGGGGAACGCTCAGGATTCCCTGGAGAAATCCCAAATTCCCAGGGGAACGCTCAGGATTCCCTGGAGAAATCCCAAATTCCCAGGGGAACGCTCAGGATTCCCTGGAGAAATCCCAAATCCCAAATCCCCGTCCCTTCCAACAATCCCAAGGACATCCCAGAGCTCCGTGGGGTTTGGGAAGGACGATCCCGGAAATCCTCGCTCGGAATTCCGATGTTTTCTCCAGGAGAAATCCCAAAATCCCAATTCCTGCCCCCAAAGGGATCGGCCAGGGCTGGGGTTTTGGATCCAGGAAAACTCTTCTCCATCAGCTCCTGATCCTTTGGGATCTCCTCAATCCATTTTCCACGTCCTGCATCCCGGGATCCGTGCGGGATCCGGGAACTCTGGAATATTTTCATGCACACCCAGGGGATCCCGGAGGGCAGCACGGCTGAAATTCCTTGGATTCGAGGCGCTGCTGACCGGAATTCCCAGCCGGGAATTCCCAAATCCCTCTTCCCGAGCCACAAAACCTCCACAGGGCTGGGAAAACTCATCCCAAATCCCCAAATTAATCCGGATCCGCCACCTCGGGGCTGCTCCCTCCGGCCCCATTGTCCGCCAGGAGCCGGGGAAAAACAAGGAATCATCCCACGGGATCATTCCAAAGGCTGGGAATGTCCCCGACCCCTCTGGATACAGGGGGTGACCTCGACCCCAAAGCCGCCAGCCCCAGCTCCCGCTCTCCTGTTAATTGTTGATTGTTCATTAATTAAATCATCCGAGCTTCACAAAGCCGCTGGAAAATCCTCGGGATCCCATCGGACCGGCGGCCCCATCCCAGAATTTCTGGGTGCGGGAGAAGATTTTAATTATTCTGAAATCTCCTCGGGTTTTTTTTTTTTTTTTGTTGTTGTCGTTGTTCGTAAATTTCTTTTTGTTGTTGTTGTTGTTGTTGTTGTTTTTTTGTTGCGTTTCCAGCTCCGCCCGCGGGATGGGAAAAGGATCCCAAAGGAAAATCCATGCGAGGGAACCGGCTCGGGGGGAACCGGCTCGGGGGGAACCGGCCCGGGGGGAACCGGCTCGGGGGGAACCGGCCCGGGGGGAACCGGCCCGGGGGGAACCGGCCCGGGGGGAACCGGCTCGGGGGGAACCGGCCCGGGGGGAACCGGCCCGGGGGGAACCGGCCCGGGCTGTCCCGGGAGCGGGGGACAGCGGCGCAGCCCGGCCTGGGGACACGGGGACACGGGGGGGACACGGGGGGGACACGGGGGGGACACGGGGGGGACACGGGGGACACGGGGGGGACACGGGGGGGACACCGGGGGGACACGGGGGGGACACGGGGGACACGGGGGGACACGGGGGGGACACGGGGGGGGACACGGGGGGACACGGGGGGGGGGACACGGGGGGGACACGGGGAACACGGGGGACAGCGGGGGACACAGGGGACACGGGGGACACCCCGGCCTGGGGACACGGGGACACGGGGGGGACACGGGGGACACGGGGGACAGCGGGGGACATCCCGGCCTGGGGACACGGGGGACAGCGGCGCACCCCAGCCTGGGGACACGGGGACAGAGGGGGGGACACGGGGGACATCCCAGCCTGGGGACACGGGGTGGCACCGGGGAGGGCAGGGGGACAGAGGGGGGGACACGGGGGACAGCCCACCCTGGGGACTGGCATGGCACCGGGGAGGGCAGGGGGACAGCGGGGACAGTGGGGGACACGGAGACCCCGGGATGGCACCGGGGAGGGGATGGGGACAGCGGGGACAGCGGGGACAGCGGGGACACAGAGGGACACGGGGGACAGCGGGGGACACACCGGGGACGCCGCACAGGTGATGAGGGGGGACACACCTGGGACACCGGGGGGACACCCCGAGGGTGACGGGGACACCGGGGGACACACCTGGGACACCGGGGGACACCGGGGGACACCGGGGGACACACCTGGGACACCGGGGGACACACCTGGGACACACCGGGGGACACCGGGGGACACCGGGGCCACCCCGCAGGTGCCCTCGGGACGGGCACAAAGCGCTCCGAGGCCGCGCTGCCATCGCGGGAGGATTCAGGGGGTCCCGGGGAGGCTCCAGCGCATCCCCGCAGCCCCGGGGGTGTCCCCGGGGGGGGGTCCCGGGGGTCCCATCGCCCCCTCCCCACCCCCGAACCCCCCCCCCGGCTCCAGCGCCGGGCTCGGGGCTCTCGGAGCCGCCGCCAGCCCAGGAAAAGCCGCGGCTCCCGGGGCCCTTCCCGCAGGGAACGCGCCCAGCCCGGCCCGGCCCGGCCCGGCCCCGCTGCCCTCCCCGGTCCCGCATCCCGGGATCCCCCCCCGGGATCGCCCCCAAATCCCCCCATCCCCCCCCGGCACGCACTCACCATCGCCCCGCACCTTTGTGCGCGTCCCCCCCGCACCGAAACCCCGGCGGCGGCGGCGGCGGCGGCGGAGGAGGAGGAGGAGGAGGAGGAGGAGGAGGAGGAGGAGGAGGAGGAAGAGGAGGAGGAGGCGGAGGAAACCCCGGTTCCCAGCGGAGCCCCCCCCTCCTCCGGCCCCGGAGCCCCCCCGCCCCCTGCCCGGGCCGCTCCCGCCCATTGTCTGCGCTCCGCGCTCCCGGCGCCGCTCCGGGGCCATTGTCTGGGGCGGGGGGACACCGGGGGGACCCCCGAGAGACGGGGACCCCCCCCCGGATATCCAGGGACCCCTCCCGAAAACCTGGGGAGACCCCCGAGAGATGGGGACCCCCCCCTGGATATCCAGGAACCCCTCCCGAAAACTTGGGGGGACCCCCGAGAGACGGGGACCCCCCCCTGGATATCCAGGAACCCCTCCCGAAAACTTGGGGGGACCCCCGAGAGACGGGGACCCCCCCCTGGATATCCAGGAACCCCTCCCGAAAACCCGGGGGGACCCCCGAGAGATGGGGACCCCCCCCCCGGATATCCAGGGACCCCTCCCGAAAACCCGGGGAGACCCCCGAGAGACGGGGACCCCCCCCTGGATATCCAGGAACCCCTCCCGAAAACTTGGGGGGACCCCCGAGAGACGGGGACCCCCCCCTGGATATCCAGGAACCCCTCCCGAAAACCCAGGGGGACCCCCGAGAGATGGGGACCCCCCCCCGGATATCCAGGGACCCCTCCCGAAAACCCGGGGGGACCCCCGAGAGATGGGGACCCCCCCCCCTGGATATCCAGGAACCCCTCCCGAAAACCCGGGGAGACCCCCGAGAGACGGGGACCCCCCCACTGACACTCGGGAATCCCCCCCCACACACACAGGGACCCCCCCACGGACACTTGGGGACCCCCTCAAAGCACCCAGGGACCCTTCCCAGACATTCGGGACCCCCCAGCCCGGGGGATTTGGGGTGAGGATGCGCTTGGGAGGGGGCTTTTTGAGGGGGAGGGGTCTCCTTTTTGGGGGAAGAATCCCCGTTTTTTGGGGAGGGGTCCCCGTTTTTTGGGGGGCACTAAGGGTTAAGCCCCCACCTCGTGTCCCCACGTCCCCCGCTGCACCTGAGGGTGGGAGGGGGCAAAGGGGATCCCAAGGGGTCTCAGCCCCCCAAAATTGTCCCCAAAGGGGTCTCAGCCCAGCTGCTCCCAGCGTTGTTTTGGGGGTCCGGGGAGGGCTCTGAACCCCATAAACCCCCCCCAAAAAATAAACGGAGTCCGGGTCCAGAGCCCGACCGAGCCCCCCGAGTTTGGGGTGTCCCGGGGAGGGTCCCGCCGGATTTGGGGTGTCCCGGGGAGGGTCCCGCAGGATTTGGGGTGTCCCGGGGAGGGTCCCGCTGGATTTGGGGTGCCCCGGGGAGGGTCCCGCAGGATTTGGGGTGTCCGGGGGAGGGTCCGGCCGGATTTGGGGTGCCCCGGGGAGGGTCCGGCCGGATTTGGGGTGCCCCGGGGAGGGTCCCGCCGGATTTGGGGTGCCCCGGGGAGGGTCCCGCTGGATTTGGGGTGTCCCGGGGAGGGTCCGGTCAATCCCCTCCAGGATTTGGGGTGCCCTGGGTTAGGTCCCGCCGAACCTCCCTATTTTGGGGGGTCACCCCAATCCTCACCCCCAGCAGGTCCAGGGTGTGTGGGAGCGGCTGGAAGACCCCAACCCCCATCCCTGCGATATTGGGGGACACCCCCGGGGACCCCCGGGGCAGCCAGGGGGGTGCCGGAGATTTTTTTTGGGGGGGGATCTCAGGATCAGCAGGGCCCGTGGGTCACCCTCGGAGGGTGCTGGGGACACTCAGGGGGGTCCCAGCAGCTTCAGCACCCCCAGGGAGGGACCCCAAATCCCCCCAGAGCCCCCCAAGAACAGCCGCGGGTCTGGGCGCGGGGGGGGGGCGCGGCCGCTGCCCGGAACAGCCGCGGCTTCTCAATGGGGGAGGGGTGGGAACGCGCAGGCCCCGCCCCCTGCGGCGCTGACCAATGGCGTGAGAGAGGAGCAGAGAGCGGCGCTGCCATTGGTGGGATTCAAATGAGGGGCGGGGTCAATGGGGGCGGGAGGGAAGGGGGAATTGGGGGGCGAGGGGGGATATGGGGGGATATGGGGGGGATTTGGGGGGGATTTGGGGGGGATTTGGGGGGATTTTGGGGGGATTTGGGGGGATTTGGGGGGGATTTTGGGGGGATTTTGGGGCGAGGGGCGATGGGGAAATCGGGGGGAAACTGGGAGGTACGGGGGAGACATGGGGGGATTTGGGGCGGGGGGCGATGGGGGGATATAACAGGGACTGGGGGGGATTTGGGGCGGGGGGCGATGGGGGGATATAACACGGATTGGGGGGGATTTGGGGCGGGGGGCGATGGGGGGATATAACACGGATTGGGGGGGATTTGGGGCGGGGGGCGATGGGGGGATATAACAGGGACTGGGGGGGATTTGGGGCGGGGGGCGATGGGGGGATATAACAGGGACTGGGGGGGATTTGGGGCGGGGGGCCAGGGGGAAATCGGGGGGAAATTGGGGGAATTTTGGGCCAGAGGGTGAGGGGATATGGGGGAATTTTGGGGTGGGGGGCGAGGGGTGATGGGGGATGACGTGGGAGGATTGTGGGGCGGGGGGTTATGGGGTGGCCTCAGTGCCCCCCCACCCCATATTTCACACCCCAAACCCGGCTCGTGGTGACCCCATTGTTGTGGGGTCTGTGCTGGGGGATCCGGGTGTGACCCCATTGTTGTGGGGTCTGTGCTGGGGGGGATCTGGGTGACCCCATTGTTGTGGGGTCTGTGCCGGGGGGATCTGGGTGACCCCATTGTTGTGGGGTCTGTGCTGGGGGGGATCCGGGTGTGACCCCATTGTTGTGGGGTCTGTGCCGGGGGGTCCCTGGTGTGACCCCATTGTTGTGGGGTCTGTGCCGGGGGGGTTCCAGTGACCCCATTGTTGTGGGGTCTGTGCCGGGGGGTCCCTGGTGTGACCCCATTGTTGTGGGGTCTGTGCCGGGGGGGTTCCAGTGACCCCATTGTTGTGGGGTCTGTGCCGGGGGGTCCCTGGTGTGACCCCATTGTTGTGGGGTCTGTGCCGGGGGTCCCTGGTGTGACCCCATTGTTGTGGGGTCTGTGCCGGGGGGGATCCGGGTGACCCCATTGTTGTGGGGTCTGTGCTGGGGGGGGTCCCTGGTGTGACCCCATTGTTGTGGGGTCTGTGCCGGGGGGATCTGGGTGACCCCATTGTTGTGGGGTCTGTGCCGGGGGGATCTGGGTGACCCCATTGTTGTGGGGTCTGTGCCGGGGGTCCCTGGTGTGACCCCATTGTTGTGGGGTCTGTGCCGGGGGGATCTGGGTGACCCCATTGTTGTGGGGTCTGTGCCGGGGGTCCCTGGTGTGACCCCATTGTTGTGGGGTCTGTGCTGGGGGGGTTCCAGTGACCCCATTGTTGTGGGGTCTGTGCTGGGGGGGTTCCAGTGACCCCATTGTTGTGGGGTCTGTGCCGGGGGGATCTCGGTGACCCCATTGTTGTGGGGTCTGTGCTGGGGGGGGATCCGGGTGTGACCCCATTGTTGGGGGGTCTGTGCTGGGGGGGTTCCAGTGACCCCATTGTTGTGGGGTCTGTGCCGGGGGTCCCTGGTGTGACCCCATTGTTGTGGGGTCTGTGCTGGGGGGGTTCCAGTGACCCCATTGTTGTGGGGTCTGTGCTGGGGGGGGATCCGGGTGTGACCCCATTGTTGTGGGGTCTGTGCTGGGGGGATCTGGGTGACCCCATTGTTGTGGGGTCTGTGCCGGGGGGTTCTGGGTGACCCCATTGTTGTGGGGTCTGTGCTGGGGGGGGATCCGGGTGTGACCCCATTGTTGTGGGGTCTGTGCCGGGGGGATCTGGGTGTGACCCCATTGTTGTGGGGTCTGTGCTGGGGGGGGTCCCTGGTGTGACCCCATTGTTGTGGGGTCTGTGCCGGGGGGATCTGGGTGACCCCATTGTTGTGGGGTCTGTGCCGGGGGGGATCTCGGTGACCCCATTGTTGTGGGGTCTGTGCCGGGGGGATCTGGGTGTGACCCCATTGTTGTGGGGTCTGTGCTGGGGGGGATCCGGGTGTGACCCCATTGTTGTGGGGTCTGTGCTGGGGGGGTTCCAGTGACCCCATTGTTGTGGGGTCTGTGCTGGGGGGGATCCGGGTGTGACCCCATTGTTGTGGGGTCTGTGCCGGGGGGGATCCGGGTGTGACCCCATTGTTGTGGGGTCTGTGCCGGGGGGATCTGGGTGTGACCCCATTGTTGTGGGGTCTGTGCTGGGGGGGATCTGGGTGACCCCATTGTTGTGGGGTCTGTGCCGGGGGTCCCTGGTGTGACCCCATTGTTGTGGGGTCTGTGCTGGGGGGCGATCTGGGTGTGACCCCATTGTTGTGGGGTCTGTGCCGGGGGGATCTGGGTGACCCCATTGTTGTGGGGTCTGTGCTGGGGGGATCTGGGTGTGACCCCATTGTTGTGGGGTCTGTGCTGGGGGGGTTCCAGTGACCCCATTGTTGTGGGGTCTGTGCTGGGGGGGTTCCAGTGACCCCATTGTTGTGGGGTCTGTGCCGGGGGGGGATCCGGGTGTGACCCCATTGTTGTGGGGTCTGTGCTGGGGGGGATCTGGGTGTGACCCCATTGTTGTGGGGTCTGTGCTGGGGGGATCTGGGTGACCCCATTGTTGTGGGGTCTGTGCCGGGGGGGTTCTGGTGACCCCATTGTTGTGGGGTCTGTGCTGGGGGGGATCCGGGTGTGACCCCATTGTTGTGGGGTCTGTGCCGGGGGGGTTCCGGGTGTGACCCCATTGTTGTGGGGTCTGTGCCGGGGGGGTCCCTGGTGTGACCCCATTGTTGTGGGGTCTGTGCTGGGGGGGTCCCTGGTGTGACCCCATTGTTGTGGGGTCTTTGCCGGGGGGGTCCCTGGTTTGACCCCATTGTTGTGGGGTCTGTGCTGGGGGTCCCTGGTGTGACCCCATTGTTGTGGGGTCTGTGCCGGGGGTCCCTGGTGTGACCCCATTGTTGTGGGGTCTGTGCCGGGGGGGTCCCTGGTGTGACCCCATTGTTGTGGGGTCTGTGCCGGGGGTCCCTGGTGTGACCCCATTGTTGTGGGGTCTGTGCCGGGGGGGATCTGGGTGACCCCATTGTTGTGGGGTCTGTGCTGGGGGGGTCCCTGGGCCGCCCCCGCCCCCGCAGCTGCCCCGGGGATGATTTATGGGGTCGGGGGTCGTTCCCGGGGATGATTTATGGGGTCGGGGCCAGATGGGGCTGCGGCAGCTGGGAAGGGGCGCTCGGTCCCAGCCGGGCCCTTATGGGGCCGCCCCTCCCCCGCCAGGGGGACAATGAACCCTAAAGGGGTTTGGGGACAATGAACCCTAAAGGGGTTTGGGGACAATGGGGACAGTGAACCCTAAAGGGGTTTGGGGACAATGGGGACAGCGAACCCTAAAGGGGTTTGGGGACAATGGGGACAGCGAACCCTAAAGGGGTTTGGGGACAATGGGGACAGTGAACCCTAAAGGGGTTTGGGGACAATGGGGACAATGAGCCCTAAAGGGGTTTGGGGACAATGGGGACACGGCCCTAAAGGGGTTTGGGGACAATGGGGACAGTGAACCCTAAAGGGGTTTGGGGACAATGAACCCTAAAGGGGTTTGGGGACAATGGGGACAGTGAACCCTAAAGGGGTTTGGGGACAATGGGGACACGGCCCTAAAGGGGTTTGGGGACAATGGGGACAGTGAACCCTAAAGCGGTTTGGGGACAATGAACCCTAAAGGGGTTTGGGGACAATGGGGACAGTGAACCCTAAAGGGGTTTGGGGACAATGGGGACACGGCCCTAAAGGGGTTTGGGGTTCCCAAACTGAGGGGAGGGATGTCCCCAAACTGGGGGGAGGTGACGCGGTGTCCACGGGGACATTCCCGAATTCCTCTGGGAAGAGGCGGCCGAGCAATCCCGGGAATTTTATCCCAAATCCTGCAGAAATCCTCTGATTTTTTATCCCAAACCCAGGAACAATTCCCTGACTTTTATCCCAAATCCCCCAGAAATTCCCTGATTTTTTATCCCAAACCCAGGAACAATTCCCTGACTTTTATCCCAAATCCCGCAGAAATTCCCTGATTTTTTTATCCCAAACCCAGGAACAATTCCCTGACTTTTATCCCAAATCCCGCAGAAATCCTCTGATTTTTTTATCCCAAACCCAGGAACAATTCCCTGACTTTTATCCCAAATCCCGCAGAAATTCCCTGATTTTTTATCCCAAACCCAGGAACAATCCCCTGACTTTTATCCCAAATCCAGGGGGATTTTCCCAAGGAAAAGCCACCACGGGACATCCCTGATCCCACGCAGCAGGAACGGGATTTTCCAGTGGGATGGAGAGGCAGGGAAGGACGGGAAGGGCTGGAAATAAGGGGGAAAAAATCGGGAATGGGAGAAAAAACCAGGAATGGGGGAAAAAATCGGGAATGGTGCCGGAAAAGCCTCGGAGCAGCGAGGACAAAGGGCGGGAATTCCCAATCTGTCAGGGCTGGAATCTCAATGAGAGCCGAGAGTTCCCATTGTGAGGGGACAATGGGACCAGATGGGCCGGGCCCCAAAGGGGTTTGGGATCGGCTGGAGGGGGGAAGCGACCCTAAAGGGGCTTGGGAATAGGAAAAACTGAGCCTAAAGGGGTCTGGGAATGGGGAAACTGAGCCTAAAGGGGATTGGGAATGGGGAAACTGAGCCTAAAGGGGTCTGGGAATGGGGAAACTGAGCCTAAAGGGGTCTGGGAATGGGGAAACTGAGCCTAAAGGGGTCTGGGAATGGGGAAACTGAGCCTAAAGGGGTCTGGGAATGGGAAAAACTGAGCCTAAAGGGGATTGGGAATGGAAAAACTGAGCCTAAAGGGGTTTGGGAATGGGAAAACTGAGCCTAAAGGGGTTTGGGAATGGGAAAACTGAGCCTAAAGGGGTTTGGGAATGGAAAAACTGAGCCTAAAGGGGTTTGGGAATAGGAAAAACTGAGCCTAAAGGGGTTTGGGAATGGGGAAACTGAGCCTAAAGGGGTTTGGGAATGGAAAAACTGAGCCTAAAGGGGATTGGGAATGGGAAAAACTGAGCCTAAAGGGGTTTGGGAATGGGGAAACTGAGCCTAAAGGGGTTTGGGAATGGGGAAACTGAGCCTAAAGGGGTTTGGGAATGGGGAAACTGAGCCTAAAGGGGTTTGGGAATGGGGAAACTGAGCCTAAAGGGGTTTGGGAATGGGGAAACTGAGCCTAAAGGGATTGGGAATGGGAAAAACTGAGCCTAAAGGGGTTTGGGAATGGGGAAACTGAGCCTAAAGGGGATTGGGAATGGGAAAACTGAGCCTAAAGGGGTTTGGGAATGGGAAAACTGAGCCTAAAGGGGTTTGGGAATGGGAAAAACTGAGCCTAAAGGGGATTGGGAATGGGGAAACTGAGCCTAAAGGGGTTTGGGATCTGCAGGATGAGAAAAGTGACCCTAAAGGGGATTGAGAATGGGAACAGGACACAGCAGATAAATTATCATTAGTATTAATAAATAATAATAAATAATAATAAATAATAATAATTCTCAATAAATAATTCCATAAATATCCTCGTGGCACAGAGGGGGGGGCAGGGAAAGAGTTTGGGGTGGAAAAGAGGAGAGCAGCTCCGGGAATTCCTGCTCCAGTTCTCTGGGAATTTTGGTTCCAGCTCCTCTGGGATTTGCTGCTCCAAACCTCTGGAATTGCTGCTCCAGTTCCTCTGGAATTGCTGCTTCAAATCCCCAGGAATTGCTGCTCCATCCCTCTGGGAATTTTGGCTCCATCCCTCTGGGAATTGCTGCTCCAGTTCCTCTGGAATTTGCTCTTCCAAACTTTTGGGTTTTGCTGCTCCATCCCTCTGGGAATTGTGGCTCCATCCCTCGGGAATTGCTGCTCCAAATCCCTGGGATTTTCTGCTCCAAATCCCTGGAAATTGTGGCTCCAATTCCTCTGGAATTTGCTGTTCCGGCTCTCTGGGATTGGCTCTTCCATCCCTCTGGGAATTGCTCCTCCAAAACTCTGGGAATTGCTGCTCCAGTTCCTCTGGAATTGCGGCTCCAAACCCCTGGGATTTGCGGCTCCAGTTCCTCTGGAATTTGCTGTTCCAGCTCTCTGGGATTGGCTCTTCCATCCCCCTGGAATTGCTGCCCCAAACCCCTGGAACTGTGGCTCCAAATCCCCAGGATTTGCGGCTCCATCTCTCTGGAATTTGCGGCTCCATCTCTCTGGAATTTGCGGCTCCAATCCTCTGGAATTTGCGGCTCCATCTCTCTGGAATTTGAGGCTCCATCTCTCTGGAATTTGCGGCTCCATCTCTCTGGAATTTGCGGCTCCATCCCTCTGGAATTTGCGGCTCCATCTCTCTGGAATTTGAGGCTCCATCTCTCTGGAATTTGAGGCTCCATCCCTCTGGAATTTGCGGCTCCATCCCTCTGGAATCTGCGGCTCCAAACCCCTGGGAGCGGGGCTGGGGGGGCGGCAGCGTGGGCAGCACGGACACACGGACACAGGGATGGACACACGGACACGGGGACACAGGGATGGACACACGGACACAGGGATGGACAGATGGACACAGGGATGGACACACGGACACAGGGATGGACACACAGATGGACAGACAGACAGACATCCAGGACATGGTTCAGGTAGGAGATGTAGCAGATGGACACAGGGATGGATGATGGATGGATGGATGGATGGATGGATGGATGGATGGACACACAGACACAGACATAGGGATGGACACACAGACACAGGGATGGATGGATGGATGGATGGATGGATGGATGGATGGATGGATGGATGGATGGACACACAGACAGGGATGGACACACAGACACACAGACGGACACACGGACAGTCAGTCACACGTCCAGGACGTGGTTCAGGTAGGAGATGTAGCAGATGGACACAGGGATGGATGGATGATGGATGGATGGACACACAGACACAGGGATGGACACACGGACACACAGACGGACACACGGACAGTCAGTCACACGTCCAGGACGTGGTTCAGGTAGGAGATGTAGCAGATGGCGAGGCGCAGGATCTCGATCTTGGAGAGTTTTTTGTCGGGGGGCAGGGTGGGCAGCAGCCGCCGCAGTTCGGCGAACGCCACGTTGAAAGCCTCGACGCGGATGCGCTCGCGGGTGGCGTGAGCCGTCCGGTACTTGGCCGTGGCCCGGCGCCTCCTCCGCCGCTCCTCGCGGCTCAGCGGCTCCTTCCGGGCCGGCTCCTCCGGCACCGGCACCGCCACCGGCACCGCCACCGGCACCGGGGCCAGCGCGGCATCGGCCGCGCCCCCAGCGGGGCCGGGCCCCGGGCGAGCCGGGGGAGCGTCGAGAGCGGCCGGCTCCGAGTTCAGCATCATCCTGGCCTCGGGGTTTGGGACGATTCCCGATCGATCCCGGGGGTTTGGGACAATTCCCGATCGATCCCGGGGGTTTGGGACAATTCCCGATCGATCCCGGGGGTTTGGGACAATTCCCGATCGATCCCGGGGGTTTGGGACGATTCCCGATGGATCCCGGGGGTTTGGGACAATTCCCGATCGATCCTGGGGGTTTGGGGACAATTCCTGATTGATTTCAGAGTTTGGGGACAATTCCTGATTTATCCCAGGGGCTGGGGACAATTCCAAACTGATCCCAGGATTTGGGACAATTCCTGGTCGATCCCGGGGGTTTGGGACAACTCCCGATTGATCCCAGAGTTTGGGGACAATTCCAAACTGGTCCCGGGATTTGGGGACACCCCAAAGCCGATCCCGATGTTTTGGGATCAGATCCCGATGATTTGGGGTCGCTCCAAGCTGATCCCAGGGATTTTGGGGACAATTCCAAGCTGATCCCGATGTTTTGGGATCTGATCCCGACGTTTTGGGGTCACCTCCGCAGGAGAAGTTCCCAAATTCGGGGTTCCCGTCCCTGGATTTGGGGTTCCCGTTCCCAAATTTGGGGTTCCCGTTCCCAAATTCGGGGTTCCCGTCCCCGGCTCCCAGGCAGGCGCGTGGGGATTCTCCTCCTCCTCCTCTTCATCACATTCCCGCCGGGATTTGGGGAATTTTCCTCGGGAATTGCGGGAGAAAACTTCGCAGGGAAGAAATCCGGGCACGCAGGGAGAGGAACTCGAGGAGTTTTTCCCGCGGTTTTTGGGGTTTTTGGGGTCAGGACGCGGCTCCGGAGCCCTCGGGGGTCAAATCCCGACGGGTCTGGAAAAGAAAGATCGGGAATTAAAAAAAAACCACAAATTAAAATCAAGGAGTTTTTAATATTTAAAGGAGTTTTTTTATATTTAAAGGGGTTTTTAAATACATAAAGGAGGGTTTTTTCGGTGTTTTTGGGGCTTTTTTGGGGGTCAGGATTCTGGAATAGAAGGATCGGGAATTTCAGCTCCGGGTGAGAAAGGAGCAGGCAGAGGCATCAAAGTAAAATAACAAAATTAAAATCATAAAATTAAATTAATTAATTAATGAAATAATAAAAATATAAACCAAGATAAAGTTTAAAAAGTAAGATCAAATAATGAAACGAAATGAAATGAAATTAAAGTAAAATAAAATTAAATGAAATTAAATTAAATATAAAAAATAAAATCAAGGATTTTCCACAGCTTTTCCCTGTCAGATCCCGGCTACTTTGGGAAACAAACTCAGGGAATTTCAGCTCCTGGATGGAAAAGGATCTGCTGGAAAACTCTGGAAGCTCTGGGAATTCTGAAAATTCGGGAAATTTGGGTGGATCAGGAAATTTGGGAAGCTCAGGAAATTCGGGAAGTTCGGGAAATTGAGGAAATCTGGAAAATTCGGGAATTCCAGGAAGTTCTGGGGGCTCCTCGGGGGTGGCACCTTCACCATCATCTTCATCATCTTCATCATCATCAGCATCTTCACCTTCATTGTCATCCTCATCATTATCTCTGTCTTCATCTTCATCATCATCTTCATCTTGCCATCCTTGTCATCATCCTCATCCTCGTCTTCATCCTCATCCTCATCCTCATCCTCATCCTCGTCCTCATCTTCATCCTCATCTTCATCCTCATCCTCGTCTTCATCTTCATCCTCTCAACCTTCCCCATCTTCATCTTGATCTTCATCTTCCTCATCATCCTCATCTCCTTCTTCATCTTTATTTTAATTTTCTTCATCCTCATCCTCCTCATCTTCACCCCCGATGCCCTCCCTGGAAATCTGAGCGTGTTCAGGGAAAGGGGAAAAAATCCGGGATGGGAAAAGCGACTGGGAATGGACTGGGAATGGACTGGGAATGGAACTGGGAATGAACTGGGAATGGACTGGGAATGGGACTGGGAATGAACTGGGAATGGACTGGGAATGGACTGGGAATGAACTGGGAATGGAACTGGGAATGGAATTGGGAATGAACTGGGAATGGAACTGGGAATGGGCTGGGAATGGAACTGGGAATGGAATTGGGAATGAACTGGGAATGGAACTGGGAATGGAACTGGGAATGAACTGGGAATGGAATTGGGAATGAACTGGGAATGAACTGGGAATCAACTGGGAATGGAATTGGGAATGAACTGGGAATGGAACTGGGAATGAACTGGGAATGGAATTGGGAATGAACTGGGAATGAACTGGGAATCAACTGGGAATGGAATTGGGAATGAACTGGGAATGAACTGGGAATCAACTGGGAATGGAATTGGGAATGAACTGGGAATGAACTGGGAATGAACTGGGAATGGAATTGGGAATGAACTGGGAATGAACTGGGAATGGGACTGGGAATGAACTGGGAATGGAACCGGGAATGGAACCGGGAATGGAACTGGGAATGGAACTGGGAATGGACTGGGAATGGACTGGGAATGGACTGGGAATTAACTGGGAATGGACTGGGAATGAACTGGGAATGAACCGGGAACGGATCCCAATTCCCACCGGGACAGGGCAGGAACGGCCCCAATCCCGATTTTTTTCAAAGGTTGGGATGACGAGAATTCCCCCCCCGGGAAGAGCCGCCCCACAGCTCCCAAAAATCCCTCGGAGGGTGGGGGGGGATTTTTTCCCCTTGACTTTCCCAAGATTTCCATAATTCCCGAGAATTTGAATGTTCGGGATCATCCTCGGGTTCACTCCGAGAGACGGGAAATTGGGAATTATTTGGGAATTTTTTTGGAATTATTTGGAAATTTGACAGGGAAGAAGGGGAATTTTTTTTTTTTTTTTTTCTGAAAATTCAAGTTTCATTCCCGGATCCAAACAAACTCCCGGTGCTCCCGGAGTTTTTCCTTGGAATTCCCGCTCCCAGCGCCTCTTTCTCCTTATTTTTTTTTTTTTTTGGGGGGGGGATTCCTGCTCAGCCTCCACTTTTCCCAGCAAAACCCCGGGAATTCTTCCCACTCCTCCCTCGCTCTTTTCCTTCCATTCCCGACCCTCGGCGTGACGAAATTCCCGATAATTTTCCTCGGAAACCAAACGCGTCCCGGACCCCAATTCCAGGCGGGTTCTTTTCCTTTTCCCTGCTCCCAAACCTTCCCAGGAAAAAAATCCTTTTTCCAAAGGGATCTGGGAGCCAAACCCGGCAGTGGGAGCGCGGCTTTTCCCGGGAATGTGGGGCTGAATTCCCACCCGGATCCCGGAATTCCCGGTTTTTTGGACGCTGGAAAAGCCTTACCCCAAATCCCGCACCATTCCCGGGCTCCGGCGTTCCTCCTCCAGGTATTCCCAGGATTTGGATTCCGCTCTGCTCATCCATCCATGGAGGGAGGAAAAAAAAAAACTTTCCCGATGTCCCGCGGTGGATCCGGGATGGGAATCGGGGAAAAATCCGGGAACAATCCCGGGATTCCCGGGGCAGCGGCGCCGGCTCGGAGCCTCCAAGGAGGAATTCTCCGCTGCCCCCAAAAAATTCCCAATTTATCCACCCTGGGCCCGACCCCGGGAGCCTCATTGGCCTCTCCCGCTCCCCCTCCCTTTCCCCTCATAAATATGGAAAACCGGGAATTCGGGATTCCATTGGCTGCCCGGGAGCCCCCCGGGAGGGGCGCGCTGGATGCGGGCCGGGAAAAGGCGACAGCTGCTCCCGGTGCTCCTTTCCAGCGGGAATTCGGGCCGGGAAAAAGGGGAAAAGAGCCCGGAGCGACATTCCCGAAAAATGGGAAAAGGGGGGGAAAGAGCCTGGAGAGACATTCCCGAAAAATGGGAAAAGGGGGGGAAAGAGCCCGGAGCGACATTCCCGAAAAAATGAGAAAGGAGCCTGGAGAGACATTCCCGAAAAAATGGGGAAAAAAACTGGAGCGGAATTCCCGGTCCCGAAAAATGGGGAAAGGGGGGAAAAGGATCTGGAGAGACATTCCCGGACCGGGAAAATGGGAAAAGGGACCCGAAAAATGGGAAAAGGGACCCGAAAAATGGGAAAAGGGATCTGGAAAAATGGAAAAAGGGATCTGGAAAAATGGAAAAAGGGATCTGAAAAAATGGGAAAAGGGATCTGAAAAATGGGAAAAGGGAGCCTGGAGCCGCATTCCCGGTGGATCCCGAGGCTCTGGTGGATCCCTGCGGGTCCCTTTGGGATCATCCAGAGCCTCCATCCCATAAATCCCGCCTGGAAAATTCACTGTGAGGGAGAGGGAAAAGTGAAAGGGAGGAAAGTCGGGAATAACCGGGAATAACCGGGAGTAACCGGGAATAACCGGGAATAGCCGGGAATAGCCGAAAATAACCGGGAATATCCCGGGAAAAACCGGGAATGGGGCTTCCATGTCCAGCCGGGACACAGCGACATTTGGGGCCGGCTCTGCTCCGGCCCTGCTGGGATTGTCCCAGTTCAGCTCGGGGAAAATCGGGAAAATCGGGAGAATCGGGAGAATCGGGGAAATCGGGGAAATCGGGGAAATCCGCTCCGGTTCCAGGAGATCCCGGCGCTCCCGATCCCTCCCAGGGCCCGGGGTTTGGGATTCTCCCGCTCGTCCCGGGACATTTCGGGTCTGTCCCAAAATATTTGGGGTCTCTCCCACCCCTGTCCCCTCCTCGCGGCCTCCTCGGGCACGGCCCTGTCCCCTGTCTGTGTCCCCTCCTGTCCCCATTCCCATTTTCTGTCCCTGTCCCCATCTGTCACTGTCTCTGTCCCCATCCCTGTCCCTGTCTGTCCCCTCCCGCTGCCATGGCGATGCTGCCCGTGCTGGCCCTGTCCCCTGTCCCCTGTCCCCTCTCTGTCCCCATCCCTGTCCCCTGTCTGTCCCATCCCTGTCCCCATCCCTGTCCCCTCCCTGTCCCCATCCCTGTCCCCTGTCTGTCCCCATCCCTGTCCCCTGTCTGTCCCCTCCCTGTCCCCATCCCTGTCCCCTGTCTGTCCCCTCCCTGTCCCCATCCCTGTCCCCTGTCTGTCCCATCCCTGTCCCCATCCCTGTCCCCGTCTCTGTCCCCTGTCTGTCCCCATCCCTGTCCCTGTCTGTCCCCATCCCTGTCCCCTCCCTGTCCCCTCCCTGTCCCATCCCTGTCCCCATCCCTGTCCCCTGTCTGTCCCATCCCTGTCTGTCCCCTCCCTGTCCCTGTCTGTCCCCTCCCGCTGCCATGGCGATGCTGGCGATGCTGGCGGGGCTGGCGGGGCTGGCCCTGGCTCTGTCCCCGCTCTGTCGCCAGCTGAGCCCCGCGTGTCGCCGCCCGCGGCTCCGGGGCCGTTCCGGGAGCAGCTGCGAGCGCGGCGGGCGAGGAGCCCGGGAGGGAGGGGCCGGGATGGGGACGGGGACGGGGACAGAGAGAGAGAGAGAGAGATGGGGACAGAGAGAGATGGGGACAGAGAGAGATGGGGACAGGGAGAGAGAGATGGGGACAGAGAGAGATGGGGACACGGACAGAGAGAGATGGGGACAGAGAGAGAGAGATGGGGACAGAGATGGGGACAGGGACAGAGAGAGAGAGAGATGGGGACAGGAGAGAGAGATGGGGACAGGAATGGGGACAGGGAGAGATGGGGACAGGGAGAGATGGGGACAGGAATGGGGACAGGGAGAGATGGGGACAGGGAGAGATGGGGACAGGGATGGGGACAGGGACAGAGAGAGAGAGAGATGGGGACAGGAATGGGGACAGGAATGGGGACAGGGAGAGATGGGGACAGGGAGATGGGGACAGGGATGGGGACAGGGACAGGGAGAGAGACGTAGGGATGGGGACAAGGACAAGGACAGGGACAAGGATGGGGACAGGGACAGGGAGATGGGGACAGGGAGAGACGGGGACGGGGGACAGGGACAGTGACAGGGAGATGGGGACAGGGAGAGACGGGGACGGGGGACAGGGACAGTGACAGGGACGGGGATGGGGGCAGAGACACAGAGAGAGACGCAGGGATGGGGACAAGGACAGGGACAGGGATGGGGACAGGGGACAGAGCGGCAGAGCCTGGGGCGGTTCCCGGAGCATGACCGGCGCAGCCGCATCCCAAATCCTCATCCCAAACCCTCATCCCAAATCCCAAATCCTCATCCCAAACCCTCATCCCAAATCCCAAATCCTCATCCCAAACCCTCATCCCAAATCCCAAATCCTCATCCCAAACCCTCATCCCAAATCCTAAACCCCCACACAAACCCCCATCCCAAATCCCAGATCCCAAATCCCCACCCCACATTCCCGATTCCCCCTCCCCGCCTCCTCGAGTTTTTTTGGGTTGGTTTTTTTTTTGGGATCGTTCCCGGCGCTTCCCGCATCCGTCACTCGCCATCCCCGTATCCCAAATCCCCAATCCCCATCCCAAATCCACATCCATCATCCCAAATCCCACATTCCCAGCCCGAGTCCCCCTCCCCGGCGCCCCGAGGGGATTTTTTGGGATCGTTCCCGGCCCGGTCGCAGCTGAGGCCGCGGTTCCGGGCGCGATTCCAGCCGGGAATGAGCCGGGAACGAGCGGAGCCTCCCCCGCGCTTCCCGCTGGGAATTCCAGGCGCTTTTCCCAGCCCGGATGTTCCTGGAATGGGATTTGGGGGCTCCGGGCTGATCCCAAAACGGGGAGCGGGATCGGGGACGCGGATCCAGGGCCCGAGCCCAGAGCTGGGATTTCCATTCCCGGGAAATTCCCGGCTCAGCTTCTCCCCTGTCGGGATTCCCACCTGGAATTGTTGGGAATGGGGGATTTCATCCAGGGATGTCCCAAAGATCCCAAAGATCCCCAAGATCCCAAAGATCCCAAAGATCCCAAGGACTCGGGAAGTTTCTGCCCAGTCCCGGCAATTCCCAGGATTTCTTTCATTCCCAATCCCAGAAATTCCCAAAATTTCTTTCATTTCCATTCCCGGGAATTCCCAGGATTTCTCCCCAGGTGACCCCGGGGCCTCATTCCCGGTGCTCATCCCATGGTTTTTTTTTCCACGGATTTGTTCCCTTTTCCCAAAAAACCAGAAAAGCTCGGGAAGCTCTCGGAGCCCGCGGCTCCTTATCCCCAATTCCCGGTTCATTATCCCGAATTCCCGGCCGGTTATCCCGAATTCCCGGTTCATTATCCCGAATTCCCGGCCGGTTATCCCGAATTTCCAGCCCCTATTCCCGAATTTCCAGCCCCTATTCCCGAATTCCCGCTCCCCTCTCGCCCATCTGGCCCCGGCCCTTCCCGGCTTTTGTCGCTCCCATCTGTTATCCCAAAGCTTTTCCCGATCCCTCATCAATCCCGGCAAAAGCGGCTCCTCCTCCTCCTGCCCATCTGCTTCCCGGTTTTTCCTGGCTTTTCCCACTTTTTCCTGGCTTTTCCCAATTTTTCCTGGCTTTTCCCACTTTTTCCTGGCTTTTCCCATTTTTTCCTGACTCTTTCTTCCCGTTTTCCCTCGGTTTTTCCCGTTTTTTCCTGGTTTTCCCCATTTTTTTCCCGGCTCTTCCCCCGTTTTTTTTTTCCTGACTCTTCCTTCCCATTTTTTCCTGGTTTCCTCCGGTTTTTTTTTTCCTGATTTTCCCATTCTTTTCCTACCTCTTCCCATTTTTTTTCACCCCCAAATCCCGACTCTTCCCAAATCCCAAACTCCCAGTTTTCCCTTTTTTTTTTTTTTTTTTTTCCTCTTTTGGGGCTCCAAAGAGGAAAAAAACCTGGAAATAAGAAAAAAAGCTCCTTGGGAATTCCATTAATTTATTTATAATATTTACAAATCCAGGGGGAAAAAACGGATTTTTTTCCATTGGGACATTCCCAGACTCCCTGGAATTCCTCACAATTCCCAAAAAATCCTTCCCCCCCCCTTTATTCTTCCTTCATCCAGATTTTGGGAAAAGCTCCACCCTGGGAAAAAGGATGGATCCAACCGGGAATTTGGGAAAATTTTGGGAATTTGCCACTCAGTGCATCGGATCTCTGCAGAAATTCTGGGAATTTGCCACTCGGGGAACCAGGAATTCCGGGAATTTTTCACTCAGGGCATCGAATCCAACCCAAATTTCTGGGAATTTCCCACCCAGGGCATTGATCCAACCCGGAATTCCAGGAAATTTTCACTCAGGGTATTGGATCCAAACAGGAATTTCGGGCATTTCCCACCCAGGGCATTGATCCAACCCAGAATTCCAGGGAATTTTCACTCAGGGCATTGGATCCAAACAGGAATTTTTGGAATTTCCCACCCAGGGAATTGGATCCAACCCAGAATTCCAGGAATTTCCCCTCACCCAGTTCCCATTTCCCAGGAACACCTCTGGCACTTCCAGCACCTGGAGCTTTCCCAGGCCCATTCCATGAAATTTTTCCCGGATTTTCAGTACCCAGGGAAGGATTCCCAGATTTCCCAGAGTTTTTCCCGGGTTTTTTCAGTACCCAGGGGATGATCCCAGATTTCCCAGAGTTTTTCCCGGGTTTTTTCAGTACCCAGGGGATGATCCCAGATTTCCCAGAGTTTTTCCCGGGTTTTTTCAGTATCCAGAGGGGCTGGGAGGGGCCGGGATCCCGAAGAGCAGCGAGGCCTTGGCGTTGATGAGGAAAGTGCAGAGCAGGGACAGGAGCAGCACCAGGACACCCAGGGACAGGGTCAGCAGCTGGAATTGGGAATTTGGGGATCTGAGATTGGGAATTTGGGGAATTTGGGATGTGGATTTAGGGATTTGGGATCCCTGGGATGGGGATTTAGGGATTTGGGATCCCTGGGATGAAGGGGCAGGGCAGGGACAGGAGCAGCACCAGGCACCCCCAGGGACAGGGTCAGCAGCTGGAACTGGGATTTGGGAATTTGGGATTTGGGGATTTGGGATTGCCCCAGGGTCCCTCCCTGTGCCATCCCTGGTGTCCCCTTCCTGTGTCATTGCCCGTGTCCCCTCTGTGCCCATCCCTGTGTCCCCATCCCTGTTCCAGTGTCCCCTCTGTGCCCCCTGCTCTGTCCCTGTGTCCATCCCTGTGTCCCTGTGTCCATCCCTGTGTCCATCCCTGTCCCCATCCCTGTGTCCATCCCTGTGTCCCTGTGTCCATCCCTGTGTCCATCCCTGTCCCCATCCCTGTGTCCCTGTGTCCATCCCTGTCCCTGTGTCCGTCCCTGTCCCTGTGTCCATCCCTGTCCATCCCTGTGTCCCTTCCCTGTCCCCATCCCTGTGTCCATCCCAGTGTCCCTGTGTCCATCCCTGTGTCCATCCCTATCCCCATCCCTGTGTCCCTGTGTCCATCCCTGTCCCTGTGTCCGTCCCTGTCCCTGTGTCCATCCCTGTCCATCCCTGTGTCCCTTCCCTGTCCCCATCCCTGTGTCCATCCCAGTGTCCCTGTGTCCATCCCTGTGTCCATCCCTATCCCCATCCCTGTGTCCCTGTGTCCATCCCTGTCCCTGTGTCCATCCCTGTCCATCCCTGTGTCCCTGTCCCCATCTCTGTGTCCCTGTGTCCATCCCTGTCCCCATCTCTGTGTCCATCCCTGTCCCTATCCCAGTGTCCCCATCCCAGTGTCCCCATCCCTGTGTCCCCTCCCTGTCCCCGTGTCCCCTCCATGTCCCAGTGTCCCCATCCCCGTGTCCATCCCCGTGTCCATCCCCGTGTCCATCCCTGTCCCCGTGTCCCCATCTCTGTGTCCCCATCCCCGTGTCCCCGTGTCCCCATCCCTGTGTCCTCTCCCCATCCCCGTGTCCCCTCCCCATCCTCGTGTCCCCGTGTCCCCTCCCCATCCCCGTGTCCCCATCCCCGTGTCCATCCCCGTGTCCCCATCCCCGTGTCCATCCCCGTGTCCCCGTCCCCGTGTCCCCGTGTCCCCGTGTCCATCCCCATGTCCCCGTGTCCCCATCCCTGTGTCCATCCCTGTCCCCATCCCCGTGTCCCCATCCCCGTGTCCCCGTGTCCCCTCCGTGTCACCTCCAGCTCCCTGCTGGCCACCAGGAAGATCCGTGCCCTGACGTCCTTCCAGCGGCTCTCGGTCCAGGTGGAGAATTCCCGGGAGTCCCAGCGGCGCAGCTCGAAGGCCGGGGACAGGGCGGGGCTCAGGCGGGCCCCGGAGCGCACACAGCCCGGGAGCCGCGCCGAGGAGTTCCCGGCCCGGCCGCCCTGCACCCACCGGTACTCGAACAGCTGCGGGAGCAACGGCAACGTGCGCGGGGACACGGGAAACGGGGATTGGACACGGAAAAACGGGGATTGGACACGGGAAACGGGGATTGGACATGGAAAACGGGGATTGGACACGGGGAAACGGGAATTGTGGGCGGGGAGCAACGGCAACGTGCGCGGGGACACGGGAAACGGGGATTGGACACGGGAAACGGGGATTGGACACGGGAAACGGGGATTGGACACGGGAAAACGGGAATTAGGGCTGGGGAAAACGGGGATTGGACACGGGAAACGGGGATTGGACACGGAAAAACGGGAATTGGACACGGAAAAATGGGAATTGTGCAGGGAAAACGGGAATTGGACACGGAAAAGCGGGGATTGGACACGGGAAAACGGGAATTGGACACGGAAGAATGGGACTTGTACACGGAAAAATGGGAATTAGGGCTGGGGAAAACGGGGATTGGACACGGGAAACGGGGATTGGACACGGGAAAATGGGAATTGTACATGGAGAAATGGGAATTACAGCTCCCGGAAATGCTGGCACCAGAACCGCGAAATCCCAGGAATCACAGCTCGGGAAATGGGAATGAGCGCTGGGGTTTTCCTTTTATCCCAAACCCCAATCCCATTATCCCAAACCCCAATCCCAATCCCAGTGACCACCTCTGGCTGCGTTCCCGGGGTTTTCCCGGGGTCCTGGCCCCAATCCCGTTATCCCAAACCCCAAACCCCAATCCCAGGATCACCTCTGGCTGCGTTCCCGGGGTTTTCCCGGGGTCCTGGCCCCAATCCCATGATCCCAAACCCCATGATCACCTCTGGCTGCGTTCCCGGGGTTTTCCCGTTATCCCAAACCCCAATCCCATGATCCCAAACCCCAGGATCACCTCTGGCTGCGTTCCCGGGGTTTTCCCGGGGTCCTGGCCCCAATCCCATGATCCCAAACCCCATGATCCCATGATCCTAAATCCCAGGATCACCTCTGGCTGCGTTCCCGGGGTTTTCCCGGGGTCCTGGCACTGCTCCCGGCTCAGGTTCAGGCGGCTCCCGGTCAGGTTGGCCAGCACGGCCTGCAGCAGCTGCGTGGTGTTGGTGGGGCTGGACACGGCCACGTAGTGCTGGGGAAACGGGCCTGGAACACAGGGAAAAACGTGGGAAAACGGTGGGAAAACAACGGGAAAAACATGGGAAAAACATGGCAAAACCAGGGGAAAAACAGGGGAAAACAATGGGAAAAACAATGGGAAAAACAGGGGAAAAACAATGGGAAAAACAGGGGAAAAACAATGGGAAAAACATGGGAAAACAACGGGGAAAACAATGGGAAAAACAGGGGAAAACAATGGGAAAAACATGGGAAAATGATGGGAAAAACATGGGGAAAAACAGGGGAAAACAATGGGGAAAACAATGGGAAAACAACGGGAAAAATAATGGGAAAAACATGGGAAAATGATGGGAAAAACGTGGGAAAAACAATGGGAAAAACAATGGGAAAACAACGGGAAAAATAATGGGAAAAACATGGGAAAATGATGGGAAAAACGTGGGAAAAACAATGGGAAAAACAGCAGGAAAACAACGGAAAAACGTGGAAAAGTAATGGGAAAAACAACGGGAAAAACATGGGAAAACATGGGAAAACGGGAATGGGAACATGCCCACATAGTGCTGGGGAAATGGGTCTGGATAACAGGGAAAAACGTGGAAAGATAATGGGAAAAACAATGGGAAAAACATGGGAAAACAATGGGAAAAACAACAGGAAAAACGTAGGAAAATATGGAAAAATAACAGGAAAAGCATGGAAAAATAATGGGAAAATGGGAATGGGAACATGGCCACGTAGTGCTGGGGAAACAGGCCTGGAAAAATGGGAAAAACAGGGAAAAACAATGGGAAAAACAATGGGAAAAACAATGGGAAAAACAATGGGAAAAATGGGATTGGGAATTGTGGCTCAGGGAAATCCCAGCCAGGAAAAATGGGAATTAGAGGAGGGAAATGGGGGTTGGAGATGGGAAAAAAATGGGAATGACAGTCAGGAAAAAAATGGGAACTGAAGCAGGAAAATCAGGAATTACAGCCAGGAAAGTGGGAATTCCAGCAGGAAAATCAGGAATTACAGCCAGGAAAGTGGGAATTCCAGCAGGAAAAGTGGGAATTATGGACAGAAAGGTGGGAATGTTGGATTCTGGCATTGCCTCACCCAGGATTCCCTTCTGGTCAGGTTTGATCACGGACTGGAACCAGGAATTGTTGGAGTTGAGCAGGAATCCATAGAGCAGCCGGGTGACCTGGGAAAAATCCCGGAATTCCTCAGGGAAAAAGGGGAAAAGGGATCCCAGGGAAAAATGGGGGGATCCCAGTTCCAGGGATTGCAGGGAAATCGGGAATTCTGATTCCAAGAATTTCAGGGAAATTGGGAATTCTAATTCCAGGAAAATTGAAGATTCTGATTTCAGGGATTGCAGGGAAATTGGGGATTCTGATTCCAGGAATTTCAGGGAAGTTGGGGATTCCAATTCCAGGGATTTCGGGTAAATGGGGGACTCCTAATTCCAGGGAATTCAGGGAAATTCGGGATTCTAATTCCAGGGACACCAGGAAAATTGAGGATTCTAATTCCATGGATTTCAGGGACATTGGGGATTCTAATTCCAGGGATTTTGGGTAAATGGAGGATTCTAATTTCAGGAAAATTAGGGATTCTAATTTTGGGGATTTCAGGAAAATTGGGAATTCCAATCCCAGCAATTCCAACCCTGGAGATTCCAGGGAAACTGGGGATTCCAATTCCAGGGATTTTGGGGTAAATGGGGGAATTCTAACTCCGGGAAAACGGGGGATTTTAATTCCAGGGACTCCAGGAAAATCGGGCATTCTGATTCCAAGAATTTCAGGGAAATTGGGGAATTCTAATTCCAAAGATTCCAGGAAAACTGGGGATTCCAATTCCAGGGATTTTAGGTAAATGGGGGAATTCTAACTCCGGGTTTTAATTCCAGGGACTCCAGGAAAATCGGGCATTCCAAGAAAACCAGAGATCCCAGGGAGATCCCCAGGAAAACGGTGGAACCCCGTCCCAGAATTCCCGGAATTCCCACAATTCCCAGAATTCCCGGAATTCCCGGAATTCCCACCGTTTTGTTGTCTGCCTGGATGCTCTCGGTGCTGCCGGTTCCCCCGGCCAGTGTGAACAGAGCCCGGGCCAGCAGCGTCCCCACCTCGGTCAGAGCCTGGAAAAAGGGAAATTCGGGAATGAATTCTGGGAATTCTGGGAATTCTGGGAATGGGAATTCCCGGGAAAGCAGCCGGGATCAGCGGCCGGCCCCAAGCTCTGCGATCCCAACGCTCCCAGATCCTTCCCAGCCTCATTCCCGGGTTTTCTCCCTTTTCCCACGTTCCCAAATCCCTCGGGATTTATTCCTGCCCTGTTCCCAAGCTTTTCCCCCCTCTCCCAATCCCAAATCCCTCCCAGCTCCCTCCCACTTTTCCCCCTCTTCCTCCCCTCCAATTCCAATTCCCGCCTGCATCCTGAATCCCAGGAATCGATGGATCCCAAATTCCTGATCCTGAATCCCAAATCCCAGCTCTCAAATCCCAGGAATTCTCCTGGATCCCAAATCCCAGGAATTCCCAGATCCCGAATCCCAGCAATCCCCTGGATCCCAAATCCCCAGTCTTAAATCCCAGGAATTCCCAGATCTCAAATCCCTGGATCCCAAATCGCAGCTCCCGAATCCGGGAATTTCCTGGAATTCTGACTCCCAGGAATCCCCTGCATCCTCAATCTCAGGAATTCTCAAACGATCCCAAACCTCAGATCCTGGATCCCAAATCCCAGGAATTCCCGGACCCCAAATCTCAGGAATCCCTGGATCTCAAATCCCAGCTCCCAAACCCCAGGAATTCCCCTGGATCCCCCACTCCCAGGAATTCCCAGACCCCAAATCCCAGCTTCAGAATCTCAGGAATTTCTGGGAATTTCGACTCCCAGGAACTGCCCAGGATCCCAAATCCCAGGAATCCCGGGAATTCCCGGGGACCTTGGCGGTGTCGGTGACGAATTCCAGCCTCTCCTCGGGGCTCAGTCCCTCGGGATAACTCATCCCGATGTTCTCGGCCGTGTCGTAGATGCTCTGGTAATACCTGGGAATAAAATCCGGGAAAAATCCGGGATCAGGCTGGGAATTCCCATCCAGGAGGGAAAAATCCCGTGGGAAAGGGATGGGGGAATTCCAAAGTTCTTCCCGAGGGATTTTTTTGGGGATTAACGAGGAGAGCTCGGAATTCCGAAGCTCTTCCTGAGGGGTTTCCCGGGATTAACCAGGAGGGTTCCGGATTTGGAATTCCAAAGCTTTTCCAGTTGCAATTCCAGGATTTATCCAGGCTGGAATTTCGGAGCCCATTCCATGAGCTGGGAGGGGAAAATTCCCTGACAGACCCAAGGAAAAGCTTGAAATTCCAATGATTTCATCAATTAACAATTATTCATTAATGGAATTCCAAGAGAATTCCCTGGGAAATCCAGAATCCCAGAGCTGGGATTTGGAGTTTTCAGGATCCCCAAATTCCTCTGGAAAAGCTGGATCGGGGTCAGGGGGGGTGATCCCAAAAAAAAACCCAAAAGCCTCCCCGGAATTGTGGAAACATCCCAAAAATAATCCCAGGAAAAATTCCGGGAGCAGCCTCCGGAAGCGCAGCTGCGGCTCCGGCGCCTCCGGGGCTCGGGGCCAGGAATTTTCTCCTTAAAAAAAAAAACAAAAAAACAAAAAAAAAAACCCCAAAAACAAAAACTCCGGAATTTTCCTCTCGCCTGTCCGAGCAATTCCCTCGCGCTCGTCCGAGCATTCCCAGAATTCCCGCCGGCTCGGGATTCCCACGGGAACGGCGGAATCACAAAAAAAATCCCGGATTTTCGGTTGGAAAAGGGAACCCGGCCCCGGGCTGGGGCTTTTTTTGGGATGGGATTCCCATAGGAAGGGTGAGATCCTGGAATTCCCAGATTTTCAGGATGGGATTCCCATGGGAAGAATGAAATCCTGGAATTCCCAGATTTTCGGGATGGGACTCCCATGGGAAGAGTGAAATCCTGGAATTCCCAGATTTTCAGGATGGGATTCCCATGGGAAGAGAGAAATCCTGGAATTCCCAGATTTTCAGGATGGGATTCCCATGGGAAGAGAGAAATCCTGGAATTCCCAGATTTTCAGGATGGGATTCCCATGGGAAGAGTGAGATCCTGGAATTCCCAGATTTTCGGGATGGGATTCCCACGGGAAGACAGAAATCCTGGAATTCCCAGATTTTCAGGATGGGATTCCCATGGGAAGAGAGAAATCCTGGAATTCCCAGATTTTTGGGATGAAATTCCCACAGGAAGCTGAAATTTTGCTGGAAATGCTGGAATTCCCGGATTTGTTGCTGTTGTGGAATTCCTAGAATTCCCAGATTTTACCTGTTCCGGAATTGCCAATCTTTTAACCTGGTCTAGAATCTCAGAATTCCTAGATTTTACTTCTTCCAGAATTCCTGGATTTTTTTACTTGTTCTGGAATCCCCAGAATCCCTGGAATTCCCAGGGTTTTTTTACCGATTCTGGAATTCCTGGAATCCCCAGAATTCCAGATTTTTTAACCTGCTGTGGAATCCCCAGAATCCCCATTTTTACCAGGTCTGGAATCCCCACAATTCCAGGTTTTTCAACCTGTTCTGGAATCCCCAGAATCCCCGGAATCCCCAGAATTCCCGTTTTCCCTTCACCTGTTCTGGAATCCCCAGAATCCCCAGAATTCCTGGAATTCCCCTTTTCCCTTCACCTGTTCTGGAATTCCTGGAATTCCCAGAGTTTTTTTTACCTGTTCTGGAATTCCCAGAATCCCCAGAATTCCTGGAATTCCCGTTTTCCCTTCACCTGTTCTGGAATTCCTGGAATTCCTGTTTTTCCTTCACCTGTTCTGGAATCCCCAGAATCCCCAGAATCCCCAGAATTCCCGGAATTCCCGTTTTCCCTTCACCTGTTCTGGAATTCCAGCTGGTGGTCGCTCAGCACCACCCCCGGGATGTTCCGGGATCTCAGGAACCTCTGGAATGACGAGGGGGGGAGGGGCTGGGAATGCTCCGGCTCCCGCAGGGAAATCCCGGAGCTGGAACTGGCCCGGAGCGCGGCCAGGAGATCCTGCACCTGCAAAAGGACAGGGAAACCCAGGAATTCCGGGAATTCTGGGAAATCCCAGCGGGTTCTGGGATGGGATTCCCACGGGGAAATCCAGGATTTGTGCTGGGAATACCCAGGGGGAAAAGGGAAAATTTGGGATCAGCCCCGGGGAGGGGTTTGGGGTGGAATCCCCAGTGGGAATTTTAAAGGAATTGCCATTGGGAATGTGAAACACTTGGAATTCCAACTGGGAATTTGGGATGGAATTCCCACTGGGAATTTGGAAATGATGGAATTTCCACTGGGAATTTGGAGTGCTTGGAATTCCCATGGGGAATTTGGAAATGATGGAATTCCAACTGGGAATTTGGAGTGCTTGGAATTCCCACTGGGAATTTGGAAGGGATGGAATCCCCAGTGGGAATTTTAAAGGAATTGCCATTGGGAATGTGAAACACTTGGAATTTCCACTGGGAATTTGGAGTGCTTGGAATTTCCACTGGGAATTTGGAAATGATGGAATTTCCACTGGGAATTTGGAAGGAATTCCCATTGGGAATTTGGAAATGATGGAATTTCCACTAGGAATTTGGGGTGGAATTCCCATCAGGAATTTCAGGTGGAATTCTCACTGGGAATTTAGAAAGGCTGGAATTCCCACTGGAAATCTGGAAGGGATGGAATTCCCAGTGGGAATTTTAAAGGAATTCCTATTGGGAATTCGAAAAGCAAGGAATTCCCATTAGGAATTTGAAAATTATGAAACTGTCATTGAGAATTTGGGATGGAATTCCCATTGGGAATTTCAGATGGAATTCTCACTGGGAGTTTGGAAGAATTGGCAATTCCCATTGGCAACTTGGAAAAGTTGGAATTCCCAGTGGGAAGCTGAAATCCTCTCCAGGATCCTGGATTTCGTTGGGAATATCCCAGGAATTGTGTCAGGGCCTGGATTTTTGGGGGGAGGCTGGTGGGGATTTTTTGGGATGGGAGCATTCCCGGGATTCCAGGCTCACCTGGGAATCCACGGATTCGTTCCGGCGGGAAATGGGATCCGTGTGCATCCAGAGCACGGAATTGTTCCTGAGAGAAACCTGGAAAACAGGCAGGGAAAAAATCCCAGCTGGGATGGGAATTCCTGGGAAAAAAATCCCAGCTGGGATGGGAATTCCTGGGAAAAAAATCCCAGCTGGGATGGGAAATCCTGGGGAAAAAATCCCAGCTGGGATGGGAATTCCTGGGAAACTCAGGGAATTCTGAGGGGAAACTCAGAGAATTATGGGGAAAATTCAGGGAATTCCAGGGAAAACTCAGGGAATTCCAAAGGGAAACTCAGGGAATTCTGGAGGAAAACTCAGGGAATTCCAAGGGGAAAACTCAGGGAATTCCAGGAAAAGTTCAGGGAATTCTAAGGGAAAAATCAGGGCTGGAATGGGAATTCCAGGGGAAACTCAGGGAATTCTGGGGGAAAATCAGAGCTAGGATGGGAAATTCAGGGAAAAATCAGGGAATTCTGGGGAAAATTCAGGGAATTCCAGGGGAAATTCATGAAATTCTGGGGAAAATTCAGGGAATTCCAGGGGAAACTCAGGGAATTCCAGAGGAAATACAGGTAATTCTGGGGAAAATTCAGGGAATTCTGGGGGAAAAAATCGGAGCTAGGATGGGGAAAATTCCGGGGGAAACTCAGGGAATTCTGGGGAAAATTCAGGGAATTCCAGGGAAAATTCAGGGAATTCCAAAGGGAAACTCGGGGAATTCTGGAGGAAAACTCAGGGAATTCCGGGGGAAATTCAGGGAATTCTGGGGAAAATTCAGGGAATTCCGGGGGAAACTCAGGGAATTCCAGGGGAAACTCAGGGAATTCCAGGGGAAACTCAGGGAATTCTGGGGAAAATTCAGGGAATTCCGGGGGAAACTCAGGGAATTCCGGGGGAAACTCAGGGAATTCTGGGGAAAATTCAGGGAATTCCGGGGGAAACTCAGGGAATTCTGGAGGAAACTCAGGGAATTCCGGGGGAAACTCAGGGAATTCTGGGGGAAACTCAGGGAATTCCGGGGGAAACTCAGGGAATTCCATGGGAAATGGAGCCCCTGGGAGGGAATGGCAGCCCTGGGATTCCTGGGAATGTCTCCCTGGGGAATGGGGGCAGACCTGGCCCAGCTCCAGGAAGGCCCCGATGTTCTCCAGGCGCAGAGGGAATTTCTCCTGCTCCATGTCGAAAACCAGCCGGGAGCTGCCGATGTAATCAAAGGTCTCCTGGAAAAGGGGGAAAATTCCTGGGATTCTGGGGAATTCCAGGGGGGAAGGGAAAAGGGAAATGGGAAGATGGAAAGGGAAAATGGAGAAGAGGAATGGGAAAAAGGAAAGGAAAAGGGGAAAAGGGAAAGGGAAAGGAAATGAGGAAAGGGGAAAGGGGAAAAGGGAAAGGAAAAGGGAAAAAGGGGAAAAGGAAAGGAAAGGAAAGGAAAAGGGAAAAAGGAAAAAGAGAAAAGGAAAAGGGAAAGGGAAAAAGGAAAGGAAAGGAAAAGGAAGAGGAAAAGGAAAAGGAAGAGGGAAAAGGAAAAGAAAGAGGGAAAGAGAAAAGGGAAAATGGAAAAGGGAAAAGGGAAATGGGAAAGCTCCTTCCCAAGAACCAGTCTGGGATCTGGGATTGATCCCAAGCATTTAAGGCTGATCCCAAGGGAATTCCAGGGAATTCTCACCCCCTGGAAGAAGATGAACAGGACGTTTTTTGGGAGCTGCTGGGACCCCAATCCCACCCAAAAACCAGGAGGGAACAACCCATTCCCAAGGGCTGGGATTGATCCCAGGATTTTGGGCTGGGATCCCAGAATTTGGGGCTGGGATTGATCCCAGGATTTTGGGCTGGGATCCCAGAATTTGGGGCTGGGATTGATCCCAGAATTTGGGGCTGGGATGGATCCCAGGATTTGGGGCTGGGATTGATCCAAGGATTTGGGGCTGGGGTTGATCCCAGGATTTTGGGCTGGGATCCCAGAATTTGGGGCTGGGATTGATCCCAGGATTTGGGGCTGGGATTGATCCCAGGATTTGGGGCTGGGATGGATCCCAAAATTTGGGGCTGGGATCGATCCCAGAATTTGGGGCTGGGATCGATCCCAGGATTTGGGGCTGGGATGGATCCCAGGATTTGGGGCTGGGATGGATCCCAGGATTTGGGGCTGGGATGGATCCCAGAATTTGGGGCCGGGGTTGATCCCAGGATTTGGGGCTGGGATGGATCCCAGGATTTGGGGCCGGGGTTGATCCCAGGATTTGGGGCCGGGGTTGATCCCAGGATTTGGGGCCGGGGTTGATCCCAGGATTTGGGGCTGGGATGGATCCCAGGATTTGGGGCTGGGGTTGATCCCAGAATTTGGGGCTGGGGTTGATCCCAGAATTTGGGGCTGGGATGGATCCCAGGATTTGGGGCCGGGGTCGATCCCAGGATCTGGGACTGGGATCCCAGGGATGTAGGACAGGTCCCAAGGGAATTCCAGGGAATTCTCACCCCCTGGAAGAAGATGAACAGGACGTTTTTTGGGAGTCCCTGGGCCCCCGGCGCCGCCTGCAGGGCCTGGGCGGCCGCGAGCAGAGAAACGAAGGAGCCGACGGCGGCCTCGGCCCCGGGGGCAACGTTCCAGAAAAACGAGTGGCTGTCCACCTGGAAACACGGGAAAAACACAGGGAATGAGAGGGAAAACCACAGGGAATGTTCCAGAAAAACGAGTGGCTGTCCACCTGGAAACACGGGAAAAACACAGGGAATGAGAGGGAAAACCACAGGGAATGTTCCAGAAAAACGAGTGGCTGTCCACCTGGAAACACGGGAAAAACACAGGGAATGAGAGGGAAAAACACAGGGAATGTTCCAGAAAAACGAGTGGCTGTCCACCTGGAAACACGGGAAAAACACAGGGAATGAGACAGGAAAACACAGGGAATGTTCCAGAAAAACGAGTGGCTGTCCACCTGGAAACACGGGAAAAACACAGGGAATGAGACAGGAAAACACAGGGAATGTTCCAGAAAAACACAGGGAATGTTCCAGAAAAACACAGGGAATGAGAGGGTAAAACACAGGAAATATTCCAGAAAATCGAGTGGCTGTCCACCTGGAAAGATGGGAATGGGAGTTTTTCCAGAGATTTTCTAGGGATTTTTCTTGGATTTTCCCAGGATTTTTCCCATTATTTTCCTGGGATTTTCCTATGCTTTTTCCATCATTTTTCCAGGCATTTTCCTGAGATTTTCCTGGGATTTTTCTATTATTTTTCCAGGGATTTTTCCATTATTTCTCCAGGCATTTTCCTGAGATTTTCCTAGGATTTTTTCCAGGGATTTTCCCAGGATTCTTTTAGGATTTTCCCAGTACTGTTCCCTGGGATTTTTCCAGGAATTTTTCCTGGGGTTTCCTCAGAGATTTTCCCATGATTTTCCTGGGGTTCTTCTATCATTTTTCCAGGAATTTTTCTGGGATTTTTCCACGATTATCCCCGGGATTTTCCCCATGATTTTCCCAGGATTTTTCCATGATTTTCCCAGGATTTCTGAGGGATCTCACCCGTGTCACTGCCAGGATCAGCCTCTCCTCAGGATCCACCTTCCCCGAGGCATTGATGGGCTTCAGGGAGCTCCAGATGTTGTAATCCAGCAGGGGGTCACACACAATCTCTGGAAAAAGGGAAAAAAAAAATTCCAGGGGTTGGGATCAGACCAGGAAAAACGGGGAAAAGCAGAAAATTCTGCTGGAAAACCGGAGAAAATGGAATTTCTGAGAGAGTTTTATGGAAAAAACAAAGGAATTGAAGGGCTGGAAGGAGCTCCAGGTGTTGTAATCCAGCAGGGAGTCACACACAATCTCTGGAAAAGGGAAAAAAAATTCCAGGGGTTGGGATCAGACCAGGAAAAATGGGAAATTCTGCTGAAAAATGGGAAATAAATGGAATTTCTGTGGGAATTTTGGCCTGAAATCTGTGGAAAAGAGGGAAGAATTGTGAGAAATTAGGGAGGAATCCAGGAATGGATCCCGAAGAATTTCTGGGAAGAGCAGAAACCATTCCAGGGGCTGGGATAACCCCAGGAACACTCAGAGGCACAGCTCAGCCAAAGTCCCCTAAACCCCTCAGGATCCGGGTGGGAATTTTCCCTGGAATTCCCAGGAAAAGCTGCAACGCTGACCTGGGCTGATGCAATGAAAGCTGCAATAAAAGCTGCAATAAAAACTGCAATAAAAACTGCAATCCTGACTCACTTGGGCTGATGCTGAAGGTGCAATAAGAGCTGCAATAAGAGCTGCAATGCTGACTCACCTGGGCTGATGCTGCAGCTGCTCTGCAGGAGCTGCAGGGGCAGATCTGGGTGGGAATTATCCCAGAATTCCCAGGAAAAGCAGCAATGCTGACCTGGGCTGATGCTGAAGGTGCAATAAAAGCTGCACTAAAAGCTGCAATGCTGACTCACCCAGGCTGATGCTGAAGGTGCTCTGCAGCAGCTGCAGGGGCAGCAATGCTGACCTGGGCTGATGCAATGAAAGCTGCAATAAGAGCTGCAGTAAAAGCTGCAATAAAAGCTGCACTAAAAGCTGCAATAAGAGCAGGAATACTGACCCGGGTTGATGCTGAAGGTGCTCTGCAGCGAGCTGTGGGGGCAGCAATGCTGACTGGGCTGATACACTAAAAGCTGCAGTAAAGGCTGCAATAAAAGCTGCAATAAGAGCAGGAATAAAGCAGGAATAAGAGCAGCAATGCTCACCCGGGTTGAGGCTGAAGGTGCTCTGCAGCGAGCTGTGGGGGCAGCAATGCTGACTGGGCTGATACAGTAAAAGCTGCAGTAAAAGCTGCAGTAAAAGCTGCAGTAAAAGCTGCAATGCTGACTCACCCGGGTTGATGCTGAAGGTGCTCTGCAGCGAGCTGTGGGGGCAGCAATGCTGACTGGGCTGATACAGTAAAATCTGCAGTAAAGGCTGCAGTAAAAGCTGCAATACTGACCAGGGTTGATGCTGAAGGTGCTCTGCAGCAGCTGCAGGGGCAGCAATGCTGACTGGGCTGATACAATGAAAGCTGCAGTAAAGGCTGCAGTAAAAGCTGCAATAAGAACAGGAATAAGAGCAGCAATGCTCACCCGGGTTGATGCTGAAGGTGCTCTGCAGTGAGCTGTGGGGGCAGCAATGCTGACTGGGCTGATACAGTAAAAGCTGCAGTAAAAGCTGCAGTAAAAGCTGCAGTAAAAGCTGCAATGCTGACTCACCCGGGTTGATGCTGAAGGTGCTCTGCAGCGAGCTGCGCCGCATGCAGGTGACGGTGCTGGCAGCCGCGTGCATGTGCGCCTGCAGCTGCATGGCACACAGCGGGAACTGCGGCGCCCCCCCCGGCGCCGCTGCAACGTTGTGGGCGCGGAAACACTGCGGGAAAAACGGGAATGTCAGCCCGGGAGGCTGCAGGGGCGCGGGGGGGATCCCGGGGGGGAGTTAGGAACGATTTTGGGGGGTTTTATGGGGTTTTAATTGGTTTTTTATGGGTTTTTAAGGTGGGTTTTGGGGGTTTTAATGGGTTTTTCATGGGTTTCTTACAGGTTTTGATGGGGTTTTGAGGGGGTTTTAATGGGTTTTGAATGGATTTTTAATCCATTTTTAAGGGTTTTTTACAGGTTTTTATGGGGGTTTTGGGGGGGTTTTAATGGGTTTTGAATGAGTTTTGAATCGATTTTTAATAGGTTTTTTGGGGGGTTTTAATGGGTTTTGAATCGATTTTTACTGGGTTCTCGATAGATTTTTAATGGCTTTCTTACAGGTTTTTATAGGGTTTTGAGGGGGTTTCAATGGCTTTTCAATGGGTTTTTATAGCTTTTTTTGGGCGGGTTTTAATGGGTTTTGAATCGATTTTTAATAGACTTTCAATGGGTTTTGAATCGATTTTTAATGGGTTTTTTAATGAGTTTTTGTGGGGTTTTTTTGGGGGGGTTTAGCGGGTTTTGAACGCATTTTTAATCAATTTTTAATGGGTTTTCTACGGGTTTTTTGGAGATTTTGAATGCATTTTTAATGGGTTTTTAATGGGAGTCTTACAGGTTTCTATGGGTTTTTTGGGGGGGTTTAATGTGTTTTGAATGGATTTTTAATCCATTTTTAAGGGTTTTTTACAGGTTTTTATGGGGGTTTTTGGGGGGGTTCTAATGGGTCTTGAATGGGTTTTGAATCGATTTTTAACAGGTTTTTAATGGGTTTTTTGCGGGTTTTTATGGGGTTTTTTTAGGGGGTTTTAATGACTTTTTAATTGTTTTTTTAAGGGTTTTTATGGGGTTTTTCTGGGGGGAATTTAATGGGTTTTGAATGGGTTTTGAATCGATTTTTAATGAGTTTTTTATGGGTTTTTATGGGGTTTTTGGGGGGGGGTTTAATGGGTTTTGAATGGATTTTTATGGATTTTTCATGGATTCTTAATGGATTTTTCATGGATTTTTCATGGATTTTTATGGATTTTTCACGGATTTTAGTGGATTTTTCCCCAAATTCCACAGAAACCACCCCAATCTCCCTCCCCAGCACCTCTTTGATGACTTCAGTCTCGTTGGCATCCTGCAGCAGGAAAATGGGGAAGGGAAAATCCTCGTAGGAAACTCCACTGCCCATGGGGTTCCAGACAGAGCCATTGCAGTGAGCAAACTGTGACCCGTGCTGCTCTGAGTACAGACCTGGGAATGGGGGAAAAACAGGGGAAAATGGGGAAAAAAGTGGTGAAAAAATGGTGAAAATGTGAGGGGGAAAATGTGTGAGAAAATGGAAAAAAATGTTGAAATATGGGGGAAAATCTGAGCCATTGCAGTGAGCAAACTGTGACCCGTGCTGCTCTGAGTACAGACCTGGGAAATATGGGGGAAAAAGAGGGGAAAATGGTGAAAAAATGGGGGGAAAAATGGGGAGAAAATAGGAGAAAAATGGGGAGGGAAATGGGGAAAAAATGGGGAAAAAATGGGGGAAATATGGGGGAAAATCTGAGCCATTGCAGTGAGCAAACTGTGACCCGTGCTGCTCTGAGTACAGACCTGGGAACGGGGGAAAAACAGGGGAAAATGGGAAAATATGAGGGGGAAAATATGGGGGGGAAAATGGGGGGGAGAAATAGGAGAAAAATGGGGAAAAAATAAGGGGAAAAATGGGGAAAAAATTACGGGAAAAATCAGGGGAAAACATGAGGGGAAAACATGAGGGGAAAACATGAGGGGAAAACATGAGGGGAAAACATGAGGGGAAAAATGAGGGGGAAATGAGAAAAAATGAGGGGGGAAAAAAAGAGGAAAAGATGAGAATTTTCCTCACCAAATCCATCATTGGGACACTTCAATCCCGGGGAAAATCCGTGGGAAGGGCGGTGAGAGGCAGCGGCCACGGCCAGGCCTGAGATCCTGGAAGTTCCCTTCAGCTTCATCAAAAGGTCCCTGGAAAAGAGAAAATGGGGCTGGAATCAGGGATTGATCCATAAAGAACTGAAATCTGGGGAGAAATTCTGGAAATGAGGGAAAAATCCCTGGGTTTTTATGTGGGGAAGGGCCCAAAATGGTGGAAAATCAACAAGGCCGCAAATCCTGGAAGTTTCCCTCAGGTTCAGCAAAATCTCCTTGGAAAAGGGAAAATGGGGCTGGAATCAGGGACTGATCCATAAAGAACTGAAATCTGGGGATAAATCCTGGAAATGAAGAAACAATCTCTGGATTTTTTATTTTAGGAGGGTCCAAACTGAGGGAAAAATCAGCAAGGAGAAAATTCCAGGCCACAAAATCTGGAAGTTCCCCTCAGGTTCAGCAAGATCTCCCTGGAAAAGGGAAAACGAGGCTGAAATCAGGGATTGACCCATAAAGAACTGAAATCTGGGAATAAATTCAGGAAATGAAGGGAAAATCCCTGGACTTGTATCTTGGGAGGGCTCAAAATGAGAGAAAAAGCAGCAAGGAGAAAATTCCAGCCACATCTTTCCTGCTTTTCCCAGGAAAAGGAGCCCCAAATCAATCCCAGATTTAATCTTTCCTGTTTTTATTAAACCATGGATCAATACCCTATGGATATGAGATCCCAATGCCACAAAAAAAAAAGGGAAAATCCAAGTTTAACACGACATAAATCCCCGAAATCCTGATAAAACCAGGAATGCCCCAAGCCCGGATGCCAGGACATGGAAAACGGGATTTGATCCCGGATTTTGGGGTTCCAAAAAAAACAAAAAAACCAACCTGGAGAAGAGATTCCCATCCAGCAGGATCATGTAGGGTGGGTGGGGACCTTTGGACAGGGCCCATTCCAGGTCCTCCTGCTTTTCCACCACGTGGATCACACCCGTGTCCCCGCTCAGTGACGCTGGGATGGAAAATCGGGATCAGCACCCCGGAATTCCGGGGAATTCCTTCCCAATTCTGTGATTTTCCATGGAAAAAGCAGGGCAGGGGGATGAGGGGTTGAGGGGAAGAGCAGCAGGGTGGAAATGTGGGATTTGTCCCCTCAGAACTCCCAAAATTCCCAGGAAAAGTAGGGCAGGAGAATAAGAAATTTAGGGAAGAGCAGTGGGGTGGAAATGTGGGATTTGTCCCCTCAGAATTCCCAAAATTCCCAGGAAAAGTAGGGCAGGAGAATAAGAAATTTAGGGAAGAGCGGTGGGGTGGAAATGTGCGATTTGTCCCCTCAGAATTCCAGGGAATTGCTCCAAATTCTGTGATTTTCCATGGAAAAGCAGGGCAGGGGGATGAAAAAAGCAGGGGAGGTGACTGAGGAATTTAAGGAAGAGCAGTGGGGTGGAAATGCAGGATTTGTCCCCTCAGAATTCCAGGGAAATTCCTCCAAATTCCATGGTTTTCCATGGAAAAAACAGGAGAGGGGACTGAGGAATTTAGGGAAGAGCAGTGGGGTGGAAATGTGAGGTCTGTCCCCTCAGAATTCCCAAAATTCCCAGGAAAAGTAGGGCAGGAGAATAAGAAATTTAGGGAAGAGCAGTGGGGTGGAAATGTGCCATTTGTCCCCTCAGAATTCCAGGGAATTGCTACAAATTCTGTGATTTTCCATGGAAAAGCAGGGCAGGGGGATGAAAAAAGCAGGGGAGGTGACTGAGGAATTTAAGGAAGAGCAGTGGGGTGGAAATGCAGGATTTGTCCCCTCAGAATTCCAGGGAAATTCCTCCAAATTCCATGGTTTTCCATGGAGAAAGCAGGGGAGGGGACTGAGGAATTTAAGGAAGAGCAGTGGGGTGGAAATGTGGGATTTGTCCCCCCAGAATTCCAGGGAAATTCCTCCAAATTCCATGGTTTTCCATGGAGAAAGCAGGGGAGGGGACTGAGAAATTTAGGGAAGAGCAGTGGGGTGGAAATGTGAGGTCTGTCCCCTCAGAATTCCAGGGAAATTCCTCCAAATTCCGTGTTTTTCCATGGAAAAAGGAGGGGAAGGGGCTGAGGGATTGAGGGGAAGAGCAGTGGGGTGGAAATGTGGGATTTGTCCCCTCAGAATTCCCAAAATTCCCAGGAAAAGCAGGGCAGGGGTCTGAGGGGCTCTCCCAATGCCAGGATCACCAGGAGAGTCCCTTAGACCCTTCAAAAACCCCCGAGATCTCCAAGAATTCCCAAAATTCCCAAATTCCCGGGATTCCCGTGGTTCTCCCACCGCCACGATCACCGTGAGGTTCCCTCAGACCCTTCAAACCCCCCCAAAATTCCCAAATTTCCGGGATTCCCGTGGCTCTCTCACATCCAGGATCACCGCGAGGCTCCCTCAGCCACCGCCTGGAATTCCCGGAATTCCCCAAATTCCCGAATTCCCAGATTCTCACACTGGCAGCCGATCTGGTGCGTGGCGTTGAGCAGGCGCACGCAGGGCGCTGTGTGGTTCAGGGGGATGTAAATCTTCCTCTCCACAGAATTCCCCAGGCACGGCCCTGCCGGGGAAAAAAAAATTTAAAAAATAACGGGAATGGGGCACGGGAAAACAGGGAAAAATCCCTTTTCCTGGTTTTTGTAATCCCAGGAGCTCCATAATGTGGGAATAGCGTGGGGGGGATAAAATTCCTTTTTCTGGTTTTTCGTAATCCCAGGAGTTACAAAAGTCGGGAATGAGAGGGAGAGGGAAAAGGGAAAGAAATCCTTCCTGATTTTTAACCTCGGGGGGATCCAGAGCTTGGGAATGGAATGGGAAAGGATCCAAAAGGATCAGCCAGGACCCCAAAAGGGTCACAGGGGAACCCCAGAAACGCCAATGGGGACCCCAAAAGAGCCCCCGACCCCTCTCCCCATCCCCGCTCAGGCCTCACCCGCCGCCAGCGCGGCCACGAGCAGCGCTCGGAGCATCCTCAGGGAACCCGGCGCCATTGCCGGGGAACCCCGGGCCATTCCCGGAAATCGGCGCTGCCCGAGGCCGCTCCACTTCCGCGAAGGCAGCGGAAGTGGCGTCACGGGAGCGGTGCCGCTTCCGGGGCGGCCCCGCGGTGCCGACGTGGAGGTTCCGGGTTGAGGCCGGGCCGCTGCGGCGCCATGCTGACCAAATTCGAGACGAAATCTGCGCGGGTGAAAGGTGAAAATGCCGGGAATAAGCGGGAAAAGCGGGATTTTAGGGAATGGGGGAGCTGGGGGTGAGGTGTGGGAGCGGTTTGGGATGGGGGAGTTGTGAGGGGAAGGTGGAAATCGGTCATGGAGGGAGAAGGGGATGGAGGATCCTGAGGGGAAATCCAGGGGGAATTTCGGGATCTGCCAGGGGAGATTTGGGATCTGATCCCAGGGAATGGGACGGGACAAGAGGGAATGGCCTCGAGCTGGGCCAGGGTGGGAAATTTGGGAGGATTTTTCCATGGAAAAAGGGTTGGGAAGCACCAAAAGGGGCTCGGGGAGGGTCGGATCCCCATCCCTGCAGGGAATTCCTGGGATTTGGGCTGGACGTTGGACTCGGAGTTTTCCCAGAGTTTTCTTTGCCTTTTCCCAGAGTTTTTCCTGCCTTTTCCCAGAGTTTTTCCTGCCTTTTCCCATATTTTCCCTGTCTTTTTTCCCAGATTTTTCCCCGTGTCTTCCTCCTTTTTTCCCTGTCTTTCCCCAGGATTTTCCTCATCTCTTGCCAGGTTTTCCTCTCTGTGTTTTCCTCTGTCTTTTCCCAAGGTTTTCTCTGTCTCTTCCCAGGATTTTCCCCACCTTTTCCCAGCCCTTTTTTTCCCAATTTTCCCAGGCATTTCCCCAGAGGTTTTCGCATCCTTTTCCCAAGGCTTTCCCAGTCCCTTTCCCATCCTTTCCCCATCTTTCTCCCGCTTTTTTCCCCATTTTTTCCCCACTTTTTTTCCAACTCTTTCCCCGTCTTTCTCTCGTTTCTTCCCCATTTTTTCCCCACCTTTTTCCCAACTCTTTCCCCATCTTTCTCCCGTTTTTTCCTCATTTTTTCCTCAACTTTTTCCCGACTCTTTTCCCATCTTTCTCCCATTTTCCCCATCTTTTTCCTGCTCTTCCCCCCCCCGGTTTCCCATCCCCTTTTCCCAGGGGTTTTCCCAACTCTTTCCCCTTTTTTTTCCCCATTTTTTCCCCATTTTTCCCCCATTTTTTCCCCCATTTTTTCCCCCATTTTTTCCCGCCATTGTTCCCCCATTGTTCCCCCATTTTTTCCCCATTTTTCCCCATTTTTTCCCCATTGTTCCCCCATTTTTTCCCCATTGTTCCCCCATTTTTTCCCCATTTTCCCCCCATTTTTTCCCCATTTTTCCCCCAACTTTTTCCCAACTCTTTTCCCATTTTTCTCCCGTTTTTTCCCCATTTTTCTCCCATTTTTCCCCCCATTGTTCCCCCATTGTTCCCCCATTGTTTCCCCATTTTTCCCCCATTTTTCCCCATTCTCCCCCCATTTTTTCCCCCCATTGTTCCCCCAATTTTTCCCCATTTTTCCCCATTTTCCCCCATTTTTTCCCCATTTTTCCCCTATTTTTTCCCCATTTTTTCCCCATTTTTTCCCCATTTTTCCCCATTTTCCCCCCATTTTTTCCCCATTTTTCCCCCATTTTTCCCCCATTTTTTCCCCATTTTTCCCCATTTTTCCCCCATTTTTCCCCATTGTTTCCCCATTTTTCCCCCATTTTTCCCCATTTTTTCCCCATTTTTCCCTGCTCTTTCCCCCCGGTTTTCCCGGCCCTTTTTCCCATTTTTCCCGTGTGTTTTCCCAGGGCTGTCGTTCCACCCGAAGCGCCCCTGGATCCTGACCAGCCTCCACAATGGGGTGATCCAGCTCTGGGATTATCGCATGTGCACCCTCATCGACAAATTCGACGAGCACGATGGTAATTCCGGGGGAAAAAACGGGAATTCCGGGGGGAAAACGGGGGTTTGGGGGAAAAAAATGGGGATTTTGGGGGGAAAACGGGGGTTTTGGGGGAAAAAAATGGGGATTTTGGGGGGAAAAATGGGGATTTTGGGGGAAAAAATGGGAATTTTGGGGGGAAAAATGGGAATTCTGGAGGAAAAAATGGGAATTTTAGGGAAAAAAATGAGAATTCTGGGGGGAAAAATGGGGATTCTAGGGGGAAAAATGAGAATTCTGGGGGGAAAAATGGGAATTTTAGGGAAAAAAATTGGGAATTTTGGGGGGGGAAATGGGAATTCTGGGGGGAAAAATGGGAATTCTGGGGGGAAAAATGGGAATTCTAGGGGGAAAAGAAGAGAATTTTGGGGGGAAAAAATGGGAATTGTGGAGGAAAAAATGGGAATTTTAAGGAAAAAAATAAGATAATTCTAGGGGGGGAAATGAGAATTCTGGGGGGAAAATGGGAATTTTAGGGAAAAAAAATGGGAATTCTGGGGGGGGAAATGGGAATTTTGGGGGGAAAAATGGGAATTCTGGGGGGAAAAATGGGAATTCTGTGGGAAAAACTGATTGATTTTAGGAAAATTCCTCTGGATTTTTTTTTTTTTTTTTTTTTGTTCTCCTGAGGGGATTTCGGGATGGATTCCAGGGATTTTCTGGGGATGAATTCCAGAGATTTTGGGGATGAATTCTAGGGATTTTTGGGGATGAATTCCAGGGATTTTTGGGATGGATTCCAAATATTTTTGGGATGGATTCTTGGGGTTTTTTTTGTGATAAATTCCAGATATTTTTGGGGATGGATTCCAGGGATTTTTGGGGATGGATTCCAGGGATTTTTGGGGATGAATTCCAGGGATTTTTGGGGATGAATTCCAGGGATTTTTGGGGATGGATTCCAGGGATTTTTGGGGATGAATTCCAGGGATTTTTGGGGATGAATTCCAGGGATTTTTGGGGATGGATTCCAGGGATTTTTGGGGATGGATTCCAGGGATTTTTGGGGATGAATTCCAGGGATTTTTGGGGATGGATTCCAGGGATTTTTGGGGATGGATTCCAGAGATTTTTGGGGATGAATTCCAGGGATTTTTGGGGATGGATTCCAGGGATTTTGGGGATGGATTCCAGGGATTTTTGGGATGAATTCCAGAGATTTTTTGGGATGGATTCCCCAAATTTCCCCCTGCTCCAAGGAGGATTTTTTTGGCATCTGGGACAATCTCCCAGGGATCCAGGCAGGATTTTTGGGATCCCCAGAATTCTCCCTCACTCCAGAAAATTCCCTGATCCCATAAAAAACCCGGATTGGGGTGTGGGGGGGGGATTTTGAACAACTCCCGATTTTTTATTTTTTTTTAATTTCCTAATCATCCCATGGATTAAAAACAGCGAAAAACGAGGGGGAAAAACCCTCAAAAAAAAAGCGGGAATCGCTCCTGATATCCGGATTTTCCCGGATTTGGGGATTTCCCGGGTTTTTTTTTTGGGAATTCCGTGGGATTTTCCCATTCCAGGCCCGGTGAGAGGCATCGACTTCCACAAGCAGCAGCCGCTCTTCGTGTCCGGGGGAGACGACTACAAAATCAAGGTGGGAAATTCCCAAATTTTTCTCCTTTTTCCCAAAAAAAAATTAAAAAAAAACGGAGTTTGGGAAGGGTTGGGATGAGCCCAGCTCGGGATTTGTGGGAATAAAGTTTGGGAATCGGGTTAAAGGGGAAAATTTGGGAATAAAGGGGGGAAAAATCCTGGAATAAATGGGAAAAGTTGTTGGAAAAAAGGGGGGAAATTCCTGGGGAAAAATTTTAAAAAATGGGAATTTTGTGGTTTTGCTTCCCTGTTTTTGGAGCTGGAGCTTTTCCAGGTTGGGATTTTTGTGGGAATAAAGTTTGGGAATTGGGGTTTGAGGGGGAAAAATCTGGGGTTGGGAATTGGGTTAAAGGGAAAATTTGGGAATAAAGGGGGAAAAATCCTGGAATAAATGGGAAAAATTATTGGAAAAAAAAGGGGGGAAATTCCTGTGGGGAAAAATAAAAGATTTTGTTTTGCTTCCCTGGTTTTGGAGCTGGAGCTTTTCCAGGTTGGGATTTTTGTGGGAATAAAGTTTGGGAATTGGGTTAAAGGGAAAATTTGGGAATAAAGGGGAAAAAAATCCTGGAATAAATGGGAAAAATTGTTGAAAAAAAGGGGGGAAATTCCTGGGGAAAAATTTTAAAAAATGGGAATTTTGTGGTTTTGCTTCCCTGTTTTTGGAGCTGGAGCTTTTCCAGGTTGGGATTTTTGTGGGAATAAAGTTTGGGAATTGGGGTTTGAGGTGGGGAAAATCTGGAGTTGGGAATTGGGTTAAAGGGAAAATTTGGGAATAAAGGGGGGAAAAATCCTGGAATAAATGGGAAAAATTATTGGAAAAAAGGGGAAAAATTCCTGTGGGGAAAAATAAAAGATTTTGTTTTGCTTCCCTGTTTTTGGAGCTGGAACTTTTCCAGGTTGGGATTTTTGTGGGAATAAATTTTGGGAATTGGGATTTGAGGGGGGGAAAATCTGGGGTTGAAAATTGGGTTAAAGTGGAAGAATTTAAGGGAAATTTGGGAATAAAGGGGAAAATTCCTGGGAAAAAATGGGAATTCTGTGGTTTTGCTTCCCTGTTTTTGGAGCTGGAGCTTTTCCAGGTTGGGATTTTGTGGGAAAGGGGGGGAAGGAATAAAATTTTGGGCTTTGGAATTTTTTGGATTCTGGGATTGAAAATTGGGATGAAAGTGGGGGAAAATCGGGAATAAATGGGGGGAAAAGTGGGAATTTTGTGGTCCTGGGGTGGAGCTGGAATTTGCAGTGTGGAATTGCAGGAATAATTGCTGGGATTTGTGGAATTTTAGGTGTGGAATTACAAACTGAGGCGCTGCCTGTTCACTCTGCTGGGACACCTGGATTACATCAGGACAACCTTCTTCCACCACGTGAGAATTCTGGGAATTCTGGGAATTCCCTGGGGGAATCTCCACCTTTCCTGGGAATTCTGATTTTCTGGGAATTTTCCCCCATGGGGATTTCTTTTTAATGGGAATCTCCAGTGGGAATCAATTCCTGGGAATTTAAAATGGGAATTTTTTCATGGAAATCTCCTCTTGGGAATCAATTCCTGGGAATTTAAAATGGGAATTTTTTCCTGGGAAATCTCTCCTTAGGAATCCATTCCTGGGAATTTAAAATGGGAATTTTTTTCGTGGAAATCTCCCTTTGGGAAACAATTCCTTGGGAATTTTTCCTGGGAATTTCCAATGGGAGTTTTTCCTGGGAAATCTTTTCTTGGGAATTAATTCCTTGGGAACTTTTCCTGGGAATTTCCAATGGGAATTTTTTCATGGAAATCTCCTCTTGGGAATCAATTCCTTGGGAATTTTTTCATGGAAATCTCCTCTTGGGAATCAATTCCTTGGGAATTTTTCCTGGGAATTTCTAATGGGAGTTTTTCCTAGGAAATCTCTCCTTAGGAATCGATTTCTGGGAATTTCCAATGGGAACTTTTTCATGGAAATTTCCTCTTGAGAATCAATTCCTTGGGAATTTCCATTGGGAATTTTTTCCTGGGAAATCTCTCCTTGGGATTCAATTCCTGGGAATTCCCTGGGGGAATCTCCACCTTTCCTGGGAATTCTGCTTTTCTGGGAATTTTCCCCCATGGCGATTTCTTTTTAATGGGAATCTCCAGTGGGAATCAATTCCTGGGAATTTTCATTGGGAATTTAATGGAAATTTCTTCTTGGGAATTTTTCCTGGGAATTTAAAAGGGGAATTTTTTCATGGGAACTCTCCCCTTGGGAATCCATTCCTGGGAATTTCCATTGGGAATTTTTCCTGGGAAATCTCCCCTTGGGAATCAATTCCTGGGAATTTTCATTGGGAATTTCATGGAAATTTTTTCTTGGGAATCAATTCCTGGGAATTTAAAAGGGGAATTTTTTCATGGGAACTCTCCCTTTGGGAATCAATTCCTGGGAATTTTCATTGGGAATTTCATGGAAATTTTTTCTTGGGAATCAATTCCTGGGAATTTTAAATGGGATTTTTTTCCTGGGAAATCTCCCCTTGGGATTCAATTCCTGGGAATTCCCTGGGGGAATCTCCACCTTTCCTGGGAATTCTGATTTTCTGGGAATTTTCCTCCATGGGGATTTTTTTTTAATGGGAATCTCCAGTGGGAATCAATTCCTGGGAATTTCCAATGGGAATTTTTTCCTGGGAATCTCATCTTGGGAATCAATTCCTGGGAATTTTCATTGGGAATTTCATGGAAATTTCTTCTTGGGAATCAATTCCTGGGAATTTTCATTGGGAATTTCATGGAAATTTTTTCTTGGGAATCAATTCCTGGGAATTTAAAATGGGAATTTTTTCATGGAAATTTCCTCTTGGGAATCAATTCCTGGGAATTTTCATTGGGAATTTTTTCATGGGAAATCTCCCTTGGGAATCAATTCCTGGGAATTTTCATTGGGAATTTCATGGAAATTTCTTCTTGGGAATCCATTCCTGGGAATTTCCATTGGGAATTTTTCCTGGGAAATCTCCCCTTGGGAATCAATTCCTGGGAATTTCCAATGGGAATTTTTTCCTGGGAATCCATTCCTGGCACTCCTCTCCTTGGCAATCCCTCCCTCCAGGATCCCTTCCCTGAGCTCCTTTTCCCTTGGCAAATTGGGAATTCCCAGGAATTCCCAGCACTGGGATCTCGCCCTGCACCCAATCCTGGTTCTGATTTTGATTTTAATTTAGATTTTAATTTGGATTTGGATTTTCCCAGGAATATCCCTGGATCCTGAGTGCCTCTGATGACCAAACCATCCGTGTGTGGAACTGGCAGTCCAGGACCTGTGTGTGGTGAGGCTCCAGGATTCCCTGGATTCCTTGGGATTTTCTTACATTTTCTGGCATTTTCTTTAATTTTCTGGGATTTTCTGGCATTTCCCTGGGATTTTGTGTGATTTTCCTGGGATTTTCCTGGGATTTTCCTGGGATTTTCCTTGGATTTCCCTGGGATTCCCTGGGGCTTTCTTAAATTTTCTGGGATTCCCTGGCATTTCCTGGGATTCTCTGGGACTTTCTTAGATTTTCTGGGGTTTCCTGGGGTTTCCTGGGATTTTCCTTGGATTTCCCTGGCATTTCCTGGGGTTTCCTGGGATTTTCCTTGGATTTCCCTGGGATTTTCTTAAATTTTCTGGGATTTTCTTAAGTTTTCTGGGATTTCCTGGCATTTCCTGGGATTCCCTGGGATTTTCTGGGATTTTCTGGGATTTTCCTTGGATTTTCCTTGGATTTTCCTGGGATTTTCCTGGGATTTTCCTGGGATTTTCCTGGGATTTCCCTGGGATTTCCTGGCATTTCCTTGTATTTCCTTGCATTTCCTGGGATTCCTTGGGAATGTTCTCACTGTTCTTTCCCGGTTTTAATCTCATTTTTATCCCCTTTTTTCCTGTTTTTTCACGGGTTTTTTTGCCGTTTTTCCCCCATTTTTCCCCCGTTTTTTTTCCGGGTTTTTGCTGGAATGTTCTCACAGTCCTTTCCCGGTGTTAATCCCGTTCTTTCCCTGTTTTTTTTCCCGTTTTTCCCTGCTCAGTGTCCTGACAGGACACAACCATTACGTGATGTGTGCTCAGTTCCACCCCAGCGAGGACCTGGTGGTGTCGGCCAGCCTGGACCAGACTGTCAGGGTGTGGGACATCTCTGGTGAGAATTCCCAAAAAAATGGGGAAAATCCATGGAAAAATCCATGGGATTCCATGGGAATGGGTGTGGGACATCTCCGGTGAGAATTCCCAAAAAAATGGGGAAAATCCATGGAAAAATCCATGGGAATCCATGGGAATGGGTGTGGGGCATTTCCAGTGAGAATTCCCAAAAAAAATGGGGAAAATCCATGGAAAATCCATGGGAATGGGTGTGGGACATCTCCGGTGAGAATTCCCCAAAAATATGGGGAAAATCCATGGAAAAATCCATGGGATTCCATGGGAATGGGTGTGGGACATCTCCGGTGAGAATTCCCCAAAAATATGGGGAAAATCCATGGAAAAATCCATGGGAATCCATGGGAATGGGTGTGGGGCATTTCCAGTCAGAATTCCCAAAAAAATGGGGAAAATCCATGGAAAATCCATGGAAAAATCCATGGGAATCCATGGGAATTGGTGTGGGACATCTCCGGTGAGAATTCCCAAAAAAATGGGGAAAATCCATGGAAAAATCCATGGGAATCCATGGGAATGGGTGTGGGGCATTTCCAGTGAGAATTCCCAAAAAAACTGGGGAAAATCCATGGAAAATCCATGGAAAAATCCATGGGAATGGGTGTGGGAATGGGTGTGGGACATCTCTGGTGAGAATTCCCAAAAAAATGGGGAAAATCCATGGAAAAATCCATGGGAATGGGTGTGGGACATCTCCAGTGAGAATTCCCAAAAAAATGGGGAAAATCCATGGAAAAATCCATGGGAAATCCATGGGAATGGGTGTGGGACATCTCTGGTGAGAATTCCCAAAAAAATGGGGAAAATCCATGGAAAAATCCATGGAAAATCCATGGGAATGGGTGTGGGACATCTCCGGTGAGAATTCCCAAAAAAATGGGGAAAATCCATGGAAAAATCCATGGGAATCCATGGGAATGGGTGTGGGACATCTCCGGTGAGAATTCCCAAAAAAATGGGGAAAATCCATGGAAAAATCCATGGGAATCCATGGGAATGGGTGTGGGACATCTCCGGTGAGAATTCCCAAAAAGACTGGGAAAAATCCATGGAAAAATCCATGGGAATGGGTGTGGGATATATCCAGTGAGAATTCCTAAAAAAACTGGGGAAAATCCATGGAAAAATCCATGGGAATGGGTGTGGGACATTTCCAGTGAGAATTCCCAAAAAGACTGGGAAAAATCCATGGGAAATCCGTGGAAAAGGGGGTGGGAATGGGAGTGGGATATATCTGGTGAGAATTCCCCAAAAAAATGGAAAAAATCCATGGAAATGGGAGTGGGAATGGCTGTGAGTCATCTCAGGTGAAAAATTCCAAAAAAAAACTGGGAATGGGAATGGGAAATCCATGAGAATGGGTGTGGGACATCTCAGGTGAGAAATCCCAAAAAATCATGGAAAAGTCCATGGAAAAAATCCATGGGAAATCCATGGGAATGGGTGTGGGACATTTCCAGTGGGAAATCTCAAAAAAACTGGGAATGGGAGTGGAGGGACCAGATTGTCAGTGTGGGATATCTTTGGTGAGAATTCCCAAAAAACCTGGGAAAAATCCATGGGAATGGGTGTGGGACATCTCAGGGGAGAATTCCCAAAAAAAAAAATGGAAAAGTCCATGGGAAATCTCTGGGAAAAGCAGAAATGGGAGGGGGATAACCTTGGATTGGTTATGGGACATTATCAAAGAAATTCCATGGAAAAAATGGGAATGGGAATGGGGATGGGTGTGGGGTATATCCTGTGGGATTCCAGGGAAAACCATGGAAAATCCATGGAAAAAAACTGGGAATCAGAATGGGATAACTTGGGAATGGGTGGGGGACAGATCCACTGAGATTCCAGGGAAAATTCCACGGAAAAACAACAGAAAAGCCAGGAATGGGTGTGGGGTATAATCTGTGAGATTCCATGGAAAATTCGGGATATCCTGGGATAAAGGATGTGGGATCCCAAAAATTCCCGGGATGGGAACGGGGCTGGAGCAGCTGGAAAAGGGAATGGAGGATCCTGAGGGGAAATCCAGGGGGAATTTTGGGATCTGCCAGGGGAAAATTTGGGATCTGATCCCAGGGAATGGGGACAGGACAAGAGGGAACGGCCTCGAGCTGGGCCAGGGTTGGGAAATTCGGGATGATTTTTCCATGGAAAAAGGGGTTGGGAAGTGTTCAAGGATCCCCATCCCTGCAGGGAATTCCTGGAATCACCAAGTGGAGATGGGGCCCAGCTCAGCTGGGAATTCCCTCCCAAGCCCTGGAATTTTGGGATTCTTTGGATCCCAGGGGTGGAGCTGGAAAATCCCGGGATGGGAACGGAGAATCCTGAGCGAGGGGGGCTCAGCCTGGAGGAGAAAAGGGAGATCCAGGGGGAAATCCTGATCCCAAGGAATTGCTGCATCCCAGAGCTGATTCCCGAGGTTTTTTTGGGATCTTTCCCAGGGCTCAGGAAGAAGAATCTCTCCCCCGGGGCCGTGGAGTCCGACGTGCGCGGCATCACCGGCGTCGATCTGTTCGGCACCACCGACGCCGTGGTCAAACACGTCCTGGAGGTGCCTGCAGTGCCCCCAAATCCCGGGGGAATGCACAGAAATCCCCTGGGAAATGCCCCAAAATCCCCTGGGAAATGCACAGAAATCCCCGGGGGAATGCACAGAAATCTCCTGGGGGAATGCCCAAAAATCCCCCTGGGAAATGCCCAAAAATCCCCCTGGGAAATGCCCAAAAATCCCCTGGGAGATTCACAAAAATCCCCGGGGGAGATTCCCCAAAAATACCCGGGGGAATTCCCCAAAAATCCCCCAGGGAAATGCCCCAAAATCCCCTGGGAAATGCCCAAAAATCCCCTGGGAGAGGCCCAAAAATCCCCTGGGAGATTCCCCAAAAATCCCCTGGGAAATGCCCAAAAATCCCCTGGGAAATGCCCCAAAATCCCCTTGGGAGATGCCCCAAAATCCCCGAGGAAATTCCCAAAAATCCCCTGGGGAAATGCCCCAAAATCCCCTGGGAGATTCCCCAAAAATCCCCTGGGAAATGCCCAAAAATCCCCCTGGGAGATGCCCCAAAATCCCCCTGGGAGATGCCCCAAAATCCCCTTGGGAGATGCCCCAAAAATCCCCTGGGAGATGCCCCAAAAATCCCCTGGGAAATGCCCAAAAATCCCCCTGGGAGATTCCCCAAAAATCCCCTGGGAAATGCCCAAAAGTCCCCTGGGAGATTCCCAAAAATTCCCCGAGGGAAATGCCCAAAATCCCCAGGGGAAATGCCCAAAAATCCCCACGGAGATTCCCAAAAATCCCCTTGGGGAAATTCCCCAAAAATCCCGGGGGAAATTCCCAAAAATCCCCCGGGGGAGATTCCCAAAAATCCCCCGAGGAAATTCACAGAAATCCCCCGGGGAAATTCCCAAAAATCCCCCGAGGAAATTCTCAAAAAATCCCCGAGGAAATTCACAGAAATCCCCCGGGGAAATTCCCCCAAATCCCTGGGGGAAATTCCCAAAAATTGGGCTGCCTTCCACCCCCATTCCCAATGGAAATTCCCTGGATTTTTCCCTGGATTTTTCCCGTTTTTCCAGGGCCATGACAGGGGGGTGAACTGGGCTGCCTTCCACCCCTATTCCCAATGAAAATTCCCTGGATTTTTCCTGGATTTTTCCCATTTTTCCAGGGCCATGACAGGGGGGTGAACTGGGCTGCCTTCCACCCCCATTCCCAATGAAAATTCCCTGGATTTTTCCCATTTTTCCCGTTTTTCCAGGGCCATGACAGGGGGGTGAACTGGGCTGCCTTCCACCGCCATTCCCAATGAAAATTCCCTGGATTTTTTCCCATTTTTCCCGTTTTTCCAGGGCCATGACAGGGGGGTGAACTGGGCTGCCTTCCACCCCCATTCCCAATGAAAATTCCCTGGATTTTTCCCTGGATTTTTCCCGTTTTTCCAGGGCCATGACAGGGGGGTGAACTGGGCTGCCTTCCACCCCCATTCCCAATGAAAATTCCCTGGATTTTTCCCTGGATTTTTCCCGTTTTTCCAGGGCCATGACAGGGGGGTGAACTGGGCTGCCTTCCACCCCCATTCCCAATGGAAATTCCCTGGATTTTTCCCATTTTTCCCGTTTTTCCAGGGCCATGACAGGGGGGTGAACTGGGCTGCCTTCCACCCCTCCATGCCTCTCATCGTGTCCGGCGCCGACGATCGCCAGGTGAAGATCTGGAGGATGAATGGTGAGAGAAAAGTGGGAAAAAAAAAACCTGAAAACATGGGAAAAATCCCTCGGGATGGGGTGGAGGGGGAATCATCCCCCATTCCTGCCCTTTTCCTGATTTTTTTTTTCCCCCCAGTTTTGGGAGGGGTTTTTTTTCCCCCATTTTTTTCTGTTTTCCAGGGGGTTTTTATCCCCATTCTCCCCCTTTCCCTGGGGATTTTTTTCCCCACTCTTTTCATTCCTTTCCTGTATTTCCCCATCCCATGAATATTTTTCCACATTTTTCCCAGTTTTTCCCCCAGAATCCAAGGCCTGGGAGGTGGATTTGTCCCAGGCTGATTCCTCTCTTTCTCCAGTGTTTTTTCCCCTTTTTCTGGTGTTTTTTCCCCTTTCTCTGGTGTTTTTTTCCCCATTTCCCTGGGGATTTTTCCCCCCTCTTTTCATTCCTCTGCTCTATTTCCCCATCCCACAAACATTTTTCCCATTTTTCCCAGTTTTTCCCCCAGAATCCAAGGCCTGGGAGGTGGACTTGTCCCAGGCTGATTCCTCTCTTTCTTCAGTGTTTCTTCCCTTTCTCTGGTGTTTTTTTCCCCATTTCCCTGGGGATTTTTCCCCTCTCTTTTCATTCCTTTGCTCTATTTCCCCATCCCACGAACATTTTTCCCATTTTTCCCATTTTTCCCTGTTTTTCCCCCAGAATCCAAGGCCTGGGAGGTGGACACGTGCCAGGCTGATTTCTCTCTTTCTCTGGTGTTTTTCCCCTTTCCCAGTGTTTTTTTCCCCATTTCCCTGGGGATTTTTCCCCTCTCTTTTCATTCCTCTGCTCTATTTCCCCATCCCACGAACATTTTCCCATTTTTCCCTGTTTTTCCCCCAGAATCCAAGGCCTGGGAGGTGGATTTGTCCCAGGCTGATTCCTCTCTTTCTCCGGTGTTTTTTCCCCTTTTTCTGGTGTTTTTTCCCCTTTCTCTGGTGTTTTTTTCCCATTTCCCTGGGATTTTTCCCCCCTCTTTTCATTCCTCTGCTCAATTTCCCCATCCCACAAACATTTTTCCCATTTTCCCCCGTTTTTCCCCCAGAATCCAAGGCCTGGGAGGTGGACTTGTCCCAGGCTGATTTCTCTCTTTCTCTGGTGTTTTTTTCCCTTTTTCTGGTGTTTTTTTTCCCATTTCCCTGGGGTTTTTTTCCCATTTCCCTGGGATTTTCCCCCTCTCTTTTCATTCCTCTGCTCTATTTCCCCATCCCACGAACATTTTTCCCATTTTTTCCCCGTTTTTCCCCCAGAATCCAAGGCCTGGGAGGTGGACTTGTCCCAGGCTGATTTCTCTCTTTCTCCGGTGTTTTTTCCCTTTTTCTGTTTTTTTTTTCCCCATTTCCCTGGGGATTTTTCCCCTCTCTTTTCATTCCTCTACTCTATTTCCCCATCCCACGAGCATTTTTCCCATTTTCCCCCGTTTTTCCCCCAGAATCCAAGGCCTGGGAGGTGGACACGTGCCAGGCTGATTTCTCTTTTTCTCCGGTGTTTTTTCCCTTTTTCCGGTGTTTTTTTCCCCATTTCCCTGGGGATTTTTCCCCTCTCTTTTCATTCCTTTGCTGTTTCCCCCCATCCCACAAACATTTTTCCCGTTTTTCCCCCAGAATCCAAGGCCTGGGAGGTGGACACGTGCTGGGCTATTTTCTCTTTTTCTCCAGTGTTTTTTCTCCTTTTTCTGGTGTTTTTTTCCCCATTTCCCTGGGGATTTTTTCCCCCTCTCTTTTCATTCCTCTGCTCTATTTCCCCATCCCACGAACATTTTTCCCATTTTTCCCTGTTTTTCCCCCAGAATCCAAGGCCTGGGAGGTGGACACGTGCCAGGCTGGTTTTTACCCATTTCCCCGTGGTTTTTTCTCTTTTTCTGGTGTTTTTTTCCCCATTTCCCTGGGGATTTTTTCCCCCCTCTTTTCATTCCTTTGCTGTTTCCCCCCATCCCACGAGCATTTTTCCCATTTTTCCCCGTTTTTCCCCCAGAATCCAAGGCCTGGGAGGTGGATTTGTCCCAGGCTGATTTCTCTCTTTCTCTGGTGTTTTTTCCCTTTTTCTGGTGTTTTTTTTCCCATTTCCCTGGGATTTTTCCCCTCTCTTTTCATTCCTCTGCTCTATTTCCCCATCCCACGAGCATTTTTCCCATTTTTCCCCGTTTTTCCCCCAGAATCCAAGGCCTGGGAGGTGGACTTGTCCCAGGCTGATTTCTCTCTTTCTCCAGTGTTTTTTCCCTTTTTCTGGTGTTTTTTTTCCCATTTCCCTGGGATTTTTTCCCCATTTCCCTGGGGTTTTTTCCCCCCTCTTTTCATTCCTTTGCTGTTTCCCCCCATCCCACGAGCATTTTTCCCATTTTTCCCTGTTTTTCCCCCAGAATCCAAGGCCTGGGAGGTGGACACGTGCCGTGGCCACTACAACAACGTTTCCTGCGCCGTGTTCCACCCCCGCCAGGAGCTGATCCTCAGCAACTCCGAGGACAAGAGCATCCGAGTGTGGGACATGTCCAAGAGGTGAGGGCCTCACCCCAGGGCCTGGGAATTCCCACCATTCCCAGCATTGCAGCAATTCCTGCCTTGGGGTTTTTTTTTGGGGTTTTTTTTCTCTCCCAGGACCGGAGTCCAAACGTTCCGGCGCGACCACGATCGGTTCTGGGTGCTGGCGGCGCATCCCAACCTCAACCTGTTTGCTGCTGGTGAGTGCCGGGCTGGGAGCCACGGAATTCCAGAGGGGAGGGGCCAAATTCCCTGGGAGAGACCAAGATTCCAGTGGGAACCACGAAATTCCAGAGGGGAGGGGCCAAATTCCCTGGGAGGGACCAAGATTCCAGCTGGGAGAGACCAAATTCCCTGGGAGAGACCAAAATTCCAGTGGGAACCACGGAATTCCAGAGGGGAGGGACCAAGATTCCAGCTGGGAGAGACCAAAATTCCAGCTGGGAGAGACCAAAATTCCAGTGGGAACCACGAAATTCCAGCTGGGATAGCCCAGACTCCCTGGGAGAGACCAAAATTCCAGATGGGATATCCCAAAATTCCCTGGGAGAGACCGAATTCCACGGGAGAGACCAAAATTCCAGATGGGATATCCCAAAATTCCCTGGGAGAGACCAAAATTCCTTTGGGAACCACGAAATTCCAGATGGGAGAGACCAAAATTCCAGTGGGAACCTTGAAATTCCAGCTGGGAGAGCCAAAATTCCCTGTGAGAGACCAAGATTCCATTGGGAACCCCAAAATTCCAGATGGGATATCCCAAAATTCCCTGGGAGAGCTCAAAATCTCTCAGCCCCCAGTGCTGTCCCCATGCTGTCCCCATGTCCCCAGCAGTGTCCCCATGTCCCCAGTGTCCCCAGTTCTGTCCCAGTGTCCCCAGTGCTGTCCCCATGTCCCCAGTTCTGTCCCAGTGTCCCCAGTGCTGTCCCCAGTGTCCCCAGTGCTGTCCCAGTGTCCCCAGTGCTGTCCCAGTGTCCCCAGTTCTGTCCCCCAGGGCTCAGGCCGGGGCCAGCCCTGTTCAGGGTGTTATTGATGACATCGATGAGGGATTTGGGTGTTTGATCAGGGAATTGGCACCCGCTGGGCTGGGACCAGTTTGGGGCTGGGCTGGGACCAGTGTGGGGCTGGGCTGGGACCAGTGTGGGGCTGGGCTGGGACCAGTTTGGGGCTGGGCTGGGACCAGTGTGGGGCTGGGCTGGGACCAGTGTGGGGCTGAGCTGGGACCAGTTTGGGGCTGTACTGGGACCAGTGTGGGGCTGTGCTGGGACCAGTTTGGGGCTGGGCTGGGACCAGTTTGGGGCTGGGCTGGGACCAGTGTGGGGCTGTGCTGGGACCAGTTTGGGGCTGGGCTGGGACCAGTGTGGGGCTGGGCTGGGACCAGTTTGGGGCTGGGCTGGGACCAGTGTGGGGCTGTGCTGGGACCAGTTTGGGCTGGGCTGGGACCAGTGTGGGGCTGGGCTGGGACCAGTGTGGGGCTGAGCTGGGACCAGTTTGGGGCTGTACTGGGACCAGTGTGGGGCTGTGCTGGGACCAGTTTGGGGCTGGGCTGGGACCAGTGTGGGGCTGTGCTGGGACCAGTGTGGGGCTGTGCTGGGACCAGTGTGGGGCTGGGCTGGGACCAGTGTGGGGCTGAGCTGGGACCAGTGTGGGGCTGGGCTGGGACCAGTGTGGGGCTGGGCTGGGACCAGTTTGGGGCTGGGCTGGGACCAGTGTGGGGCTGGGCTGGGACCAGTGTGGGGCTGAGCTGGGACCAGTGTGGGGCTGGGCTGGGACCAGTTTGGGGCTGGGCTGGGACCAGTTTGGGCTGTGCTGGGACCAGCTTGGGGCTGGGCTGGGACCAGTTTGGGGCTGGGCTGGGACCAGTTTGGGGCTGAGCTGGGACCAGTTTGGGGCTGAGCTGGGACCAGTTTGGGGCTGAGCTGGGACCAGTGTGGGGCTGTGCTGGGACCAGTGTGGGGCTGGGCTGGGACCAGTTTGGGGCTGGGCTGGGACCAACAAGGTCGGGCTTAACCAAACCAAGGGCCGGGCTCTGCACTGTGGCCACAACCCCAGCAGTGCCAGGGCTTGGGGACACCGATGGGCACGAGCCAGCAGCGTCCAGGTGGCCAAGGGCCAGTGTCACCTGGCCTGGATCGGGGTCACACCTGGGAGGGCCGTGCCCAGGTGGCCAAAGGCCGGTGTCACCTGGCCTGGATCGGGGTCACACCTGCAGGGCCGTGCCCAGGTGGCCAAAGGCCGGTGTCACCTGGCCTGGATCGGGGTCACACCTGCAGGGCCGTGCCCAGGTGGCCAAAGGCCAGTGTCACCTGGCCTGGATCGGGGTCACACCTGCAGGGCCGTGCCCAGGTGGCCAAAGGCCAGTGTCACCTGGCCTGGATCGGGGTCACACCTGCAGGGCTGTGCTCAGGTGTGACCCAGGGGACACCTGGGAGGACCCAGCGAGGAGGGGGAGGGGCTGGGGGAGGGGGGGCTGATTTTGTCACCCTGACAGGCACGAGTGACACAAGGGGGGGGCTCAGGGCTCCGAGCTGGGCCGGGGGGAATAAATTGGGAAGGAGAATTCCATGGAAAGGAGCCGGGAGTTCTGGAATGATCTGCCCGGGGGGGGAGGGGGCGGAGTCACCGCCCCGGGGTGTGGTCACAGAAATCCGGGATTTGGGAAGTGCCGAGGGCGGGGCTGGGTTGGGCTCCGGGATCCTGGAGGTGTCCGAGCCTGGGATTGTTGTGAGAATTCCCTGGGAGAGCCCAAAATTCCATTGGGAACCCCGAAATTCCAGATGGGAGAGCCCAAAATTCCCTGGGAACCCCAAAATTCTCTTGGGAACCCCGAAATTCCAGATGGGAAAGACCAAAATTCCCTGGGAAAGCCCAAAATTCCTTTGGGAATCCCAAAAGTCCAGATGGGAGAGACAAAAATTCCATTGAGAACCCCAAAATTGTCTTGGGAATCCCGAAATTCCAGACGGGATACCCCAAAATTCCTTTGGGAACCCCAAAATTCCCATGGGAACCCCAAAATTCCAGACGGGATATCCCAAAATTCCCATGGGAACCCAGAAATTCCAGATGGGAGAGACCAAAATTCCCTGGGAAAGCCCAAAATTCCTTTGGGAATCCCAAAAATCCAGATGGAATATCCTAAAATTCCCTGGGAACACCAAAATTCCAGATGGGAGAGACAAAAATTCCATTGGGAACCCCAAAATTCTCTTGGGAATCCCGAAATTCCAGACGGGATACCCCAAAATTCCTTTGGGAACCCCAAAATTCCAGACGGGATATCCCAAAATTCTCTTGGGAACCCCAAAATTCCAGATGGGAGAGCCCAAAATTCCCTGGGAAAGCCCAAAATTCCTTTGGGAATCCCAAAAATCCAGATGGGATATCCCAAAATTCACTTGGGAACCCAGAAATTCCCTGGGAAAGCCCAAAATTCCTTTGGGAATCCCAAAAATCCAGATGGGAGAGCCCAAAATTCCCTTGAGAGCTCAAAACTCGCGGCTGGGACGCCCCGGGATTCCTGTGGGAGCCCCAGAATTCCTGCTGGGAACCCCGGAAATCTCCTCTGGAACCCCAAACCCCCTGAGGCGTGCAGAGCAATCGATCGGCAGGCATTAGTGATCGATCATCGATCGAATCGATCGGCAGGCATGAGCAATCGATCGCCGAGCAATCGATCGGCAGGCATGAGCAATCGATCGCCGAGCTAATCGATCGGCAGGCATTAGCAATCGATCGCCGAGCTAATCGATCGGCAGGCATGAGCAATCGATCGCCGAGCTAATCGATCGGCAGGCATTAGCAATCGATCGGCAGGCATGAGCAATCGATCGCCGAGCTAATCGATCGGCAGGCATTAGCAATCGATCGCCGAGCTAATCGATCGGCAGGCATGAGCAATCGATCGCCGAGCTAATCGATCGGCAGGCATGAGCAATCGATCGCCGATCGAATCGATCGGCAGGCATGAGCAATCGATCGCCGATCGAATCGATCGGCAGGCATGAGCAATCGATCGCCGAGCTAATCGATCGGCAGGCATGAGCAATCGATCGCCGAGCTAATCGATCGGCAGGCATTAGCAATCGATCGCCGAGCTAATCGATCGGCAGGCATTGGCAATGGATCCATCCCATCAATCGGCAGGCATTGGCAATGGATCGATCCGATCGATCTGATTGGCAGGCATTGGTAATCAATCGATCGGCAGGCATTGGCAATGATCGATCTGATCGATCGGCAGGCATTGGCAATCAATCGATCTGATCGATCTGCAGGCATTGGCAATGATCGATCTGATCGATCAGCAGGCATTGGCAATGATCGATCTGATCGATCAGCAGGCATTGGTAATGGATCGGTCCAGTCGATCGACAGGCATTGGCAACCAATTAATCCAATCGATCTGCAGGCATTGACAATGGATCAATCCGATCGATCAGCAGGCATTGGCAATGGATCGATCCGATCGATCTGATTGGCAGGCATTGGTAATCAATCGATCTGATTGATCGGCAGGCATTCGCAATCAATCAGTCCAGTCGATCTGATTAATCGGCAAGCATTGGGAATCAATCGATCTGATCGATCTGCAGGCATTGGCAATGATCGATCTGATCGATCGGCAGGCATTGGCAATCAATCGATCTGATCGATCTGCAGGCATTGGCAATGATCGATCTGATCGATCAGCAGGCATTGGCAATGATCGATCTGATCGATCAGCAGGCATTGGTAATGGATCGGTCCAGTCGATCGACAGGCATTGGCAACCAATTAATCCAATCGATCTGCAGGCATTGACAATGGATCAATCCCATCAATCGGCAGGCATTGGCAATGGATCGATCTGATTGGCAGGCATTGGTAATCAATCGATCTGATTGATCGGCAGGCATTCGCAATCAATCAGTCCAGTCGATCTGATTAATCGGCAAGCATTGGGAATCAATCGATCTGATTGATCTGATCGATCTGCAAGCATTGACAATCAATCGATCCAATCAATCTGCAGGCCTTTTCAATCGATCCATCCGATCGATCGGCAGGCATTGGCAATGGATCGATCTGATCGATCTGCAGGCTTTGGCAATGATCGATCCCATCGATCTGCAGGCATTGGCAATGATCGATCTGATCGATCTGCAGGCATTGGCAATCGATCCATCCGATCGATCTGCAGGCATTGGCAATCGATCCATCCGATCGATCTGCAGGCATTGGCAATCAATCGATCAGATCGATCTGCAGGCATTGGCAATAGATCGATCCCATCAATCGGCAGGCATTGGCAACCAATTAATCCAGTCGATCTGCAGGCATTGGCAATCGATCCATCCGATCGATCTGCAGGCATTGGCAATCAATCGATCGGATCGATCAGCAGCCATTGGCAATGGATCGATGCAATCGATCTGCAGGCATTGGCAATCAATCGATCCAATCGATCTGCAGGCATTGGCAATGATCGATCTAATCGATCTGCAGCCATTGGCAATCAATCGATCCAATCGATCTGCAGGCATTGGCAATGATCGATCTAATCGATCTGCAGCCATTGGCAATCAATCGATCCAATTGATCGGCAGGCATTGGCAATGATCGATCCGATCGATCGACAGGCATTGGTAATCAATTGATCCAATCGATCTGCAGGCATTGGCAATGGATTGATCTGATCGATCAGCAGGCATTGGCAATGGATCGATCCAATCGATCTGCAGGCATTGGCAATCGATCGCCGATCGAATCGATCGGCAGGCATGAGCAATCGATCGCCGATCTAATCGATCGGCAGGCATGAGCAATCGATCGCCGAGCTAATCGATCGGCAGGCATTAGCAATCGATCGCCGATCGAATCGATCGGCAGGCATGAGCAATCGATCGCCGATCGAATCGATCGGCAGGCATGAGCAATCGATCGCCGAGCTAATCGATCGGCAGGCATGAGCAATCGATCGCCGAGCTAATCGATCGGCAGGCATGAGCAATCGATCGCCGAGCTAATCGATCGGCAGGCATGAGCAATCGATCGCCGATCGAATCGATCGGCAGGCATGAGCAATCGATCGCCGATAGAATCGATCGGCAGGCGCGATCAATCGATTGCCGATATTATCGATCAGCAGGCATGAGGAATCGATTATCGATCCGATCGATCGGCAGGCATTGGCAATCGATCGATCCGATCGATGTGCAGGAGTTGGCAATGATCGATGTGATCGATCTGCAGGCATTGGCAATCAATCGATCTGATCGATCTGCAGGCATTGGCAATCACTCCATCCGATCGATCGGCAGGCATTGGTAATCAATTGATCCAATCGATCGGCAGGCATTGGCAATGGATCAATCCGATCGATCAGCAGGCATTGGCAATGGATCGATCTAATCGATCAGCAGGCATTGGCAATGGATCGATCCGATCGATCTGATTGGCAGGCATTGGTAATCAATCGATCTGATCGGCAGGCATTGGCAATGGATCGATCTGATTGATCTGATCAATCGGCAGGCATTGACAATCAATCGATCCAATCAATCTGCAGGCCTTTTCAATCGATCCATCCGATCGATCGGCAGGCATTGGCAATCAATCGATCAGATCGATCAGCAGGCATTGGCAATGGATCAATCCCATCGATCGGCAGGCATTGGCAATGGATCGATCTGATTGATCGGCAGGCATTGGCAATCAATCGATCTGATTGATCGGCAGGCATTGGCAATCAATCGATCCCATCAATCGGCAGGCATTGGCAATGATCGATCTGATCAATCTGATCGGCAGGCATTGGTAATCAATCGATCTGATTGATCGGCAGGCATTGGGAATCAATCGATCTGATCGGCAGGCATTGGTAATCAATCGATCTGATTGATTGGCAGGCATTGGGAATCAATCGATCTGATCACTCTGATCGATCAGCAATGTTCCTGCTGCCTTTGTGTCCCCGTTCTCATCCCCAATCCTTGCAGTAATTTCAATAATTAATGCCTCGACATCAAATAATAATTTCGATATGGATTTATGCAATAATTTCCATTTATGTTTTTTAGTTGGGTGTATCTTGTAACACTGCTTCAAATTGTGATTTGTTTTCTAATAATTATTTCTATTTTGTTTTTTCTATCCGGGGGTGTTTGTTTTTTATGTTATATATAGTAGTATAATTATATATATTACATATTATGTTATATGTATCATATTTAATTTCTTATATATCATGTGCTACACTTTCTATTTCATCTTTAATTTTATTTTGTAGCTATAATCTGTATCATGTATATAATAACAAGAATACAATATTATTAATAATGAAAAAATCAGGGTATTTTTCCGCAGAATTCCAGCTGTAATTCCCGATGTTTTTCTGGAATATCCCCCCCAGGCCATGACGGGGGCATGCTGGTGTTCAATGCTGAATTCCAGCTGTAATTCCCGATGTTTTTCCATGTTTTTCTGGAATTTTCCCCAGGCCATGACGGGGGCATGCTGGTGTTCAATCCCAGTTGTAATTCCCGATGTTTTTCTGGAATTTTCCCCAGGCCATGACGGGGGCATGCTGGTGTTCAAGCTGGAGCGGGAGCGGCCGGCGCTGGCCGTGCACGGGAACTCGCTGTTCTACGTCAAGGATCGATTCCTGCGGCAGCTCGACTTCAGCAGCTCCCGCGACGTGGCCGTCATGCAGCTCCGCAGGCACGGAATGAACCCCATCCCATAAACCCCAGAAACCCATCCCAGAAATCCCAGAAATCCCAGAAATCCCATAAACCCCATCCCATAAACCCCTTAAATCCCATAAACCCATCCCATAAACATTTCCTGTGGCAGCTCGATTTCAGCAACTCCCAGGATGTGGCCGTGATGCAGCTCTGCAGGCACCGAGAAACCCATCCCAGAAACCCCAGAAATCCCAGAAATCCCATCCCAGAAACCCCTTAAACCCCAGAAACCCATCCCAGAAACCCCATAAACACCTTAAACCCCATAAACCCCATCCCATAAACATTTCCTGCGGCAGCTCGACTTCAGCAGCTCCCAGGATGTGGCCGTGATGCAGCTCCGCAGGCAGGGAATGAGCCCCAGAAATCCCAGAAACCCCAGAAACCCCTTCCCATAAATCCCTTAAATCCCATAAACCCCTTAAATCCCATAAACTCCTTAAATCCCATAAACCCCTTAAATCCCATAAACCCTTCCTGCAGCAGCTCGACTTCAGCAGCTCCCGGGATGTTGCTGTCATGCAGCTCCGCAGGCAGGGAGAAACCCATCCCATAAACACCAGAAACCCCAGAAATCCCATCCCAGAAATCCCAGAAACCCCATCAATCCTATCCCATAAATCCCATAAATCCCATCCTAGATACCCCATCAACCCCATCAACCCCATAAACCCTTCCTGCTGCATCTGGATTTCAGCAGCTCCCAGGATGTGGCTGTGATGCAGCTCCACAGGCAGGGAGAAACCCCAGAAACCCCAGAAACACCATCCCATAAACCCCACCAATCCTGTCCCATAAATCCCATCAATCCCATAAACCCCATCAATCACATCAATCCCATCCCATAAACCCCATAAATCCCGTCCCAGATATCCCATCAATCCCATCAATCCCGTCAATCCCATCCCAATGCCATAAATCACATAAATCCTATCCCAATCCCATGCCATAAATCCCATCCTAACCCCATAAATCACAAAAATCCCAGTCCCATCCTATCCCGTCAGTCTCCCCTATAAATCCACTCCCATGAATCCTCTCCCATCCCATAAATTCTCACATTTTCCTCCCAAATCCTCAAATTTTTCTTTTTCTGTTTTTTTTTTTTTTTTCCCCAGTGGTTCCAAGTTCCCGGTGTTCAGCATGTCCTACAACCCCGCTGAGAACGCTGTGCTGCTCTGCACTGTGAGTCCCAAATCCCAAAATCCCCAAAATCCCAAATCCTCAAATCCCAAAATCCCCAAATCCAATAAATCCCCAAATCCCCCAAATCCGCAAATCCTCAAATCCCAAAATCCCTAATCTCCAAAATCCTCAAATCCCAAAATCCCCAAAATCCCAAATCCCCAAAATCCCAAATCCCCAAATCCCCAAAATCCCAAATCCCCAAAATCCCAAATCCCCAAATCCCCAAAATCCCAAATCCCCAAAATTGCAAATCCTCAAACCCCAAAATCCCCAAATTCCCAAAATCCCCAAATCCCTGATCCTGGGGTTGAAATCCCAAAATCTCTGAGCCTGGAGGAAAAAAATCCCTGATTCTAGGGGGGAAAAATCCCAAAATCCCTGAATTTTGTGGGGGGAAAAAATCCCCAAAATCCCTGAGCCTGGGGAGGGGAAAATCCCTCAAATTCCACTTTTTTTTGTGGGGGAAAAATCCCTTAAATTCCTCCTTTTTCTGGGAAAAAAACCTCTTAAATTCCAGATTTTTGAGGGGAAAAACTGTTCAAATCCCTGATTTTTTTTTTTTTATATTTTTTGTGGGGGAAGAATCCCTAAAATGCCACATTTTGTGTCCCCCAGCGAGCCAGCAACCTGGAGAACAGCACCTACGACCTGTACACCATCCCCAAGGATGCAGATTCCCAAAATCCCGATGGTGAGTGTTCCCAAAAATCCTAAAAATCCCTGGAATTTCCATCCCCACCCTCCCCCTCCCTTTTCCCCTTTATTTATCCTTAAAAATCCCTTTTTCCCCCCCCCCCAAAAAAATCTCCTTTTTGCCCCCAAAAATCTTATTTTTCCCCTAAAAAAACCCTTATTTTTCCCCCCAAAAATCCTTTTTTTTTTCCCGGATTTTTGGCAGCTTTCCTCTTCTCCCTTGAAAAATTCAAACTTTTCCATCCCCCCCATCCATATTTTATCAGGAATTCTCCTTTCCCTTCCCAAATTTCCCTCCCAGCTGGAGATTTCCTGGCTTTGTCCAAAATTGATGGATCTGGGGTGGATTTTTGGGATGTTTTATCCACAGGATAAAAAGCTTTAAAAATGACAATCCCAGGAATTATTTTGTTTTCCTTTTGCTGGTAAATCCCACATAATTTTATTTTATTTTATTTTTTTTTTGGGAGGAATTTACGATTCCAAGCCGTGATTGAACGGGATAAAAACTCCCAATTTGTCTTTTTTTTTTTTTTTAATTTTATTTTTATTTTTTCCTGCTTTGAAATTCCAGCTGCTCCCCCTGCCAGGGGAAATGATGGATTTGGGGATTTTTTCCAGGGATTTATGGATTCCTGAGGGTTTGGAGCAGGGAATATTTCCCTGCTGGGGTGGATTTGGAGGAGAGGAATGGGATAAAATTTTTTTTGTTTTAATTTTTTTTTTTTTTTTTGGGAAGTTTTGTCCAGCTGGGATATTGGGAAAATGAATCAAATCCCTGGATGTGACAGAGGAGCAGCTGGAATTTCAAACCAGCAGCTCCCAAAAATTAAAAAAAAAAAAAAAGAGGGAAAAGGGAAAAAGGAAAATTCCACTGGCAGGGGAGGGAGAAGAGAAAGGTTGGGGGGAAAAAAACCTCAAAAATCTGAAGTTTGGGGGGAAAAAAATCCTCAAATCCCTAAAGTTTTGGGAAAAAAAAACCTCAAATCCCTGATTTTTGGGGAAAAGTTCCTTGAATCCCACATTTTGGGGGGAAAAAAATCCTTCCAATCCCCTTTTGTTTTTTTCTTTTTAAAATGCCATAAATCGCATCCCATAAATCCCATCCCATAAATCCCATCCCATAAATCCCATCCCATAAATCCCATCCTATTCCTTCGATCCTATTGTAATGAAAAAGTAGTTCCACAAATCCATGAATCCATAAATCCAATTCCATCCCATAAATCCTGTCCCAATCTCGTAAATCCCATTAATCCAAATCCTGAAAATCCTGAAAATCCCATCCCAAGGCCTGGATTCCCGGGGTTATCCCAACGGTTTTGGGGTTATCCTGGTGATTTGGGGTTATCCTGGTGTTTTTGGGGTTATCCCAGTGGTTTTGGGGCTGTTTTTGGGGTTATCCTGATGTTTATCCCAATGTTTTTGGGGTTATCCCAGTATTTATTCTGCTGGTTTTGGGGTTATCCCGTTGTTATCTCGGTATTTTTGGGGTTATCCCAATGTTTTTGGGGCTGTTTTTGGGGTTCTCCCTGTGTTTATCCCGCTGGTTTTGGGGTTATCCCCGTGTTTATCCCGCTGTTTTTGGGGTTATCCCGGTGGTTTTGGGGTTATCCCCGTGTTTATCCCACTGCTTTTGGGGCTGTTTTTGGGGTTATCCCGGTGTTTTTGGGGCCGTTTTTGGGGTTATCCCGGTGTTTATCCCGCTGTTTTTGGGTTCTCCCGGTGTTTTTGGGGTTCTCCCGGTGTTTATCCCGCTGTTTTTGGGGTTATCCCGCTGTTTTTGGGGTTCTCCCGGTGTTTATCCCGGTGTTTTGGGGGTTATCCCGGTGTTTATCCCAGTGTTTTTGGGATTATCCCCGTGTTTTTGGGGTTCTCCCGGTGTTTTTGGGGTTCCCCCCGAGTTTATCCCGCTGTCTTTGGGGTTATCCCGGTGTTTATCCCGCTGTTTTTGGGGCTGTTTTTGGGGTTCTCCCCGAGTTTATCCCGCTGTTTTTGGGGTTATCCCGCTGTTTTTGGGGTTCTCCCGGTGTTTATCCCGGTGTTTTTGGGGTCCCAGCTCCCGAAGGGAAGCGCTCCTCGGGGCTCACGGCCGTGTGGGTGGCGCGGAATCGATTCGCTGTCCTGGACAGGATGCACTCGGTGAGAAAAACGGGAAAAACGGGAAAAACGGGGAAAATGGGGAAAACGGGGAAAATGGGAAAAACAGGGAAAATGGGATCGGATCCAGATCCCAAAAATGGGTTGGGATTGGGATAACAGGGTTTGGATCCAGGGGGATCTGATCCTAAAAAAGGGGTTGGGATTGGGATAACAGGGACTGGGGTAACAGGGATTGGGATAACAGGGATTGGGATAACAGGGATTGGATCCAGGGGTTCTGGATCCTAAATAAAAAGGGTTGGGAAAAGCAGGAATGGAGAATCCTGAGGGAGCTGGGGGGGCTCAGGCTGGAGAAAAGGGGGATCCAGGGGGAATTTTGGGATCTGCCAGGGGAAAATTTGGGATCTGATCCCAGGGAATGGGGACGGGACAAGAGGGAACAGCCTCGAGCTGGGTCAGGGTTGGGAAATTTGGGATGATTTTTCCATGGAAAAAGGGTTGGGAAGTGTTCAGAGGGCTCAGGGAGGGTGGGATCCCCATCCCTGCAGGGAATTCCTGGGATTTGGGTTGGGTTTGATTCCCCTGGAGGGCTTTTCCAACCTCCCAAATCCCGGAATTCTGGGAAAAAAACCGAATTCCCAACCCTGAAAAACAAACAAAAGTGGGGGGGGAGGGAGAGAAAAATCCCAGAAAAAAACCCCAAAACCTCCTGGAACCCCCTGAAACGGTGGGAATTGTGTCCGGGGGGGGCAGATCCTGATCAAGAACCTGAAGAACGAGATCACCAAGAAGGTGCCGGTGCCCAACTGCGAGGAGATTTTCTACGCGGGCACCGGGAGCCTCCTGCTGCGCGAGCCCGACGGCGTCACGCTCTTCGACGTGCAGCAGAAACGGTGACGGCGACGCCTGCCCCAGAGCCCGGCTTCAGCACCCCAAAATCCTGAGATCCTGCCCTAAATCCTGAGATCCTGCCCCAGAGCCCGGCTTCAGCGCCCCAAAATCCTGACATCCTGCCCCAGAGCCCGGCTTCAGCACCCCAAAATCCTGACATCCTGCCCCAGAGCCTGAGATCCTGCCCCAGAGCCCGGCTTCAGCACCCCAAAATCCTGACATCCTGCCCCAGAGCCTGAGATCCTGCCCCAAAGCCTGAGATCCTGCCCCAGAGCCCGGCTTCAGCACCCCAAAATCCTGACATCCTGCCCCAGAGCCTGAGATCCTGCCCCAAAGCCTGAGATCCTGCCCCAGAGCCCGGGTTCAGCACCCCAAAATCCTGACATCCTGCCCTAAATCCTGAGATCCTGCCCTAAATCCTGAGATCCTGCCCCAGAGACTGGCTTCAGCACCCCAAAATCCTGACATCCTGCCCCAGAGCCCGGCTTCAGCACCCCAAAATCCTGACATCCTGCCCCAGAGCCTGACATCCTGCCCCAAAATCCTGAGATCCTGCCCCAGAGCCCGGGTTTAGCATCCCAAAATCCTGAGATCCTGCCCCAGAGCCCGGGTTTAGCATCCCAAAATCCTGACATCCTGCCCCAGAGCCTGACATCCTGCCCCAAAATCCTGACATCCTGCCCCAGAGCCCGGCTTCAGCACCCCAAAATCCTGAGATCCTGCCCCAGAGCCCGGCTTCAGCACCCCAAAATCCTGAGATCCTGCCCCAGAGCCCGGCTTCAGCACCCCAAAATCCTGAGATCCTGCCCCAGAGCCCGGCTTCAGCACCCCAAAATCCTGAGATCCTGCCCAAAATCCTGAGATCCTGCCCCAAAGCCTGGGTTTATCATCCCAAAGCCTGGGTTTATCACCCCAAATCCTGGGTTTATCACCCCAAACCCTGGGTTTATCATCCCCAAAATCCTGATTTTATCACCCCACAATCCTGATTTTCCTGCACCTATTCCTGCTTGTGCCTGTGGAGAGCTGGGAAAGGCTGGAAAAGGGATCCAATGGGGATTTTTGGGATCCATTGATGGTTTTTTGGGACCCACTGGAGTTTTTTGGGACCCTGGGGGTGGCAGGGCAGGATTTTGGGCCATCCCTGACGCCGGGTTTGGGTTTTTTCCAGGACTTTGGCCTCGGTGAAGATTTCCAAGGTGAAATACGTGATCTGGTCGGCTGACATGTCCCACGTGGCCCTGCTGGCCAAGCACGGTGAGCCCGGGGAAATCCCGGGATTTCCATGGAAAATCTCTGGGATTCATGGAAAAATCCCGGGATTTCCATGGAAAATCTCAGGGTTTCATGGAAAAATCCCGGGATTTCCATGGAAAATCTCAGGGTTTCATGGAAAAATCCCAGGGTTCTATGGAAAATCTCAGGGTTTCATGGAAAAATCCCGGGATTTCCATGGAAAATCCCAGGGTTTCTATGGAAAAATCCCGGGATTTCCATGGAAAATCTCAGGGTTTCATGGAAAAATCCCGGGATTTCCATGGAAAATCTCAGGGTTTCTATGGAAAAATCCCAGGGTTCTATGGAAAATCCCAGGGTTTCATGGAAAAATCCCGGGATTTCCATGGAAAATCCCAGGGTTTCTATGGAAAAATCCCGGGATTTCCATGGAAAATCTCTGGGTTTCTATGGAAAATCCCGGGATTTCCATGGAAAATCTCTGGGTTTCTATGGAAAAATCCCGGGATTTCCATCGAAAATCTCAGGGTTTCATGGAAAAATCCCAGGGTTCTATGGAAAATCCCAGGGTTTTATGGAAAAATCCCGGGATTTCCATGGAAAATCCCAGGGTTTCTATGGAAAAATCCCGGGATTTCCATGGAAAATCTCAGGGTTTCTATGGAAAAATCCCGGGATTTCCATCGAAAATCTCAGGGTTTCATGGAAAAATCCCAGGGTTCTATGGAAAATCTCAGGGTTTCTATGGAAAAATCCCGGGATTTCCATGGAAAATCTCTGGGTTTCTATGGAAAAATCCCGGGATTTCCATCGAAAATCTCAGGGTTTCATGGAAAAATCCCAGGGTTCTATGGAAAATCCCAGGGTTTTATGGAAAAATCCCAGTTTTTTATTGGAAAATCCCAAGTTTTTTATGGGAAAATCCCAAATTTTTATGGGAAAACCCCGGAGTTTTATGGAAAACCCCAGGTTTTTTAATGGAATTTCTGGGGTTTTTTATGGAAAATACTGGGATTTTTTGCGGAAAATCCTGGGATTTTTATGGAACATCCCAGTTTTTTTAATGGAATTTCTGGTTTTTTTGTGGAAAATCCTGGGATTTTTAATGGAGAATCCTGGGATTTTTTTGAAAACCCCTGGTTTTTTTAAATGGAACTTCTGGGATTTTTATGGAAAATCCTGGGATTTTTAATGGAAAATCCTGGCATTTTTAATGGAAAATCCTGGGATTTTTAATGGAAAATCCTGGCATTTTTAATGGAAAATCCTGGGATTTTTATGGAACACTCCAGTTTTTTTAATGGAATTTCTGGGTTTTTTGTGGAAAATCTTGGGATTTTTATGGAAAATCCTGGGATTTTTAATGGAGAATCCTGGGATTTTTTGGAAAACCCCCGGTTTTTTTAAATGGAACTTCTGGGATTTTTATGGAAAATCCTGGGATTTTTAATGGAAAATCCTGGCATTTTTAATGGAAAATCCTGGGATTTTTATGGAACACTCCAGTTTTTTTAATGGAATTTCTGGTTTTTTTGTGGAAAATCTTGGGATTTTTATGGAAAATCCTGGGATTTTTAATGGAGAATCCTGGGATTTTTATGAAAACCCCCGTTTTTTTTAATGGAACTTCTGGGTTTTTAGTGGAAAATCCTGGGATTTTTATGGAAACCCCCCCTTCCTCCAGGGAATATCCGAGTTTTTTGTGCACTATCCCGGTTTTCCATGGAATGCCAGCCCTGGGCTCAGCCTCAGGGGATTCCAGCTCGCTGTCCTTCCCTTGATTCCCGTTTTTTTTGGTTTTTTCTGGCAGCCATCCTGATCTGTAACCGGAAGCTGGAGTCGCTGTGCCAGATCCACGAGAACATCCGGGTGAAGAGCGGGGCCTGGGACGAGAGCGGCGTCTTCATCTACACCACGTCCAACCACATCAAATACGCCGTCAGCTCGGGGTCAGCCCGGGGCAAAACTAACGGGGAATGGCCTTGGGAATGACCTTGGGAATGGCCTTGGGAATAACGGGGGAATAACGGGGAATGGCCTTGGGAATAACGGGAATGACCTTGGGAATAACGGGGAATGGCCTTGGGAATAACGGGGAATGGCCTTGGGAATAACGGGGAATGGCCTTGGGAATAACGGGGGAATAACGAGGGAATAACGGGGAATGGCCTTGGGAATAACGGGAATGGCCTTGGGAATAACGGGAATGGCCTTGGGAATAACGGGGAATGGCCGTGGGAATAACCTTGGGAATGGCCTTGGGAGTAACGGGAATGACCTTGGGAATAACGGGGAATGGCCTTGGGAATAACGGGGGAATAACGGGGAATGGCCTTGGGAATAACGGGGAATGACCTTGGGAATAACGGGAATGGCCTTGGGAATAACGGGGGAATAACGGGGAATGGCCTTGGGAATAACGGGGGAATAATGGGGAATAACCTTGGGAATAATGGGGGAATAACGGGGGAATAACGGGGGAATAACCTTGGAAATAACAGGGGAATAATGGGGGAATAATGGGGAAATAATGGGGAAATACCGGGAATGGCAGCGGGGAAATCCCAGAAAATTCTTGGGAATAGCAGCAGGAAAATCCCGGGAATGTCAGTGGGAAAATCCCGGGAACAGCAGTGGGAAAATCCTGGGAATGTCAGTGGGAATATCAGTGGGAATACCATGGGATATCACTGGGGATCTCTGGGATGTCACTGGGATATCACTGACAATATCACCGGGAATTCTCCCCCTGGGGAATCCCTGACTGGGAATTGTCCCCTGGCACATCCTGGAGCTCCCAGGGCATTCCCCAGGGGATCCCTGAGCGGGAATTGTCCCTCAGGGGATCCCTGACCCGGAATTGTCCCCTGTGTCACATCCTGGAGCTCCCAGGGCATTCCCCAGGGGATCCCTGACCGGGAATTGTCCCCTGTGTCACATCCTGGAGCTCTCAGGACATTCCCCAGGGGATCCCTGACCGGGAATTGTCCCCAGGGGATCCCTGAGCGGGAATTGTCCCTCAGGGGATCCCTGACCCGGAATTGTCCCCTGGCACATCCTGGAGCTCCCAGGGCATTCCCCAGGGGATCCTTGACCGGGAATTGTCCCCAGGGGATCCCTGACCGGGAATTGTCCCCAGGGGATCCCTGACCGGGAATTGTCCCCTGTGTCACATCCTGGAGCTCCAAGGGCATTCCCCAGGGGATCCCTGACGGGGAATTGTCCCCCTGTGTCACATCCTGGAGCTCCCAGGGCATTCCCCAGGGGATCCCTGACGGGGAATTGTCCCCCAGGGGATCCCTGACCGGGAATTGTCCCCCTGTGTCACATCCTGGAGCTCCCAGGGCATTCCCCAGGGGATCCCTGAGCGGGAATTGTCCCCCAGGGGATCCCTGACCGGGAATTGTCCCCTGTGTCCCAGGGATCACGGCATCATCCGCACCCTGGACCTGCCCATCTACGTCACTCGCGTCAAGGGCAACAACGTTTACTGCCTGGACCGCGAGTGCCGGCCCCGCGTGCTCACCATCGACCCCACCGAGTTCCGCTTCAAACTCGCCCTCATCAACAGGAAATACGATGAGGTCAGGAAATCTGGGACTGGGGGGAAATCTGGGAATGGGAAATCTGGGAATGAGGGGAAATCTGGGAATGGGGGAATCTGGGAATGAGGGGAAATGGGGCTGGATCACCATCGACCCCACCGAGTTCCGCTTCAAACTCGCCCTCATCAACAGGAAATACGATGAGGTCAGGAAATCTGGGAATGGGGGGAAATCTGGGAATGGGAAATCTGGGAATGGGAAATCTGGGAATGGGAAATCTGGGAATGAGGGGAAATGGGGCTGGATCACCATCAACCCCACCGAGTTCCGCTTCAAACTCGCCCTCATCAACAGGAAATACGATGAGGTCAGGAAATCTGGGAATGGGGGGAAATCTGGGAATGGGGGAATCTGGGAATGGGGGAATCTGGGAATGGGGAATCTGGGAATGGGGGGAAATCTGGGAATGGGGGGAAATGGGGCTGGGAATGGTGAATCACCATCGACCCCACCGAGTTCCGCTTCAAACTCGCCTTCATCAACAGGAAATACGATGAGGTCAGGAAATCTGGGACTGGGGGGAAATCTGGGAATGGGAAATCTGGGAATGGGGGAATCTGGGAGTGGGAAATCTGGGAATGGGGGAATCTGGGAATGGGAAATCTGGGAATGGGGGAATCTGGGAATGAGGGGAAATGGGGCTGGATCACCATCGACTCCACTGAGTTCCGGTTCAAACTGGCCCTCATCGACAGGAAATAGGATGAGGTCAGGAAATCTGGGATTGGGGGAAAAGGGGAAAAGCTGTTCCCAAGGATTTGGGAACAGGGGCTGGCAAAGCTTTTCCCAAGAATGGAGGAGCCTTTCCCGAGGGATTTTGGATTTGGGAATAGAGGATGGGAAGGGGATCTTTTGGGAATAGGGGATGTGAAGAGCTTGTCCCAAGAATGGAAGAGCTTTTCCCGAGGTGTTCTGAATTTGGGAATAGGGGCTGGCAAAGCCTTTCCTGAGGATGGAGGAGCCTTTCCCGGGGGTGGGAGAGCTTTTCCTGAGGATTTTGAATTTGGGAATAGGGGCTGGAAAAGCCTTTCCTAAGGATGGGAGAGTTTTTTCTGAGGATGGAAGAGCCTCTCCCCAGGATGGAGGAGCCTTTCCCGATTTTTTTTTTTTTTTTTTTGGGAATGCCCCGCAGGTGCTGCACATGGTGAGGAATGCCAAGCTGGTGGGGCAGTCCATCATCGCCTACCTGCAGCGCAAGGGGTACCCCGAGGTGGCCCTGCACTTCGTCAAGGACGAGAAAACGCGCTTCAGCCTGGCCCTGGAGTGCGGCAACATCGAGGTGACGCCGCAACTGGGGGCGTCCCGGGGGGACTGGGGTGTTCTGGGACGTTCTGGGGGGGTTTGGGGGTGTTCTGGGACGTTCTGGGGATGTTCTGGGACATTTCTGAGGGTTTCGGGGTGTTCTGGGAAGTTTGGGTTTGGGTGATTTGGGATGTCCTGGGATGTTTTGGTTTTGGATGTTTTGGGAAGTTTGGGTTTGGGTGATTTGGGGTGTCCCGGGATGTTTTGGTTTTGGATGTTTTGGGATGTTTTGGGAAGTTTGGTTTTGGGTGATTTGGGATGTCCTGGGATGTTTTGGTTTTGGATGTTTTGGGAAGTTTGGGTTTGGGTGATTTGGGATGTTCTGGGAAGTTTCATTTTGGATGTTTTGGGATGTTTTGGGAAGTTTGGTTTTGGGTGATTTGGGATGTCCTGGGATGTTTTGGTTTTGGATGTTTTGGGATGTTTTGGGAAGTTTGGTTTTGGGTGATTTGGGATGTCCTGGGATGTTTTGGTTTTGGATGTTTTGGGATGTTTTGGGAAGTTTGGGTTTGGGTGATTTGGGGTGTTCTGGGAAGTTTCATTTTGGATGTTTTGGGGCTTCTGGGAAGTTTGTTTTTGGATGTTTTGAGACATTCTGGGAAGTTTGTTTTTGGGTGATTTGGGGCATTTTGGGAAATTTGGTCTTGGATGATTTGGGATGTTTTGGGAAGTTTCATTTTGGATGTTTTAGGACATTCTGGGAAGTTTCATTTTGGATGTTTTGGGGCTTCTGGGAAGTTTGGTCTTGGATGATTTGGGATGTTTTGGGAAGTTTCATTTTGGATGTTTTGGGGTTTCTGGGAAGTTTGGTCTTGGATGTTTTGGGGTGTTCTGGGAAGTTTCATTTTGGATGTTTTGGGGTGTTCTGGGAAGTTTGGTTTTGGATGATTTGGGGTGTTCTGGGAAGTTTGGTCTTGGATGATTTGGGGCATTCTGGGAAGTTTGGTTTTGGATATTTTGGGACGCTCTGGGACATTCCCTGGGATCAGATCGCCCTGGAAGCTGCCAAGGCCCTGGACGACAAGGGCTGCTGGGAGAAGCTGGGGGAGGTGGCGCTGCTGCAATCCCTGCTCCCAATCCCAGAACTCCAGACCCCCCAGTCCCTCTAATTCCACAATTCCCCGGGATCAGATCGCCCTGGAAGCTGCCAAGGCCCTGGACGACAAGGGCTGCTGGGAGAAGCTGGGGGAGGTGGCGCTGCTGCAGGGGAACCACCAGGTGGTGGAGATGTGCTACCAGCGCACCAAGAACTTCGACCGCCTCTCCTTCCTCTACCTCATCACCGGCAACCTGGAGAAACTGCGCAAGATGATGAAGATCGGTGAGACCCGGCATTCCCGGCGGGAATCGGGGCCGGGAAGGGTGGGGGGGTCCTGGGAATGGGGGGATATTCCTGAGAATGGGGTGGGGGATTACTGGGAATGGGGTGGGGGATTCCTGGGAATAGTGGGGAGTTCCTGGGAAGGGTGGGGGATTACTGGGAATAGTGGGGAGTTCCTGGGAAGGGTGGGGGATTCTCAGGAATGGTGCGGGATTCTGGGAATGGGGGGGAATTGATTCCTGGGAATGGTGGGGAACTCCTGGGAACTGGGGGTGATTCCTGGGAACTGTGCGTGATTCCCGGGAGCCGTGGGTGATTCCCGGGAGCCGTGGGTGATTCCCGGAGCCGTGGGTGATTCCCGGGACCTGTGGGTGATTCCCGGGAGCCGGGGGTGATTCCCGGGAGCCGGGGGTGATTCCCGGGAGCCGTGGGTGATTCCCGGAGCCGTGGGTGATTCCCGGGACCTGTGGGTGATTCCCGGGACCTGTGGGTGATTCCCGGGAGCCGTGGGTGATTCCCGGAGCCGTGGGTGATTCCCGGGAGCCGTGGGTGATTCCCGGAGCCGTGGGTGATTCCCGGAGCCGTGGGTGATTCCCGGGAGCCGTGGGTGATTCCCGGGAGCCGGGGATGATTCCCGGGAGCCGTGGGTGATTCCCGGAGCCGTGGGTGATTCCCGGGAGCCGTGGGTGATTCCCGGGAGCCGTGGGTGATTCCCGGGACCTGTGGGTGATTCCCGGGACCTGTGGGTGATTCCCGGGAGCCGTGGGTGATTCCCGGAGCCGTGGGTGATTCCCGGGAGCCGTGGGTGATTCCCGGAGCCGTGGGTGATTCCCGGAGCCGTGGGTGATTCCCGGGAGCCGTGGGTGATTCCCGGGAGCCGGGGATGATTCCCGGGAGCCGTGGGTGATTCCCGGAGCCGTGGGTGATTCCCGGGAGCCGTGGGTGATTCCCGGGAGCCGTGGGTGATTCCCGGGAGCCGTGGGTGATTCCCGGGAGCCGTGGGTGATTCCGGGGAGCCGTGGGTGATTCCCGGAGCCGTGGGTGATTCCCGGGAGCCGTGGGTGATTCCCGGGAGCCGTGGGTGATTCCCGGCCCCCCCGGCACAGCGGAGATCCGCAAGGACATGAGCGGGCACTACCAGAACGCGCTGTACCTGGGCGACGTGGCCGAGCGGGTGCGGATCCTGCGCAACTGCGGCCAGAGTGAGTCATTCCCGGCGGGAATCCCGGCGGCAATCCCGGCCTCCAGGAACCACCCCCAAAGGGAATTCCGGGAGGTCTGGCCACAGGGAGGCATTCCCAGCAGGAATTCTGCCCCAGGAACTCGGGAAAGGCTCTTGGATCCCCCAGCATCTTTGTTATTTCAGTGCTTATTCCCCTTATTCCTATAGTTATTCCCATTATTTCACATTATTCCAGGGGTTATTCACATTATTCCAGTGCTCATTCCCATTATTCCAGTCCTCATTCCCATTTTTCCAGGGGTTATTCACATTATTCCAATTCTCATTCCCATTATTCCAGTGCTCATTTTCATTATTCCAATGGTTATTTCTGTTATTCCAATTCTCATTCCCATGATTCCAGTGCTTATTTCTCTTATTCCAATCCTTGTTCCCGTTTTTCCAGTGCTTATTCCTATTATTCCCATTCTCATTCTCATTCTTTTAGTACTTATTCCTATTATTCCAATTCTCATCCCCATTATTCCAGTGTTTATTCCCATTTTTCCAGTGTTTATTCCCTTTATTCCAATCCTCATTCCCATTATTCCAGTGCTCATTCCCATTATTCCCATTCTCATTCCTGTTATTCCCGTGGCCGTTCCCAGTATTTCCCAGCATTCCAGTGACCATTCCCGTGGTTATTCCCGTGGTTATTCCCGTTTTTCCAGAGTCCCTGGCGTTCCTGACGGCCGCCACGCACGGGCTGGACGAGGAGGCCGAGAGCCTGCGGGAATCCTTCGATCCCGAGAAGGAAACGGTGGGAAAAATCCGGGAAAACTCTGGGAAAAGTCCGGGAAAAATCTAGGAAAAATCTGGGAAAAATCCGGGAAAACTCCGGGAAAACTCTGGGAATTTGGAAGGGAGGGGATGGGAGAAATCCTGCTGGGAATTCGGGAAGAGAACACTGGGATCCAGTGAGGAAAACACCTGGAATTTGGGAAGGAGGGAAGAACAGGGATGGGGGAAATCCTGGAAACCTCCAGGAATTTGGGAAGGAGGTGCCAATGGGAAGGAGGGAGGAGCATCCCCACCTCAGGGCAGGGTTGGGATCCCAGGGAACGGGGTTTTCCTGGTGTATCCCGACATTTTCCCGGCTCATCCCGATGTTTTCCGGGCCCTTCCCAGATCCCGGCCGTGGATCCCGAGGCGCGGCTGCTGCAGCCGCCGGCCCCGGTGCTGCCCCTGGACACCAACTGGCCCCTCCTGACCGTGTCCAAAGGATTCTTCGAGGGCTCCATCGCCGGGAAAGGTCGGCATTCCCGGGATTCCCGGGATTTGGGGTCTGCTCTGGGGGGTTCCCATGGGCTGCGGTCGTGGCAGACCCGTGGAATGTTCTGGGAAGGGGAGGAAATGGGGATGGAAAAGTGGGAGAGGAGCTGGGTGTGAGGCCAGGGGGGTGGGAATGGGATCAGGACTGGGATTGTCCCCTGGGAATGGCCAGGGCTGTGGGAAATCATGGAATGAGCGGCTGGAGAAGGGAATGGAGAATCCTGAGGGGAAATCCAGGGGGAATTTCGGGATCTGCCAGGGGAAATTTAGGATCTGATCCCAGGGAATGGGACAGGACAAGAGGGAATGGCCTCGAGCTGGGTCAGGGTGGGAAATCTGGGATGATTTTTCCATGGAAAAAAGGTTGGGAAGCACCAAAAGGGACTCGGGGAGGGTCGGATCCCCATCCCTGCAGGGAATTCCGGGTGTCCAGCTGGGGATCAATCCCACCCCACCCTCAGAAATCCCGAAATTCCACAGGGAGATGCCACAGCGCAGCTGCAGGGTGGGGTTTTCCCCTCCTGGAATTCTTTCCTGATGGCTTTTCCCGTTTTTTTATTTTTTTTCCTTTAGGGAAAGGAGGAGCCCTGGCCGCCGACATCGACATGGACACCGTGGGCACCGAGGGCTGGGGCGAGGACGCCGAGCTGCAGCTGGATGAAGGTGGGAAAAATCCCTTTGGAATTTCCCTTTGGGAAAAACCCCCATTCCCTGTGCTCCAGGGCCTCCCTGTGGCATTCCCTGCTCCCCCACAGACGGATTCGTGGACGCCGGGGAAGGATTCGGAGAGGAAGGAACGGGAAAAGGGCAGGAGGAAGGAGGAGGATGGGAAGTGGAGGAAGATTTGGATCTTCCCCCCGAGCTGGTAGGAGAATCCTGGGGCAGCCCAGCGCCGATTCCCTGGGAATTAGGGAAGCAGGGAATGTTCTGTGGGATCGTCCAGCTGCGATTTCAGCTGGAATTCTGGGATTTTTCCCTCAGGATGTCCCCGCCGGCCCTGCGGGAGCGGCTGAGGACGGGTTCTTTGTGCCCCCCACCAAAGGCACCAGCCCAGCCCAGGTAAAATCCTTGGATTTCCTTGGAAAACTGGGAATTTCCTCCTTTCCCTCTTCTTTTTGGGGGGGGGATTTGTGAGCCCAGCATGGGAATTCCACTGTGAGAACTCTGCCCGTCCCCAATCCCACCTGGATTCTTCCCCTTCCCTCTTTTCCAGGTGTGGTGCAACAATTCCCAGCTCCCCGTGGATCACATCCTGGCAGGATCCTTCGAGACAGCCATGAGGGTGAGTTTCCCATGGAATTTTTTGATGGAGAAACTCCTCCTTTCCTCTTTATTTTACCCACTCCACCCCAGATCTTTGCTGCGAGTCCACTCGGGAATATTCCATCCCCGTATTTTTGGGATTTGACCCAGAGCTGGTGCTGCCTGATCCAGGTTTTTTTCTGACGCAATCCATGATATTTTAATTTTTTTTCTCCCCCTCAGCTGCTCCATGACCAGGTGGGAGTGACCAACTTTGGCCCCTACAAGCAGCTCTTCCTGCAGACCTTTTCCCGAGGCCGGACGACATTCCAGGCTCTTCCCAGCCTCCCTGCCCTCTATGGATTCCCACACCGCAACTGGTGAGCGCTGGGACGAGCCCTTCCCCTATTCCAGGGGTTTTCCAGCCTCCTGGGAATGCTCTTCCTGGGGAGAAATCCCGGATTTCTCAGGTTGGGAATGGGGTCAGCGAGTCTGGGCTGTGGCTGATTCCTGTTTGGACACCAGGGATTCCTTGGGAATGCCCTGCAGGGGGATGGGGAGGAGCTGGAATTCCCAGTTTCTGGGAATTGTGAGGGGCACAGATGGGTTTGGGGCAAAATCCAGGGAATGTGCAGGGCTGGATCCTCATGGAATGAGTGGGGAGTGTTCAGGGAGTGGAGCTGGAGAAGGGAATGGAGAATCCTGGAGGGGCTCAGGCTGGAGAAAAGGGGGATCCAGGGGAGATTTTGGGATCTGCCAGGGGGGATTTGGGATCTGATCCCAGAGAACAGGGATGGGATGAGAGGGAAGTCCTCGAGCTGCTCCAGGAGAGGTTTAGGTTGGATATTTGGGATGATTTTTCCGAGGAAAAAGGGTTGGGAACCATTGGAAGGGACTCAGGGAGGTGGAGGGAATTCCCAGGAATTCTCTGGCCTTGCTGCTCCTGGAACTCCATCCTACCCTCACCTGGCCCAGACAACTCCTGCTCTCCCCTGATCCCTAAATCCCAAATTTTGGGATGGCAGGAAAGAGGGGGAACCCTGATCCCTAAATCAACCCTGATCCCTAAATCAGTCCTGATCCCTAAATCGATCAATCCTGATCCCCAAATCCTGAATTTTCTGGGGTTCAGAAAGGAGGCTCACACAGCCCTGATCCCTAAATCGATGCTGATCCCTAATCAATGCTGATCCCCAAATCAATCCCGAGTTTTCTGGGGTTCAGGAAGGAGGAGGCTCACACAGCCCTGATCCCTAAATCGATCCTGATCCCCAAATCAATCCCGAATTTTCTGGGCTCCTGGAAGGAGGAGGCTCACACAGCCCTGATCCCTAATCAATGCTGATCCCTAATCAATGCTGATCCCTAAATCGATGCTGATCCCCGAATCAATCCCGAATTTTCTGGGGTTCAGGAAGGAGGGGGCTCACACAGCCCTGATCCCTAATCAATGCTGATCCCTAATCAATGCTGATCCCCGAATCAATCCCGAATTTTCTGGGGTTCAGGAAGGAGGGGGCTCACACAGCCCTGATCCCTAATCAATGCTGATCCCTAATCAATGCTGATCCCTAAATCGATGCTGATCCCCGAATCAATCCCGAATTTTCCGGGGTTCAGGAAGGAGGCTCACACAGACCTGATCCCTAATCAATCCTGATCCCTAAATCGATGCTGATCCCCGAATCAATCCCGAATTTTCTGGGGTTCAGGAAGGAGGGGGCTCACACAGCCCTGACCCCTAATCAATGCTGATCCCTAATCAATGCTGATCCCCGAATCAATCCCGAATTTTCTGGGGTTCAGGAAGGAGGGGGCTCACACAGCCCTGATCCCTAATCAATGCTGATCCCTAATCAATGCTGATCCCCGAATCAATCCCGAATTTTCTGGGGTTCAGGAAGGAGGGGGCTCACACAGCCCTGATCCCTAAATCAATGCTGATCCCTAATCAATGCTGATCCCTAAATCGATGCTGATCCCCGAATCAATCCCGAATTTTCCGGGGTTCAGGAAGGAGGGCGGGCTGAAGAGCGCGCTGCCGGCCGTGGGGCTGAAGCTGACGGATCTGATCCAGCGGCTGCAGCTCTGCTACCAACTCACCACGGCCGGCAAATTCGAGGAGGCCGTGGAGAAATTCCGGCTCATCCTGCTCAGCGTGCCCCTGCTGGTGGTGGACAACAAGCAGGAGATCGCCGAGGTGAGGGGAAAACCGGGGAATTGTGAGGGGGAACGGGGGAATTGTGAGGGGGAAATGGGGGAATTGTGAGGGGGAATGGGGGAATTGTGAGGGGGAATGGGGGAATTGTGAGGGGGGAATTGTGAGGGGAAAATACGGGATTCCTGAGGGGGAAAATGTGAGAATTGTGAGGGGGAAATGGGGAAATTGTGAGGGGGGAATGGGGGAATTGTGAGGGGAAATGGGGGAATTGTGAGGGGGAAATGGGGGAGTTGTGAGGGGGAATGGGGGAATTGTGAGAGGGAATGGGGGAATTGTGAGGGAAAATGGGGGAATTGTGAGGGGAAATGGGGGAATTGTGAGGGGGAAATGGGGGAATTGTGAGGGGAAATGGGGGAATTGTGAGGGGGAAATGGGGGAATTGTGAGGGGGAATGGGGGAATTGTGAGGGGGGAATGGGGGAATTGTGAGGGGGAATGGGGGAATTGTGAGGGGGAATGGGGGAATTGTGAGGGGAAATGGGGGAATTGTGAGGGGGAAATGGGGGAATTGTGAGGGGAAATGGGGGAATTGTGAGGGGAAATGGGGGAATTGTGAGGGGGAATGGGGGAATTGTGAGGGGAAATGGGGGAATTGTGAGGGGGGAATGGGGGAATTGTGAGGGGGAAATGGGGGAATTGTGAGGGGGAAATGGGGGAATTGTGAGGGGGGAACTTTGAGGGGAAAATGTAGGAATTGTGAGGGGGAAATGGGGGAATTGTGAGGGGGGAACTGTGAGGGGAAAATGTTGGAATTGTGAGGGGGAAATGGGGGAATTGTGAGGGGGGAATGTGGGAATTCCTGAGGGGGGAATGGGGGAATTGTGAGGGGGGAATGTGGGAATTCCTGAGGGGAAAACGTGGCATTTCTGAGGGGGGAATGTGGGAATTCCTGAGGGGAAAACGTGGCATTTCTGAGGGGGGAATGTGGGAATCCCGATGCCGGGGTGTCCCCCGGGAAGGGTTTGATTTGTCCCCGGATTTGTCCCCAAGGCTCAGCAGCTGGTCGCCATTTGCCGGGAATACATCGTGGGATTGTCCATGGAGATCGAGAGGAAGAAACTGCCCAAGGAAACGCTGGAGCAGCAGAAGAGAATCTGTGAGGTGAGGGGGTCTGGGGGGAAAAACATGGAATCTCTGAGGGAAAAACATGGAATTACTGAGGGGAAAAACATGGAATTACTGAGGGGAAAAACATGGAATTACTGAGGGGAAAATCATGGAATTACTCAGGGGAAAAACACAGAATTTCTGAGGGGGAAAGCACAGAATTTCTGAGGTGAAAATGTGGGAATTACTGAGGAAGAAATGTGGGAACTACTGAGGGGAAAATGTGGGAATTCCTGAGGGGAAAATGTGAGATTTCTGAGGGGGCAAATGTGGGAATTTCTGAGGGGGAAATGAGGGAATTTCTGAGGGGAAAATGTGGGAATTCCTGAGGGGGGGAAATGAAGGAATTACTGAGAGGAAAGCCATGGAATTTCTGAGGGGAAAATGTGGGAATTCCTGAGGAGAAAAACATGGAATTCCTGAGGGGAAAATGTGGGATTTTTGAGAGGAAAATACATGATTCATGAAAGGGAAAAAACTCACTGGAAATTCAGAATTCTGCCTTCAACTCAAACACAACAGGGGCTGCCTGGAACGGAGGGATTCCCTGTCATAATGCCCGTTATTCCCAAGGATTTAATCCCGATATTCCATCCTTTCCCTGGCAGATGGCCGCCTACTTCACACACTCCAACCTGCAGCCCGTGCACATGATCCTGGTGCTCCGCACCGCCCTCAACCTCTTCTTCAAACTCAAGAACTTCAAAAGCGCCGCCACCTTCGCCCGGCGCCTGCTCGAGCTCGGCCCCAAGCCCGAGGTGGCCCAGCAGGTGAGACCCCAAATGTTCCTGTCCCCAAATGTTCCTGTCCCCAAACCCAGCAGGTGAGACCCCAAATGTTCCTGTCCCCAAATGTTCCTGTCCCCAATGGTTCCTGTCCCAAACCCAGCAGGTGAGACCCCAAATGTTCCTGTCCCCAATGGTTCCTGTCTCCAAATGTTCCTGTCCCAAACCCAAGGCGAGGTCCTCAGATAAGGCCATCAATTTGGGAAACATCTTTCTTGGGGTGTCCTTGTCCCCAAACTCTCACCGTGGCCCATTTTCAGGATGTCCCTTTCCCCAAACCCCCACTGGGCCTCGTTTTTGGGATATCTTCATTTCCAAACCCCCCACATGCCCCATTTTCGGGGTGTCCCTTTCCCCAGACCCCCTCCATTTTCGAGGTGTGTCTGTCCCCAAACCCCCTCCATTTTCGGGGTGTCCCCATCCCCAAACCCCCTCCATTTTCGGGGTATCCCCATCCCCAAACCCCCTCCATTTTCGGGGTATCCCCATCCCCAAACCCCCTCCATTTTCGGGGTATCCCTTTCCCCAAACCCCCTCCATTTTCGGGGTGTCCCCATCCCCAAACCCCCTCCATTTTCGGGGTATCCCTTTCCCCAAACCCCCTCCATTTTCGGGGTGTCCCCATCCCCAAACCCCCTCCATTTTCGGGGTATCCCCATCCCCAAACCCCCTCCATTTTCGGGGTATCCCTGTCCCCAAACCCCCTCCATTTTCGGGGTGTCCCCATCCCCAAACCCCCTCCATTTTCGGAGTATCCCCATCCCCAAACCCCCTCCATTTTCGGGGTATCCCCATCCCCAAACCCCCTCCATTTTCGGGGTATCCCTTTCCCCAAACCCCCTCCATTTTCGGGGTATCCCCGTCCCCAAACCCCCTCCATTTTCTGGGTATCCCCGTCCCCAAACCCCCTCCATTTTCGGGGTATCCCTTTCCCCAAACCCCCTCCATTTTCGGGGTATCCCTTTCCCCAAACCCCCTCCATTTTCGGGGCATCCCCATCCCCAAACCCCCTCCATTTTGGGGGTGTCCCCTGCTCACTGCCGCCGCTCGCAGACGCGGAAGATCCTGGCGGCGTGCGAGAAGAACCCCGTGGACAGCCACCAGCTCAACTACGACCAGCACAACCCCTTCGACATCTGCGCCGCCTCCTTCCGCCCCATCTACCGCGGCAAGGCCCTGGAGCGCTGCCCCCTCAGCGGCGCCTGCTACAGCCCCGAGTTCCGGGGCCAGATCTGCCGCGTCACCACGGTGAGGGGACGCCCCCGCACCCGGAGTTCTGGGCTCAGGGGTGGGGGCCACTCGGGTCTGGGGGGTTGGAGGGGTGGGTGTTTCCTTACGGGCGCCATTTTGTGTTTGCGGAGGGGATTCCCACACGGGAGGCCTGTGGGAGTTGGGCCTGGTTGGTCCTGAGGAGGCTGAGGGGAAATTTCATAAATCCATGGAAATATTTTCAATATCCGTGGAAATATCTCCAAAATCCATTGAAATGTCTCGTCTGACAGGAGATTTGGGGATTTTTCCACATGGGAGGCCTGTGGGTGTTGGGTCTCGTTGGTCCTGAGGAGGCTGAGGGAGGATTTCATAAATCTGTGGAAATATTTTCAATATCCATGGAAATATCTCCGATATCTGTGGAAATATCTTCAATATCCGTGGAAATGTCTCCTCTGAGAGGAGATTTGGGGATTTTTCCACATGGGAGGCCTGTGGGTGTTGGGCCTGGTTGGTCCTGAGGAGGCTGAGGGAGGATTTCATAAATCTATGGAAATATTTTCAATATCCATGGAAATATCCCCAAGATCCATGGAAATGTCTCCTCTGAGGAGATTTGGGCTCTGGCACATTTTTCCCACAAGGAAGGCCCACAGGAGTTGGGCCTGGTTGGTCCTGAGGAGGCTGAGGGGAGATTTTAGAAATCCATGGAAATATTTTCAATATCCATGGGAATATCTTCAATATCCATGGGAATATCTCAAATATCCATGGAAATATCTCAAATATCCATGGAAATATCTCAAATATCCATGGAAATGTCTCCTCTGAGAGGAGATTTGGGGATTTTTCCACATGGGAGGCCTGTGGGAGTTGGGCCTGGTTGGTCTGGAGGAGGCTGAGGGGGGATTTCATAAATCCAGGGAAGTATTTTCAATATCCATGGAAATACCTCAAATATGAATGGAAATATTTCAAATACCCCCTCAAATCTCTCAGATTTCCACCCAAATCCCTCAAATTTCCACCCAAATCCCCCCGAGGGATCTCAGGATGCTCCCAGACCCTTCCCAGTTCTCCCAGCACCGGCCAAGGAGTAACAGCCACAAACCAAACCCATAAATCTCAAATTTTTCACCCCTAAATCCCAAATTTCCACCCCTCAATCCCAAATTTCCACCCCTCAGTCCCAAATTTCCACCCCAACTCCGTTTTTTTGTCCCTGCAGGTGACAGAGATCGGCAAGGACGTGCTGGGGCTGCGCATCAGCCCCCTCCAGTTCCGCTAGGAATTCTCCTGGATCAGGAAATTCCCTCTCCCCCCTCCCAGCTCTCACCCCAATCCCTCCCCTTGCCCGTTCCCATCCTCTCTTCCAGGTTTTTCCCCACCTTGGAATTCCAGATTGAGGTTTTCTTTCCCTACATTTAGCAGGATTTTTTTTTTTTTTCCTCGTTCCCAGACCGGTTTTCCTGTGCTTTTATCCCAGATTTGTTCCAGAGGGGAAGGGCAGATTTTCCCCAAATCCTGGTTGTGACACAACCACATCTGCCCCCCCTTAAAATCCCAAAAAATCGCTTGGAAAAGCCAGGGCTGGCTCTGTAAATCCCGAATCCAGGGAAATCCTGCTCCCTCTGGAACTCCTTGTGTTGTCATCATAATGAGCTCCCCTCGTTAATAAAAGTTCATTAATCACCTGGATTTCCCTGCTTTGCAGCTCAGGACGTGCACCAGAAAAATTGGAATTTAATCCCTTTTCCCACCTTGGAAGAGTTGGGAATTTCCCAGAGCATGGGATTGTCACTCCTGGAATGATTTGGAGCTGGGTGTGTTAATTAGTGGGGTGTAATTAGCGCCCCAATTAACCCTGAGGGCTTGTCCTGCTTTTCCTGGAGTTTTCTCCTTTGGAATTCCCAGGTTTGGCCCCAGGGCATGGAAAAGGCTCCAGGATTCCCAAATTTGTGTGGGAATAAAAACAGGGGAGGATCCAGGGATGCAATTCCAGGGATTTTCCTGCTGGGAATGTGCAGGAAATGGAGAATCCTGAGAGGCTCAGGCTGGAGAAAAGGGGGATCCAGGGGGGATTTTGGGATCTTCCAGGGGAAATTTGGGATCTGATCCCAGGGAATGGGACAGGACAAGAGGGAACGGCCTCGAGCTGGGCCAGGGTTGGGAAATTTGGGATGATTTTTCCATGGAAAAAGGGTTGGGAAGCACCAAAAGGGGCTCGGGGAGGGTTGGATCCCCATCCCTGCAGGGAATTCCGGGAATTCTGAATGTCCAGGCAGGCCTCGATCCCAGCTCAGCCTCGTTTCTGGAATTCTTCCACCCCAATCCCAAAACAGCCCTGGGAATTCTCTGGGAATTCTTTCCCCAATCCCGGGAATTCTCTGGGAATTCTTTTCTCTGAATCCCAGAACAATCCCGGGAATTTTTGGGATGGGAATTCCAGCCGGGATTTCCTTCCCTGCAGTGTTCCCTCCTTGGGGACGGGCGGGGACAAAAATGGGACAAAAAGGGGATAAAAAAAGGGACAAAAAGGGGGAAAACTGAGGGAAAAAGGGGCAAAAAAGGGACAGAAAAGGGAGGGAAAAGGGGGACAAAAAAAAGGGGACAAAGGGACACAAACGGGACATAAAAGGGGGAAAAAGGGGGAAAAAGGGGGAAAAAGGGGGAAAAAAGGACATGTTAATTAATCCTGGGTGTTAATGAGGGTGATTAGGGGAAATTACTGCGGCGCCTCCGCTGGGTTTGTTTGGGTTTTTTCTGGGTGGGATTTAGGGGAAATTCTTCCACCCCAAGGGGAATTTTGGGGTGGATTTTTTAGGAAAATTCTAAAGGGGGAAAAAACCAAAAAAACCCAAACAAGTTCATTGTGCAGCCCAGCTGTATTTACCAAAAAAAAAATTTAATTTTCTTTTTAAATTCCCAAACCCTAAACCCCCCCCTCCAATCCCAAAAAAAAAAAAAAAAAAAAACCAACAAATTTTTGGATCTTCACATTCCTGAGTTTGCAGAAGAAGAATTCCATAGGGACGGGAATTCAGGGAATTCTGGGAATTCCGGGGTTTTAGGGGCGCTTGGGATTTGGGAAATCCAAGTGCCTGTAACCCCCGTTATCCTACAAGGGAAAAGGGATTTAGGATATTTTGGGGGATTTAGGATATTTTTGGGATTTAGGATATTTGTGGGGATTTAGGATATTTGTGGCGATTTAGGATATTTTGGGGGATTTAGGATATTTGTGGGGATTTAGGATATTTTTGGGATTTAGGATATTTTTGGGATTTAGGATAATTTTTGGGATTTTAGGATATTTTCCATCACCTCCAGGTAGGCAGTGGAGACCAGAGCCCGGTCCAGCCTCTTCCTCTTCATGGACGAAGGCTGTGAGGGAAAAAAAAGGGAAAAATCCCAGTCGGGAAAAGGGGGAGAATGATCCCAAAATCTTGGGGGACACGGATTTGGTGTCCCTAAAAAATTGGGGACAAGGATTTGGATTCCTCAAAGATTTGGGACACAGATTTGGATTCCTCAAAAACTGGGGACATGGATTTGGATTCCCTAAAGTTTGGGACACAGATTTGGTGATCCCAAAAATTGGAGACACGGATTTGGTGTCCCCAAAGATTCGGGACAAGGGTTTGGTGTCCCCAAAGATTTGGGACCCAAATTTGGTGTCCCCAAAAGTTTGGGATGTGGATTTGGTGTTGGGGACACAGATTTGGATTCCCCAAAAATTTGGGACGTGAATTTGGTGTCCCCAAAAGAGATTTGGTGATCCCAAAGATTTGGGGACACGAATTTGGTGATCCCAAAAAATTTGGGACAAGGATTTGGTCTTGGGGACACGGATTTTGGGTCCCCAAAAAATTTGGGACACGAATTTGGTGATCCCAGAATTTTGGCACACGGATTTGGTGTCGGGGACACAGATTTGGATCCCCCAAAAATCTGGGATGTGGATTTTGGGTCCCCAAAGATTTGGGGACACCCCGGGACAGCCTCACCGACTGGAGCGAGGAGTAAATGGTGAAATTCCCGAGTTCCTTGTGATTCCTGGGATGCTCCTGCCAGGGAATTAAAAATAAAAAAAATAAAAAAGGGTGGGGATGGGCCCCAAAAAATCCCGAATTTTGGGACAAAAAGGGATTTTAGGAGCTGGGATGACCCTACCCGTGTCCTGGGAGTGACCACGGCATAGACGGTGGCTCCTTCCTGGGTGGCCTCGCTGGGCCCGGGCTGGGAAAACAAAAATTTAAAAAAAATAAAAAATTACAATTTATTTATTGAAAAATAAATTTTTTAAAAAAGATCGAACTTGGGTTCCCGAAATTCCCAAAGAGAAGGAATTTCCTCCTTGAATTTCCTCGTGGAATTTTCTCCTGGTTAAAAAGGATCCAGTTTGGGCTCCCGATATTCCCAAAATCCCCAAAGAGAAGGAATTTCCTTGGAGGGTTTTTCCAAGCCCGACATTCCCGGATTTTTGGGGAATGAACATTCCCGGATTTTGGGGATGAAGATTCCCAGATTTTGGGAATGGACATCCCCAGATTTTGGGAAGGACACTCCCGGATTTTGGGAATGAACATTCCCGGATTTTGGGGACACTCCCGGATTTTGGGGGGGACACTCCCGGATTTTGGGGGGGACACTCCCGGATTTTTGGGATGAACATTCCCGGATTTTGGGGAATGAACATTCCCGGATTTTTGGGAATGAACATTCCCGGATTTTTGGGATGAACATTCCCGGATTTTGGGATGAACATTCCCGGATTTTTGGGATGAACATTCCCGGATTTTTGGGATGAACATTCCCGGATTTTGGGGACATTCCCGGATTTTTGGGAAGAACATTCCCGGATTTTTGGACACTCACGGGGTCCCGGCGCGCTTTCCCGGCTCCCACCTCGGCGTAGACCGTCAGGGGCGGCTCCGGGGGTCCCGCGGCGGCTCCGGGGGGATCTGTGCGGTCACAATTCCCAAAATTTGGGGCTTCCGTGGGCCTGGATTCCCAAATCAGGGTTCCAAGGGCCGGCCTGGGGTCAGAATTCCCAGATTTTGGGGTTCCAAGGCTGAGTAAGGGACCAGAATTCCCAGATTTTAGGGAGATTCCGGGGGTTAGTGTGGGATCAGAATTCCCAGATTTTGGGGGTCCAAGGGTCAGTTTGGGCTCAGAATTCCCAGATTTTGAGGTTCCAAACTCCCAGATTCTGGGCTCAAAACTCCCAAATTTTGGGATAAGAATTCCTCGATTTTGGGCTCAGAATTCCCCGATTTTGGGCTCAGAACTCCCAAATTTTTGGGGTTAAAATTCCCAAATTTTGGGCTCAGAACTCCCAGATTTTTGGGTTAAAATTCCCAAATTTTGGGCTCAGTCCCTCCCGCTCCCCCATTCCCCACAAACCTTCCCGGGAATTCTCCTTCCTCCTCCTCCTCCTCCTCCTCCAGCAGAGCCCAAGCAGCGCCAGCAGCAGCAGCAGCAGCAGCCCCGCCCCCAGCGCTGCCCAGAGCCAGGAATTCCCTGGAATTCCTGGAAAAGGGAATCCCAAAAATCCTGGAATTCCCATCCCTCAAGTCGGGATGGAAGGGCCCTTCCCCACCCAAATCGTTCCCCGAATCTCCAAATCCGTATGGAATTTAAAAATGGAGAAATTGCTGCGGATTGAAGATGCGAAAACGAGGTTGCATTTTATATATAAATTGTATATATTTTATATTGAAACGGATTTTTTTTATATATAAAATAAATCTCGATTTTACACCGAACTCCCACATAAAATTACATCTCTTCCACCCAAACCCCAAATTTAAAATGAAATCTTTCACACCTGTGCAAACCGCATTTCCCTAATATTTTCCCAGCATTTTTTCCCCCCCGTTTCTGACCTCTGAAACCTGGAAAATCCCGGATTTTTTTTTGGGAATTCCCACGGAAAAATCACCTGCGCAGGTGAGCGGGGCCGGGGCCGCGCTCCAGCCCGCGGCGTTGCTGAGGTTACACACACAAATTCGGGGCTCGGCGTCCTCGGGGATCCGCAGGGTCAGCTCGGATTTGGGGAATTCCGGGAATTCCGGGGAGTTTTGGGATTCCGGAGGGTCCCCGGGACATTCCCAGGTGATGGAGACGTTCCCGCTCCCGGGGCTGGAGCAGAGCAGGGACAGGAGGCACCAACCCCGACCCCATTCCAGGATTTGGGATTCCAGGGAGGGCTCCGGGATGGGATCTGGGGGGGACAGGGATGGGGTCAGGGGACAGAGGGACAGGGGACAGAGGGGACACAGGGACAGGGGACAGAGGGGACACAGGGACAGAGGGGACACAGGGACACACAGAGGGACGGGGGACATCAACCCCGACCCCATTCCAGGGTTTGGGATTCCAGGGAGGGCTCCGGGATGGGGTCTGGGTGGGACAGGACAGGGGTCAGGGGACAGAGGGGACACAGGGACAGGGGACAGAGGGGACACAGGGACAGAGGGGACACAGGGACACACAGAGGGACAGGAGGAACCAACCCCGACCCCATTCCAGGATTTGGGATTCCAGGGATGGCTCCGGGATGGGATCTGTGGGGACAGGGATGGGGACAGGGTGACACGGGGACGGGGTGACACAGGGTGACACAGGGTGACACAGGGTGACACGGGGACAGGGGGACACAGGGGGACACAGGGGGACACAGGGTCAGGGTGACACAGGGTGGCACAGGGGGACACGGGGACAGGGTGACACAGGTGACACAGGGTGACACAGGTGACACGGGGACAGGGTGACACAGGGTGACAGAGGGTGACAGAGGGTGACACGGGGACAGGGTGACACAGGTGACACAGGGTGGCACAGGGGGACACGGGGGGACACGGGGTGACACGGGGACAGGGTGACACAGGGTGACACGGGGTGACACAGGGTGACACAGGGTGACACGGGGACAGGGTGACACAGGGTGACACAGGTGACACAGGTGACACAGGGGGACGCAGGTGACACAGGGGGACACAAGGGGACAGATCCACTCACCCCACACGGACACTCGGAAGCACCGGGGGAAAAGGGGGAAATTCCCGGAGGAATTCTCGAACTCGGCCTCGTAAACGCCGCCGTCCCCCTCGTGAACCGGGGCGATGCAGAGCGAGAGAATTCCCGGCTGGAATTGCGCTCTGCCGTGGAAGTGCCCTCTGGGGTAGGACACGTTCCCGTCCCCGCCGGCTGTCGCGATCAGGAATTGGGATTTCTCGTCGTTTTTCCGTCTCCAGCGGAGCTCCTGCCATTCCCGGGGGAATTCCTCCGGCACCAGACACAGCGAGGCCCCCGCGGCCACGGCCCGGAGCCGGCACTCCTGGGACCCTAAAACACAACCGGGAGCCCGGGAGAGGCAGGCTGGGACCCCAAAGACCCTGGGACCCCCAATAGAGACTGGGACCCCCAAAGAGACCGGGACCCCCAAAAAGGCTGGGACCCCAAAGAGGCCGGGACCCCCAAAGAGACCGGGACCCCCAAAAAGGCTGGGACCCCAAAGAGACCGGGACCCCCAAAAAGGCTGGGACCCCCAATAGAGACTGGGACCCCAAAGAGACTGGGACCCCCAAAAAGGCTGGGACCCCCAAAAGAGGCTGGGACCCCCAAAGAGGCTGGGACCCCCAATAGAGACTGGGACCCCAAAGAGACTGGGACCCCAAAGAGGCTGGGACCCCCAAAAAGGCTGGGACCCCAAAGAGACTGGGACCCCCAAAAGAGGCTGGGACCCCAAAAGAGACTGGGACCCCCAAAAAGGCTGGGACCCCAGAGAGACTGGGACCCCCAAAAAGGCTGAGACCCCGAAAGAGGCTGGGACCCCAAATAGAGGTTCCAGGGGCTCATTCCCCATCCCCATCCCAAAAATTCCGTTCTCTCCACCCCATCCCAGACCAATTCTGGGTCCATTCCCCATTCCCAAAATTTCCATTTTCTCCCCATTATCCCAAACTGGTTCTGTGTCCATTCCCCATCCCCATCCCAAAATTTCCATTCTCTCTTCATTTTCCCAGACTGCTTCCGTGTCCATTCCCCATTCCCATCCCCAAAATTCCCATTCTTTTCCCATTTTCCCAGACTGGTCAAGCATCCATTCCCTATTCCCAAAATTTCCACTCTCTCTCCATTATCCCAAACTGGTCAAGAGTCCATTCCCTATTCCCAAAATTTCCATTTTCTCCCCATTTCCCCAAACTGGTTCTGTGTCCATTCCCCATTCCCATCCCAAAATTTCCATTTCCTCCCCATTTCCCCAAACTGGTTCCGTGTCCATTCCCCATTCCCATCCCCAAAATTCCCATTCTTTTCCCATTTTCCCAAACTGGTCAAGCATCCATTCCCTATTCCCAAAATTTCCATTTTCTCCCCATTATCCCAAACTGGTTCCGTGTCCATTCCCCATCCCAAAATTTCCATTTTTTTCCCCATTAACCCAAACTGGTCAAGAGTCCACTCCCCATCCCCGTCCCAAAATTTCCATTTTTTTTCCCCATTATCCCAAACTGGTTCCGTGCCCATTCTCCACCCCAATCCCAAAATTTCCCCCCTTCCCTCCCTGCCCCCTTTGCTCTCAACTCTGTGACTTTTTTTCTCTTCTCGAGAGCAGCCCCGGATGTCGAAGGCCCCCAAAAATAAAACCCAAAAAATAAAACCCAAAAATAAAAAACCCACGGCACATCCGGGGGGGGGCGGCGCCGCTTCCTGGGGCTCTGCGTGGTCAGGCCACGGCTCAACCCCCAAAAAATAAAAAAATTTTCATTTTCCTCAAACCCCCCCAGTGCAAAGCCCACCCATCCCGCTTTTTCTTTTTGGGTTTTTTTTGTTTTTTTTTTTTTTTTTAATTTTTCCACCAGGAATTTCCTCCCCCACAGCCGCCGGTTTTACTCTGGAAAATCCAAATTTTTTTTTTCCCGGCCGAACTCCGAAATTTCTCAGCCAAACTCCCAAAAATTGGCGCTGGCAAAGCTGCTCTGGACACCCCCTCGCGAGGATCGGGAAATTTGGGAATTCCAGAGGGAAAAAAAAGTGGAAAATCTTTCCCTGGAGGGGTGGGAGGATTATTGATGGGAAGGGGCTTTTCCCCACTGCTCCAGATCCCAAAAAATTCCGGGAATTTTCTTTTCCTGCCGCTCTGGGAGGTGGGAGAGGGTCCCAAAATTCTCCTGGGGGGGGCGGGGAGGGCTCAGCCTGGAGAAAAGGGGAAAATTTGGGATCTTCCAGGGGGAAAATTTGGGATCTGATCCCAAGGAATGGGGACAGGACAAGGGGGAACGGCCTCAGGGTTGGAAATTTGGAAATTTGGGGAAAAAAATCCCTCCTGGAAAAGGGAAAAGGCCTCGAAATGAGCTCATTTTCCCCCTGGAAATTCCGGGAATTTGGGGGTTCGAGCCCAGCTTGGATTCCACGACCTCGGAGCTCTTTTCCCAGCCTCACAAAAATCCTGGAATTCTGCGAATCTTGGAGTTGTCAGGAAAAAAAAAAACCAAAAAAATAAAAACGAAGCAGAAACTCCACCAAGGGGAGCCCAAAAAAAAAAAAAAAAAAAAAGGAAAAATTGGTCCAGGCAGCTGGAGATGCTCCAGGGTGAAAATTTGAAAATTTCGCTGTTCCCTCGCTCGAGGATCAAAACTTCTCCCAAATCCCGCTGCTCCCCACACCCCAAAAATCGCCGATTTTAGGAGAAAAAAAAAAAAATTAAAAAAATTTTTTAAAAATTAAAAAAAAATAAAGAACCCTGGGCCACCAGCGGCTGCCTCCCCCCTAAAAAAAAATGCTGGGAAAAGGGGATTTGAGGGATTTGAGTTTGGAAAAAAAAGGGAAAGTGGCGGCTGTGGGGTCGGGGGGAGATGTCGTGACAGGGAAGTTGCGACTTTCGCCCAAATTCCACCCCCGGCCCGGGAAGGGGAACCAATCCCTCCTCACCCGGGGATTTTGGGTTGGTTTTTTTTTTTTTTTTGGGTGGGGAGGGGGTGAGAAAACCCAGGAAAATCCCCCCAAAATCCGCACCCCAACCTTTCCTCGTCCATCCCTCCCCGAAACGTTTTTTTTTTTTTTTTTTCCTTGAAATTCCCTGGAAATCCTCGATTTTTTTTTTTTTTTTTTTCCCGAATTTTGCCCGGAATGAATTCCCGAATTCTCACCTCGGCTCGCGGCCAGCGCCAGCAGCAGCAGCAGCGCCGGGCGAGCCCGGAGCCGCCACATCCCCGAGTGGCCACCAAAGGGGCGGGGGTGGCGAGTGACCCGCGGGGACTCGGGGACTTCCTCCCCTCCTTCCTCCTCCTCCTCCTCCTCCTCCTCCTCCTCCTCCTGGCTCCTCTCGCGTGGGTGGCGCCGCTCGAAACCTCCAAACTCGCAGGGAGTGAATTATTTTAATTCGTTTTAATTGGTTTTGATTGTTTCTTTGGGGTTTTTTGTTTGGTTTTTTTTTTGTTTTTTTGGGTTTTTTGTTTTTTGGTTTTTTTTTTTTAGGGGGGTTTTGGTTTCCCTTTTGCCGGTGACGCTTTGGGGACACCGCGGTGGCTCCGGACACCCCAAAAGCTGCAGGGGGGTTTGGGGGGAGGGAGGAGAAAAAAAAAATCCATCCCCAAAATTGAGATTTGCAACCCCAAAATCCCTGCGGCCAAATCTTCCTGCTTGGAGACCCAAAATTCCCATCCCGGACCCCAAAATCCCCACCCCGGACCCCAAAATCCCCATCCCGGACCCCAAAATTCCCATCCCGGACCCCAAAATCCCCATCCCGGACCCCAAAATCCCCATCCCGAACCCCAAAATCTTCCTCCTTCCAACCCCCAAATCCCCTTCATTCCACACCCCAAAATTCCCTTTCCAGCCCCAAATTTCTCCTCCTTCCAGCCCCTAAAATCCCCATCCCAGACCCCCAAAAATCCCCGTTCCAGCCCCCAAAACCTCCCCATTTTTTATGGGATTTTCCTCCTCTCAGCCCCATCCCACAATCCCGAGCCGGCAGGGAAGGAAAAAACCCAAAGAATCCTTGAAAATTCCCTTTAAAATTCCCTTGAAAATTCAAATTCCCTTGAAAATTCCCTTTAAAATTCCCTTGAAAATTCAAATTCCCTTGAAAATTCTCTTTAAAATTCCCTTCCGAACCCAACGAGGCCGGGAGGTGGCAGCAGGAGACCGCGAACCCAAATCCCGAATTTTCATCCCAAAATCCCAAATTCTTTGACCCCAAAAATCCCTTCGGGGAAGGAGGAACCCGCACCGGGATTTTAGGGATGGGAAACGCGAATTCCAAACCCAGGGATTCGATGGGGGAAAAAAAAAAAAAAAAAAAAAAAAGAGGAAAATTCAAATTTTTTTAAATTTTTCCAGGCTGGGATCGGCCCCATCCACCCTCCAGAGGTGTTTGGGGTTAATAATTAATTGCTGATTCGGGGGATTAATCGAATTAATAGGCTTAATACACAGAATTAATGACTTAGGATTGATTAATTAGCCCCTCCCTGTTAATTATTTAATCCCTCCCCGGTGGCAGATGTCGCCTCTGGCCAGAGCAAAATCCCAGACGAAAACAAAGAGATTTGGGGAATTAAGGGGGAATAAAAGGGAATAAAAATTCCACGGGGACAACAACAACCCTCGGGGAAATCTTGGAAGCTGCTCCAAGGGCTTCTCACACCCCTCTGATTTTTATTTTTTCTTTTTTGTTTTTTCTTTTTTTCCCCCCCTTCCTTTCTTTCTTTTTTTACTTTTTTTCTTCTTTTTTCTTTCTTTTTTTCTGTTTTTTTTTCTTTTTTCTTCTTTTTTTTCTTTTTTTTTTTCTTCTTTTTTTTCTTTGTTTTTTTTTTTTCTTCTTTTTTAGTCTTTTTTTCTTCTGGTTTTTTTTTTTCTTTTTTTTTTTTTCCTTTTTTTTTTTTTTTTTTTCCTTTGTTTTTTTTGGAATTCTAGGGTTCTGGGATTTTGGAATTCTGGGATTTTGGGGGTTCTGGGATTTTGGGGTTTTGGAATTTGGGGATTTTGGAATTCTGGGATTTGGGGGTTCTAGAGTTTTGGGATCTTGGGGTTCTGGAATTCTGGGATTTGGGGGTTCTGGGATTTTGGAATTCTGGGATTCTGCGATCCTGGAATCCAGTGCCCACCAGTATTGACCAGTATCCACCAGTGCTCAGCATCTCCCAGCCCTGGATCCCAAATTTTTTGAACACACCCAGGGATGGCGACGGCCCCAAAACTGAGATAAGGAGCCAAAAAATCAGAATTCTGGGGCAGGAACTGGGATGATAATGGGGCCCAAAAATCGGGATAATGGGGCCGGAAATGGGATAAGGAACCAAAAAATCAGAATTGTGGGGCAGAAACCGGGACCATGGGGCAAATACTGGGATAATGGGGCAAAAATCAGAATTATGGGGCAAATATTGGGATAACGGACCCAAAACTGGGACCAGGGACCCAAAACTGGGATAATGGGGCAAAAATCAAAATAATGGGGCAGAAACTGGGATAACGGGGCCAAACTGGGATAATGGGGCAGATATTGGGATCACGGACCCCAAAGCGGGATAATGAGCCAAAAACTGAGATAAGGAGCCAAAAATCAAAATTATGGCCCCCGAACCGGGACCCCGGACCCCGAACCGGGACCATGGGGCAAAAATCAGAATTATGGGGCAAACATTGGGATAACGGACCCAAAACTGGGACCAGGGACCCAAAACTGGGATAAGGAGCCAAAAATGAGAATTCTGGCCCCCGAGGCGGGACCCCGGCCCCCGCAGCTGGGTCACAGCTGGGTCACAGCTGGGTCACAGCTGGAGCTGCCGGTTTCTCCTCCCCCTCCCCCCCCAGATTTTGGGGTCTCCCCCACCCCTCCCCCTTTTCCCGATCCCGGCCCCGTCAGCGAATTCCCGGCCCCCCCCCCCCCCCCCCTCCTCCTCCTCCTCCTCCTCCTCCCCGGATTCCTGGGAGCGGAGGCAGCTCCGAGGGGCCCCTCCGGCACCAGGGAGAGAATTTGGGATAAAATCCACGGGCTCAGGAATTTCATCCCGGCCTGGATTTCCAAACTCGCCCCCATTGGTTGGAGGGAAATGACAAAAATCCGCTTTTTTCGCCCCTTTTTTTTTTTTTTTTTTTTTTGTTGTTGTTGTTGTCTCGGACGGTTTTTTGGGATCGGGAAGTTGTGGGGATTTAGTTTGGGGGATTTTGGGAATTTCTGGAGCTGGGGAGAAGAGTCTGGTGTGGCCCCGGACGGGGATCGGGATGGCAGCCAGGAAAAAAAAAATAAATTAAAAAAAATAAAAAATAAAAGTTTGGCAATCCCCAGGAGAGAGGGAGGGGGAAAAAAGGATTTTTTTCCATGGAAAAAAAAAATTAAACTAATTTGGGAAGGAGGAGCTGGGCGGCCTCTGATCCCCCTTGGCCGAACTCCGGGAATGGAGCGGGGCCGGCGCCGCGTCCCGGATTTTCCAGGTTTCCTCCAAATCCCTCCAGGCGAGGAGAAGGAGAAAAAAAAAAAAAAAAAAAAGAAAAGAAAAATTCTATTTAAGATTAAAAAAAAAAAAAGAGAGAGAGACAGAGAGAGAGAGAGAGAAGAGGAAAAGCTCAAGAAAGAGGAAAATGGGGGGGGGGGAAATAAAATTTAAAATTTAAATAATTCGGGAAGGAGGGAGGAGCTCCCAGGTGTGCCCAGGTGTGCCCAGGTGTGCCCAGGAGCGCGGCCCCGAGATGCAGATGTGAGCCCCAAAATCCCAAATTTTCACCCCAAAATCCCAAATTTTCGCCCCCAAACCTCACATTCACACCCCGGAATCCCAAATTTTCACCAGAAAATCCCCAAATTTTCACCCCAAAATCCCGAATTTTCGCCCTCAAACCCCCACATTCTCTCCCCAAACCTCCACGTTTTCACCCCAAACCCCAAATTTTCTCTCCCAAAATCCCAAATTATCGCCCCCACTCCCCCACATTCTCACCCCAAAATCCCGAATTTTCGCTCCCAAAATCCCAAATTTTCACCCCAAAATCCCGAATTTTCGCCCCCAAACCCCCAAATTTTCACCCCAAAATCCCGAATTTTCGCCCCCAAACCCCCAAATTTTCACCCCAAGATCCCAAATTTTCACCCCAAAATCCCAAATTATCGCCCCCACGCCCCCACATTTTCACCCAACCCCCCACATTTTCGCTCCCAAAATCCCGAGTTTTCCCCCCAAAATTCCAAATTTTCACCCCAAAATCCCGAATTTTCACCCCCCAATCCCAAATTTTCACCCCAAAATCCCAAATTATCGCCCCACGCCCCCACATTTTCACCCAACCCCCAACATTTTCGCTCCCGAAATCCCAAATTTCCGCCCCAAACCCCCAAATTTTCCCCCCAAAATCCCGAATTTTCGCCTTCAAACCCCACATTCTCGCCCCAAACCTCCACATTTTCGCTCCCAAAATCCCAAATTTTCCCCCCGAAACCCCAAATTTCCGCCCCCAAACCCCCAATTTTCTCCCCACGCCCCCCCATTCCCTCCCCAAATCCCCTCCCGCTCCTCCCCACGCGCGACACTCGCGCCCTCCCCGCTCCCCCTCCCTCCTTCCTCCTCCTCCTCCTCCTCCTCCTCGCCCCCTCCTCCCCCCCCGAGCCCGCCCCGCCCCCTCCGCTCGCTCGGGGCTCGGAGCCTCCGAAGCTCCGTGGCCATTCCTGGCCACCCCCTCCCCCCCTCCCCCCCAAAAAAAATCCCCCCCCCCCAAAAAAAAACCCCAAAAAACCCCCAAAATCGCGGCGGCCGCCGTGGGGGGAGGGGCTGCGAGGGGGTGGCGACCATCCCCCCCCCCGGGGCTACCGGGAGCGGCGCCGTGGCCAGCGCGGGACGGAGCATGAGGCTCGTGCTGCTGTGGCTGCTCGCCCTGGCCCGGAGCCGCGGGCAAGGTGGGCGAGCGGCGGCGCCGGGGGGCGAGCGGGCACGGGGGGGGGGGAGGGGCTGGGGGGGTTCGGGGGCGGTTCGGGGGGTTCGGTACCGGGTTTTGGGGAAGGAGGGGGGGGGGGGTTCGGGATCGGCTCCAGGTCCCGCCCGGTCCCGGAGGGGTGAGAGGGGCTGGGGGGGGTGGGGGTGGTACCGGGGGGGGGGTTTAGGGGTTCTGGGGGTTCTGGGGGTGGTACCGGGGGGGTTCGGGGTTCTGGGGGGGATTTTGGGGGTTCTGGGGGTGGTACCGGGGGGGTTCGGGGTTCTGGGGGGGATTTTGGCGGTTCTGGGGGTGTTCGGGGGTTCTGGGGGGCGGTTCTGGGGGTGTTTGGGGGTTCTAGAGGTGGTACCGGGGATGTTTAAGGTGGTACCGGGTGGGTTTAGGGGTTCTGGGGGTGGTACCGGGGGGGTTCCGAGGTTCTGGGGAGGTTCGGATTGTACCGGGTAGGTTTAGAGGTACCAAGAGTGTTTGAGGCCGTACCGGGGGGGGTTGAGGCGGTACCGGGGGGTTTTGGGGGTACCGGGGAGGTTTGAGGCGGTACCGGGGGGTTTGGGGGTACCGGGGGGGTTTGGGGGTACCGGGGGGGTTCGGGTGCAATCGTGGCTGGTTCCGCTCAGTCTCGGGCCCGGTTTTTGGGAAATCCTGCGATGGGTTTGTGGGGATTGCTGCGATTCGGTACCGGCGGGTTCTGATGGCACCGGGCCCGGTTCTCCCAAATCCCGGGGCTGGTTCCCGTGAATCCCCCTCCGGTACCGGGGGGTCCTGCCGGGACCGGGCCCGGTTCTCTCCCGTCCTGGGACTGGTTCTCTCGGACCTCCTCCATCGGTACCGGGAGACCCTGCCGGGACCGGGCCCGGTTCTCCCAAATCCCGGGGTTGGATCTCCTGGATCCCCCCTCGGTTCTCCCCAGTCCCGGGACTGGTTCTCCTGGAGCCCCCAGCTCCGGTACCGGGGGGTTCTGATGGCACCGGGCCCGGTTCTCCCCAGTCCCGGGACTGGTTCTTGTGGACAGGGGGGTACCCGGTGCTTCGGTACCGGCGGGTCCCGACGGGACCGGGCCCGGTTCTCCCAAAATCCAGGGTTGGTTCTCGTGAACCCCCAGCTCCGGTACCGGGGGGTCCCGACGAGACCGGGCCCGGTTCTCCTTGGACGTCCCGTTTCGGTACCGGGGGGGTCCCGACGGGACCGGGCCCGGTTCTTCCGGACCTTCCCCTCCGGTACCGGGGGGTTCTGATGGCACCGGGCCCGGTTCTCTCGGACCTCCTCCATCGGTACCGGGAGATCCCGACGGGACCGGGCCCGGTTCTCCCAAATCCCGGGGCTGGTTCTCGTGAACCCCCAGCTCCGGTACCGGGGGTCCCGATGGAACCGGGCCCGGTTCTCCTTGGACCTCCCGTTTCGGTACCGGGCCCGGTTCTCCCGGACCCCCCCTCCGGTACCGGCCCCTCCCCCATTCAGAGCCCGGACCCCCAGCCCGGTTCCGGTTCGGGGTCAAACGGAACCGGGCGGGGGAGGGGCCCGGACCCGGTTTGATTCCTTGGGAAAGGCTCGGGGGGGGACGGGACCTTTTCCCCACATTTCCCCACATTTCCCCACATTTCCCCACATTTCCCCACATTTTCCCACATTTTCCCACATTTTCCCACTTTTTCCCACTTTTTTCCCCACATTTTCCCCCACTTTTCCCCACCTTTTTTTTTCAAATTTTTCCACCATTTTTCCCCACATTTTCCACCTTTTTTCCACATTTTTTCCACTTTTTCCCCCACATTTTCCCCACTTTTTCCCACTTTTATCCCCACATTTCCCACCTTTTTCCCACATTTTTCCCACCCCCTCCCCAAAATCCCAGGGCAAACCGAGGCACGGGGAGCTGCTCTGCCAAGGCCTTTTTTTTTGTTTTTTTTTTTTTTTAATTTTGGAATTTTGGGCGGAATTTTTGGGGTGAAAATCCCCAAAATCTCCCCAAACCCCTGGGAAGGAAGGGAAGGGAAAGGAGGGAAAACCCAAATATTTCAAATATTTATTTCAAATATTTATTTCAAATATTTATTTCAAATATTTATTTCAAATATTTATTTCAAATATTTATTTCAAATATTTATTTCAAGTATTTATTTCAAATATTTATTTCAAATATTTATTTCAAATATTTCCCGGGATTTTTTTTGGGGGGGGTTCCCCATTCCCGAGCTGCAAAAATCCAATTAAATTTTTAATTAAGGGGGCGGCGTTGCCAAGATGCCCAAGAGGAGAGAGAGAAGGAAAAAAAAAAACAAAAAAAAAAAGAAAAAAAAAGTTAAAAAAAAAATGGAACAGGAAAAAAAAATTCCAGTTTGGGATGGGACATTCCCAGTTTGAATTGGGACATTCCCAGTTTGGGATGGGACATTCCCAGTTTGAATTGGGACATTCCCAGTTTGGGATGGGACATTCCCAGTTTGAATTGGGACATTCCCAGTTTGAATTGGGACGTTCCCAGTTTGGGATGGACATTCCCAGTTTGAATTGGGACATTCCCAGTTTGGGATGGACATTCCCAGTTTGAATTGGGACATTCCCAGTTTGAACTGGGACATTCCCAGTTTGGGATCAGGGCTCACAGCCCTGTGTGACAATCCCAGTAACCCCCAAATCCATCCCAGAAATCCCAAAATCCCAAAAACCCCAAAATCCCATAAATCTCATCCCATAAATCCCAAAAATCCCAAAAATCCCCAAATCCCAAAAATCCCATAAATCCCATGAATCTCATCCCATAAATCCCAAAATCCCAAAAATCCCAAAAATCCCCAAATCCCAAAAATCCCCAAATCCCATCAATCCCCGTCAATTTGGGTGATTTTGGGTGGAAAAACCAAACCCTGGAACCTTCTCCTCATTCCCATCATTTAATCATTTATTAATTTATTAATTTATTAATTCATTTAATAATTTTATCCTCCCCCCCCCCCGGATTTTAATTCAGGGTTAATCGAATTTAATCTCCCACCTGGACAAATCCCGGGAATTCCCACCTTGGATTTGGCTCCTTCCCAAGGGAATTATCGGGAATTATTATTGGGAATTATCGGGAATTAATCGGGAATTATCGGGATTTATCACCGGGAATTATTATCGGGAATTATCACCGGGAATTATGGGGAATGATCATCGGGAATTATTGGGATTTATTGTCGGGAATTATTGGGAACTATCTGGAATTATCACCGGGAATTGTCGGGAATTATTATGGGGAATTATCGGGAATTAATCGGGAATTCTCGGGAATTATTATGGGGAATTATCGGGAATTAATCGGGAATTACCGGGAATGATTATCGGGAATTACCGGGAATTATTATGGGGAATTATCGGGAATTATCGTGAATTATTATCGGGAATTAATCGGGAATTCTCGGGAATGATTATCGGGAATTCTCGGGAATGATTATCGGGAATTCTCGGGAATTGTCGAGAATTCTCGGGAATTATCAAGAATTATTAGGAATTATCACCGGGAATTCTCGGGAGTTATTTCCGGGAATTATTTTCGGGAATTCTCGGGAATTCTCGGGAATTATTTCCCGGAATTTTCGGGAATTATTTCCTGGAATTATTTCCGGGAATTCTCGGGAATTATTTCCGGGAATTAATCGGGAATTTTCGGGAATTTTCGGGAATTATTTCCGGGAATTTTCGGGAATTCTCGGGAATTATTTCCGGGAATTAATCGGGAATTAATCGTGAATTTTCGGGAATTCTCGGGAATTTTCGGGAATTCTCGGGAATTATTTCCGGGAATTTTGGGGAATTTTGGCCTCCCGGGCCGTTAATTGCTCGCCGTTCAATCCTCAGCCCCTCCCGCCTCTCCCTCATTTATTGTCTCTTCATTAATTCATTAATTGCCCTCAGCGCTAATTGCGGGCCCGGTTCATTTGCATAAAGGCGGGAAAAGGAAAAGGGACATTTGGGGACATTTGGGGACACGGAGGTGGCACCAAGAAAGGAAAAGGAGGAAGAAAAGGGGAAGAAAAGAGAAATAAAAGGGAGGAAAAAGGAGGAAAAAAGGGGAAAAAAAGGGGGAAAAAGGGGAAAAGGTGAAGGGGTGAAAAAAGGGGGGAAAAAAAGAAAAAATGAGGGAAAAAAAAAAAGGAAAATAAAAAGGGGGAACGAGGCCTTTCCTGCAAGGGCTGGCGGCGTTGCCATGGCAACGGGAGGATTATGATCCGAATGGAAACGGGAAAAAAAATAAATTAAAAAAAAAAAAAAAAAAAAAAAGGAGGGATTGGGATGAAGAGGAGGAGGAGGAGGAGGAAAAAAAAAAAAAATTTATTTCCAAGCCCAGAGGCGTCGCCATGGGAACGGGGGAAAAGGGGAAGAAATTTAAATTTATTTTTTTTTTAATTTTTTTTTTTAATTAATGGGAATTTAGGGGAGAGGGATGAAGGATCCGGGGTTTTGGGTTTTTTTTTTTTTTCCAAAATTCTTGGGGTGTCCCGTGGGAGGTGCAGGGGTTGAGGAGGGAGGGAAAAAAAAACCAAACCAACCAAACAAAAAATAAAATTTAAAAAAAAAAAATTGATGAAACTTCCCCCCAAAATCTCGGACGGGTTTGGGGAGGAGAGGGTTAAAAATTCGGAGTTTTTTTGGGGGGGGGTTTTGGGTTTTTTTGGTTTTTTTTTTTTTTTTTTTTTTGGTCTTTCCAGAGGGAGCCTGGGCAGGAAATTCCTGAAATTCCAGGAGTGTGGGATCATCGACCGCAGGGAAAAAGGGAGAGGGAGAGGGGAAAAAAAAATCCCAAATCCACCCAAAAAAAAGTAAAAAAAATTCTGAAAATCGCCCCCAAAAAATCCTGAAACTACCCCAAAAAAAAAAATCCTGAAACTACCCCAAAAAAAAAAATCCCGAAAAAATCTCGAATCTCCCCTAAAAAAATTTCCAAATATCCCCTAAAAAAAACCCGAATATCCCCTAAAAAAATCCCGAATATCCCTAAAAAAATCCCAAATTTACCCCAAAATCGAGACCCCAAAAAGGGGAACCCGCCCCCAAATCAGAGCCCCCAAAATCAGGACCCGACACCCCAAAAATCCCCCAAAAACCGCCCAGACCCCCCAAACTGAGACCCCCAGAGGGTCCAGGGGGGTTTTGGGGGTCTCGATTTGGGGGGGGGGTCCCCGGAGCCTCTTGGGGCTCAGTTTGGGGGGTCTGGGCGGTTTTGGGGGGATTTTTGGGGGGATTTTGGGGGGGTCAGTTCAGTTTTTTGGGGGGATTCGGGTCCGGATTTTGGGGGATTTTTGGGGGGGTCGTGTCCGGGTTTTGGGGGCTCTGATTTGAGACCTTTTTGGGTCCCCAAAATCCCCCCTGGACCCCCCAAAATCCCCCCAAAAACCCGAACCTGACCCCCCAAAAACCGCCCAGACCCCCCAAACTGAGACCCCCTGGCTCCAGGGACCCCTCCCCAAATCAGAGACCCCAAAATCTCCCCTGGACCCCCCAAATCTCCCAGAATTCGGACCTGACCCCCCCAAACTGAGACCCCAAGAGGGTCCAGAGACCCCTCCCCAAATCAGGACCCCAAAAACCCCAACTTGACCCCCAAAATCACCCTGAGCCCCCCAAAATCCCCCCCAAAACCGCCCAGACCCCCCAAACTGAGCCCCCCGAGGCTCCAGGGACCCCTCCCCAAATCGGGGCCCCCCAAACCCCCCCTGGACCCCCAAAAACCCCCCAAAAACCCCAACCTGACCCCCCCAAAATCCCCCAAAACCGCCCAGACCCCCCAAACTGAGGCTCCAGGGACCCCTCCCCAAATCGGGACCCCCCAAACCCCCCCCCCCCCCCCCCAATTCTCGCCCCCCCCCCCCCGTTTTCCCCTTCCTGGGAATTTCTGGAGCGGCCTCCGTTGATTGGGCTTTAATTAATTAGCGGGAGGCACAATGTCTAATTAAGACTTTTGTCCTTGTGCTGGGGAAAAAAAAATAAATTACAAAAAAAAAAAAAAAAAAAATTTAATGAGAGGGGAACCAAAAAAAAAAAAAAAAAATTAAAGAATTTAAAAAAAAAAAAAAAAACCAAACGCTGGCGTCGTTCCGCCCTCGTTAGCAGATGTCTTAATGAGACTCGGTTAATTAATGGGGTTAATTAATCTCCGCGTTCTGGCCTTGGGGGGAGGGGGGTGGGGATTGGGGTCCCCCGTGCCTCAGTTTCCCTCTGGGAATTTTGGGAATTTCGGGGATTTGTGCCTCAGTTTCCCTCTGGGAATTTTGGGAATTTCGGGGATTTGTGCCTCAGTTTCCCTCTGGGAATTTTGGGAATTTCGGGGATTTGTGCCTCAGTTTCCCTTTGGGAATTCGGTGTCCAAGGGATCCCAGTGCCACCAGTATGGGCACGGGGACATCCCAGTGCCACCAGTCCCAGTGTCCCCAATCCCAGTGTCCCCAGTCCCAGTGCCACCAGTATGGACATGGGGACATCCCAGTGTCCCCAATCCCAGTGCCACCAGTACGGGCACAGGGACATCCCAGTGTCCCCAGTCCCAGTGCCACCACCTTGGGGACATCCCAGTGTCCCCAGTGTCCCCAGTCTGGCCATGGGGACACCGTTCTGGTTCCCCCCCCGCGATGTCCCCGCCAAGGTGACCCCGGGAGGGGACCCTGATGGGGGTGGGGGAGGGGCGGCGCGCGGGGGGGGGGGGAGGGGCGGCCATTCCCGCTCGTTTGTTTTTCTGGTTCCGCCTTTGGCAAAAAAAAAAAAAAAAAAAAAAAAAAAACCGGGAATAACCGGAGCGTCCCGGGCCGGGCCGGGGGTGGCCTTTGTCACCCCGGTGTCACCCCGGTGTCACCTCAGTGTCACCTCAGTGTCACCTCAGTGTCACCTCGGTGTCCCCAAGGCTGTGGGACAATCCCTGGGGTTCTGCACGGGCGGATTTTGGGGGGCTCTGTTGGATTTTGGGGTCTCTGGTGGATTTTGGGGGCTCCGGTGGATTTTGGGGTCTCTGGTGGATTTTGGGGGCTCTGGTGGATTTTGGGGGCTCTGGTGGATTTTGGGGGGCTCTGTTGGATTTTGGGGTCTCTGGTGGATTTTGGGGGCTCTGTTGGATTTTGGGGTCTCTGGTGGATTTTGGGGGCTCCGGTGGATTTTGGGGTCTCTGGTGGATTTTGGGGGCTCTGGTGGATTTTGGGGGCTCTGGTGGATTTTGGGGGGCTCTGTTGGATTTTGGGGTCTCTGGTGGATTTTGGGGGCTCTGTTGGATTTTGGGGTCTCTGGTGGATTTTGGGGGCTCCGGTGGATTTTGGGGGCTCTGGTGGATTTTGGGGTCTCTGGTGGATTTTGGGGGCTCCGGTGGATTTTGGGGTCTCTGGTGGATTTTGGGGGCTCTGGTGGATTTTGGGGGCTCCGGTGGATTTTGGGGGCTCCGGTGGATTTTGGGGTCTCTGGTGGATTTTGGGGTCTCTGATGGATTTTGGGGTCTCTGATGGATTTTGGGGGCTCTGGTGGATTTTGGGGTCTCTGGTGGATTTTGGGGGCTCTGGTGGATTTTGGGGTCTCTGGTGGATTTTGGGGGCTCCGGTGGATTTTGGGGTCTCTGGTGGATTTTGGGGGTCTCTGGTGGATTTTGGGGTCTCTGGTGGATTTTGGGGTCTCTGATGGATTTTGGGGTCTCTGGTGGATTTTGGGGTCTCTGGTGGATTTTGGGGTCTCTGATGGATTTTGGGGGCTCTGTTGGATTTTGGGGGCTCTGGTGGATTTTGGGGTCTCTGATGGATTTTGGGGTCTCTGATGGATTTTGGGGTCTCTGGTGGATTTTGGGGTCTCTGATGGATTTTGGGGGGCTCTGTTGGATTTTGGGGTCTCTGGTGGATTTTGGGGGCTCCGGTGGATTTTGGGGGCTCTGTTGGATTTTGGGGGCTCTGTTGGATTTTGGGGTCTCTGGTGGATTTTGGGGTCTCTGGTGGATTTTGGGGGCTCTGTTGGATTTTGGGGTCTCTGTTGGATTTTGGGGTCTCTGGTGGATTTTGGGGTCTCTGATGGATTTTGGGGTCTCTGGTGGATTTTGGGGTCTCTGGTGGATTTTGGGGTCTCTGATGGATTTTGGGGGCTCTGTTGGATTTTGGGGGCTCTGGTGGATTTTGGGGTCTCTGATGGATTTTGGGGTCTCTGATGGATTTTGGGGTCTCTGGTGGATTTTGGGGGCTCTGATGGATTTTGGGGCTCTGGTGGATTTTGGGGTCTCTGGTGGATTTTGGGGGCTCTGGTGGATTTTGGGGTCTCTGGTGGATTTTGGGGGCTCTGGTGGATTTTGGGGTCTCTGGTGGATTTTGGGGGCTCTGGTGGATTTTGGGGGCTCTGATGGATTTTGGGGTCTCTGGTGGATTTTGGGGTCTCTGGTGGATTTTGGGGGCTCTGGTGGATTTTGGGGGCTCTGGTGGATTTTGGGGTCTCTGGTGGATTTTGGGGGTCTCTGATGGATTTTGGGGGCTCCGGTGGATTTTGGGGGCTCTGGTGGATTTTGGGGGCTCCGGTTCTCCCCCCGTCCCGGGTTTTCGCTCTGTGTCACTGCTGTGGGGACAAGGTGACATCGGGACAGGGACAGGATTGGGGACAGGGACAAGTGAGCACTGAGAAATCGGGGATGGCAGGAACAGAGGACAGGAGGGGACAGGGATGGGGACAGGGATGGGGACAGGGACAGAATTGGGGACAGGGATGGGGACACAGGGACAGGAGGGGACAGGGATGGGGACACAGGGACAGGAGGGGACAGGGATGGCAGGAACAGAGGACAGGAGGGGACACAGGGACAGAATTGGGGACAGGGACGGGGACAAGCGGCCATTGGGGATGTGGCACAGTGGGAATGGGGACAGGGACAAAGGGACACCGGGGAGGTTGGGATGGCCAGGATGGGGACAGGGACACAGGGACAGAATTGGGGACAGGGATGGGGACAGGGACAGGAGGGGACAGGGATGGGGACACAGGGACAGAACTGGGGACAGGGATGGGGACAGGGAACCAGTGAGGAGGTTGGGATGGCCAGGATGGGGACAAGGACAGGGACAGGAGGGGACAGGGATGGGGACAGGGACAGAATTGGGGACAGGGACGGGGACAGGGAACCAGTGAGGAGGTTGGGATGGCAGGGACAGGATTGGGGACAAGGACAGGGACAAGGGCGGGGACAGGGACACAACAGGGAGGGGATTGGGGACAGGGTTGGGGACAGAGCTGGGGACAGGGACAGGGATTGGGGACACTGGGGATGTTGGGATGGCAGGGACAGGATTGGGGACAGGGACAGAACTGGGGACAGGGGAGGGGACAAGACTGGGGACAAGGACAGGGATGGGGACACAGGAGCAGGAGAGGACAGGGCCAGGATTGGGGACAGGGACAGGATTGGGGACAGGGATGGGGACAAGGACAGGGATGGGGACACAGGAGCAGGAGGGGACAGGGCCAGGTTTGGGGACAGGGACACGACAGGGCCAAGATTGGAGACGGGGCCAGAATTGGGGACAGGGGAGGGGACAAGGATGGGGACAGAACTGGGGACAGGGCCGGGATTGAGGACAGGAGGGAACAGGGACAGGATTGGGGACAGGATTGGGGACAGGGCCACGATTTGGGACAGGATTGGGGACAGGGACACGATTGGGGACACGGCCAGGATTTGGGACAGAATTGGGGACAGGGACAGAACTGGGGACAGGATTGGGGACAGGGTTGGGGACAGGGACACGACTGGGGACACGGCCAGGATTTGGGACAGAATTGGGGACAGGAGGGGACAGGGACAGAACTGGGGACAGGGACACGATCGGGGACACGATTGGGGACAGGATTGGGGACAGGCCCAAGGCCACCACCCCGCCGGGATTCAATTAACGAGGAATTAAGGGCTGGGATTTTTAATTAACGCGGGATTAGAGGACGGCGGTTGCGACCAAACGGGGTCGGCGACGTGGCCGGGGGTGGTGACAAAAAAAAAAAAGGGACAAAAATGACATTTGGGAACCCCGAAAATTCCCGGGAATCCCGAAATTCCTGGGATTCCCATCCCGGTGTGCAGGGAAAGTTCGGGGACAAACGGGGGGGGGTTGGGGACAGCTTGGAATTCTTTCCCAAAAAAGGAGGAAAAAAGGGGGGGAAAGGGAAAAATAAGGGAAAAAAAGAGGGGAAAAGGTGGGAGAGAGAGGAAAAGGGGGGGAAAAGGCGAGAAAAAAAAGAGGGAGAAAGGAAGAAAAAATGGGGAGAAAAGGAAAAAAAAGACGGGGAAAAAAAAAGAAAGAAAAGGGGAGGGAAAAAGAGGGAAAAGAATCCTGGAATTCCGTGATCCCGCAGCTCCTCCCATCCCCTGGAGCTCCTCCGGCTTTTCCAGAGTCAGGAAAAAAAGGGGAAAAAAAAAAAAAACGGGAAAGGAGCAGCGGGATCCGCTGAAATCCCGGGAATTTCAGCAAGTTTGGGGATTTGGGGAAGCGGGGGATCCCAAAACGCAGGAATTTTTTATTTTTTTGTTTTTTGGGCTCCGTGTCCCCTCCCCTGGGCCGGGCTCGAGCTGAAAGTCCCAAATTCCCGCATCCCAAAATAGTTCCTGGCGCCGGGAGCGGCGGGGGAGGGGCGGGGATGTGCCAGGGCTCGGCTCGGAATTCCCGGGAAAAATGGGATGGGATTCCCGGGAAAAATGGGGATGGAATTGCCGGGAAAGTGGGGATGGGATTCCCGGGAAAATGGGGATGGAATTGCCGGGAAAGTGGGGATGGGATTCCCGGGAAAATGGGATGGAACTGTTGGGAAAAAGAGGATGGAATTCCTGGGAAAAATGGGATGGGATTGCCGGGAAAGTGGGGATGGGATTCCTGGGAAATTGGGATGGAATTCCTGGGAAAATAGGGATGGAATTCCCGGGAAAATAGGGATGGAATTGCCGGGAAAAATGGGAATGGGATTCCCGGGAGAATGGGATGGAATTGCCGGGAAAATGGGGAGGAAATTCCCGGAAAATGGGGATGGGATTGCTGGGAAATTGGGATGGAATTGCCGGGAAAAATGGGATGGGATTGTTGGGAAAAAGGGGATGGAATTCCTGGGAAAACGGGATTGATCCCTGGAATAACGGGATCCCGAATTCCCGGGAAATGGGGTTGGAATTGCCGGGAAATGGGATTGATCGCTGGAAAAATGGGATTGATCCGTGGTAAAATGGGATCCCGAATTCCCGGGAAATGGGGCTGGAATTGCCGGGAAAACGGGGCTGGAATTCCCTGGAAAAATGGGATTGATCCCTGGAATAATGGGATCGATCGCCGGTAGAATGGGATTGATCTGTGGAAAAATGGGATCTCAAATCTCCATCAGGATGTGACCCCAAATTCCCAGAACTCTCCTCCCCCCCTCCCTCCTCGCCTGTTTTTAGTTTTGGAATTTTAATTTTATTTTATTTTATTTTATTTTATTTCCCGTAAAAATAGCAGCGAACGAGTCGGGAGGAGAAGGGGGGAGAGGGGAAAGGGTTTGAATTTTGAATTTTGAATTTTAAATTTTAAATTTGAAAAGATGGGAGGGGAGGAGAGGGGAGAGAAAACGAGGAGGGAGAAAAGGGGGGAAAAAACGGAAAAAAAGGGGGGAAGGGGAAAGCTGGGGGAGTTTTATCCCGGGGATTTTGGGGTGTTTGATTTGTCCCGGGAATTCCTGGATCCCCATCCCGACCATCCTGGACTCGCCCCCCCCACACTGAGATTCTTGTTTTGGTTTTTATTTTATTTTCGGGATTTCCCGGGATTCGGGAGGGGAGCGCCGGGATGGGGACCCCGAGCTGCTCCATCCCGGGCCGGGATTAAAAAATCCCGGGATTTGGGCCGGGAAAAGCGGCCCCAGGGCACGGCCCGGCCTCGGGACACCGGGACCGAACCGGGACCGAACCGGGACACCGGGACTGGGGACAATGGGGACACCGGGATCGAACCGGGACCGAACCGGGATTGGGGACAATGGGGACACCGGGACCGAACCGGGACCGAACCGGGATTGGGGACAATGGGGACACCGGGATCGAACCGGGACCGAACCGGGACACCGGGATTGGGGACAATGGGGACACCGGGACCGAACCGGGACACCGGGATTGGGGACAATGGGGACACCGGGATCGAACCGGGACCGAGCCGGGACCGAACCGGGATTGGGGACAATGGGGACACCGGGACCGAACCGGGACCGAACCGGGACCGAACCGGGATTGGGGACAATGGGGACACCGGGACCGAACCGGGACCGAACCGGGACACCGGGATTGGGGACAATGGGGACACCGGGATCGAACCGGGACTGGGGACACCGGGACTGGGGACACTGGGATTGAACTGAGACCGGAACTGGGGACACTGGTAACGGGGACAACGGGGACACCGGGATCGAACCGGGATCAAACTGGGACACCGGGACCGGGACTGGGGGTACCGGGATCGAACCGGGACCGGGATTGGGGACACCGGGATCGAACAGGGACTGGGGACACTGGGACTGAACTGGGAACAGGACTGGGATTGTGGATCCCGGGAGGATCTGGGTGCCGGTCCCGGTGTTGGTCCCGGTTCTGGTGTTGGTTCCGGTCCCGGTCCCTGTCCCGGTGCCGGTTCCGGTTCTGGTCCGGTGCCGGTGCTGGTCCCGGTCCCGGTTCCGGTTCCGGTCCTGTGTCGGTGCCGGTGCCGGTCCTGTGTCGGTGCCGGTTCCGGTGCCGGTCCGGTGACGGTGCCGCCCCCAGCCCTGCAGCCCCGGTTCGTGGAGGAGCCCGAGGATCAGACGGTGGTGGCCGGGCACAGGAGCGTCCTGTCCTGCGTGGTGCTCAACTACTCCGGCATCGTGCAATGGACCAAGGACGGGCTGGCCCTGGGCATGGGACAGGGCCTCAAAGGTGCTGGGGACACTGGGGACACTGGGTGACACCCATGGGACAGGGCCTCAAAGGTGCTGGGGACACTGGGTGACACTGGGGACACTGGGTGACATTGGGTGACACTGGGTGACACCCATGGGACAGGGCCTCAAAGGTGCTGGGGACACTGGGGACACTGGGGACACTGGGGACACTGGGTGACATTGGGTGACATTGGGTGACACTGGGTGACACTGGGTGACATTGGGTGACACCCATGGGACAGGGCCTCAAAGGTGCCGGGGACACTGGGTGACACTGGGTGACACTCATGCGACAGGGGTGGGATCATGGGCACGGGGAGCTTGGGGTGTCCCTGTAGGATTGGGGCTGTTTGGGCTGTTTGGGATGTTTGGGGTGTTTGGGGTGTTTGGGGTGTCCCTGTGACCCCGTTGCTGTCCCCAGCGTGGCCCCGGTACCGCATCGTGGGCACGGCGGGGTTGGGATATTTGGGGTGTTTGGGATATTTGGGGTGTTTGGGATATTTGGGGTGTTTGGGGTGTCCCTGTGGGATTGGGATGTTTGGGGTGTTTGGGGCTGTAGGATTTGGGGTGTTTGGGGTGTCCCTGTGACCCTGTTCCTGTCCCCAGCGTGGCCCCGGTACCGCATCGTGGGCACGGTGGGGTTGGGATGTTTGGGGTGTTTGGGATATTTGGGGTGTTTGGGGTGTCCCTGTGACATTGGGGATGTTTGGGATGTTTGGGGCTGTTTGGGATGTTTGGGGTGTCCCTGTGACATTGGGGTGACCCCGTTGCTGTCCCCAGCGTGGCCCCGGTACCGCATCGTGGGCACTGCGGGGTTGGGATGTTTGGGGATATTTGGGGTGTTTGGGGTGTCCCTGTGACATTGGGGATATTTGGGATGTTTGGGGTGTCCCTGTGGGGTTGGGGTGACCCTGTTCCTGTCCCCAGCGTGGCCCCGGTACCGCATCGTGGGCACGGCGGGGTTGGGATGTTTGGGGCTGTTTGGGGTGTTTGGGGCTGTAGGATTTGGGGTGTTTGGGGTGTCCCTGTGACCCTGTTCCTGTCCCCAGCGTGGCCCCGGTACCGCATCGTGGGCACGGTGGACTCGGGCCAGTACAATCTGGAGATCAGCCAGGCCGAGCTCTCCGACGACGCCGTCTACGAGTGCCAGGCCACCGAGGCCGCGCTGCGCTCGCGCCGCGCCCGGCTCACCGTGCTCAGTGAGGGCTGGCCCTGTCCGTGTCACCTGTGTCACCTGTGTCACCTGTGTCCCCTGTGTCACCTGTGTCACCAGTGATGGCCCCAGTCAACCCCAATGTCCCCCCATGGCCCCAATAGCCCCAGTGTCCCCCAGTGTCCCCCAGTGTCCCCAATGTCCCTAATGATTCCCCAATGATGTCCCCAAAGTCCCCAGTGAATCCCGATGTCCCCAATGTCCCCAACATCCCCAGTGATGTCCCTGATGGCCCCAGTGAACCCCAATGTCCCCAGCGTCCCCAATGTCCCCAGTGATGTCCCCAATGATGTCCCCAATGTCCCCAGTGTCCCACACGGCCCTCAATGTCCCCCAGTGTCCCCCAGTGTCCCCAATGTCCTCCAGGGCACCCCGTGTCCCCTCACCAGTCCCTGTGTCCCACACGGTCCCCAATGTCCCCAGTGATGGCCCTCAATGTCCCCAGTGTCCCCAATGTCCCCAGTGTCCCCTCCCCATTCCCTGTGTCCCCACCATGTCCTGTGTCCCCTCCCCACCCTCCATGTCCCCAATGGTCCCCAATGTCCTGTGATGGAGACCAGGTGTCCCCCCTTGTGTCCCCCTGTGTCCCCCCTTGTGTCCCCCCTGTGTCCCCCCTTGTGTCCCCCCTGTGTCCCCCCTTGTGTCCCCTCTGTGTCCCCCCTCTGTGTCCCCTCTGTGTCCCCTCTGTGTCCCCCCTGTGTCCCCCTGTGTCCCCTCTGTGTCCCCTCTGTGTCCCCCCTTGTGTCCCCCCTGTGTCCCCTCTGTGTCCCCCCTTGTGTCCCCCCTGTGTCCCCCTGTGTTCCCCCTTGTGTCCCCCCTGTGTCCCCTCTGTGTCCCCTCTGTGTCCCCCCTGTGTCCCCTCTGTGTCCCCCTGTGTCCCCCCTGTGTCCCCCTGTGTCCCCTCTGTGTCCCCCCTTGTGTCCCCCCTGTGTCCCCTCTGTGTCCCCCCTTGTGTCCCCCCTGTGTCCCCCTGTGTTCCCCCTTGTGTCCCCCCTGTGTCCCCGCTGTGTCCCCCCTGTGTCCCCCCTGTGTCCCCCCTGTGTCCTCTGTGTCCCCCCTGTGTCCCCCCTGTGTCCCCCTGTGTCCCCCTTGTGTCCCCTCTGTGTCCCCTCTGTGTCCCCCCTGTGTCCCCCCTGTGTCCCCCCTGTGTCCTCTGTGTCCCCTCTGTGTCCCCCCTGTGTCCCCCTTTGTGTCCCCCTGTGTCCCCTCTGTGTCCCCTCATTTTCCACCCAATTTTCCACCCCCAAACCCCAATTTTTTGGGGACCCGCCCCCACCAGCGTGTCCCCCCCCCCCACCTCGAGCCACTGTCCCCCGTGTCCCCTCGCAGTCCCCCCCGAGGACCCCACGATCGACGGCGCCCCCGAGATCCTGCTGAGGGCGGGGACCCCCTACAACCTGACGTGCCGCGCCCGCAGCGCCAAACCCGCCGCCAGCATCGCCTGGTTCCGTGACGGGCAGCAGCAGGACGGGGCTGTCACCACCACGGTATGGCTGGCCCCAAAATGTCACCCTGTCCTGTTCCTGAAACTGTCACCTTGTCCCCAAAACTGTCACCCATCCTGTGCCATCCCCACCATCGCCTGGTTCCGTGACGGGCAGCAGCAGGACGGGGCTGTCACCACCACGGTATGGCTGGCCCCAAAATGTCACCCTGTCCTGTTCCTGAAACTGTCACCTTGTCCCCAAAACTGTCACCCATCCTGTGCCATCCCCACCATCGCCTGGTTCCGTGACGGGCAGCAGCAGGACGGGGCTGTCACCACCACGGTATGGCTGGCCCCAAAATGTCACCTTGTCCCCAAGACTGTCATCTTGTCCCCAAAAGTGTCACCTTGTCCCCAAAAGTGTCACCCATCCTGTCCTGTCCCCACCACTGTCACCCTGGTGTGGTTCCGTGACGGGCAGCAGGAGGACGGGGCTGTCACCACCACGGTATGGCTGTCCCCAAAATGTCATCCTGTCACCAAAACTGTCACCCTGTCCCCAAAGCTGTCACCCTGTCCTGTCCCCAAATGTGTCATCTTGTCCCCAAAACTGTCACCCTGTCCCTGTCACCCCCCCATCCTGTGCCATCCCCACCATCGCCTGGTTTCATGATCGGCAACAGCAGGATGGGGTTGTCACCACCACGGTATGGCTGGCCCCAAAACTGTCACCTTGTCACCAAAACTGTCACCCTGTCCCCGTGTCCTTTCCTGCGTGGTGACCATCTCCTCTGGATGTCCCCATATCTGTCACCCCAGTGTCCCCAATGTCCCCATGTCCCCAGGAGCTGCTGGTCGATGGCAAACGCGAGAGCACCACGAGCCTGCTGCCCATCCAGCCCACGGTGTCCCCACATGTGTCACCCCAGTGTCCCCACATGTGTCACCCCGGTGTCCCCAATGTCCCCATGTCCCCAGGAGCTGCTGGCCGATGGCAAACGCGAGAGCACCACGAGCCTGCTGCCCATCCAGCCCACGGTGTCCCCACAGGTGTCACCCCAGTGTCCCCAGTGTCCCCACATGTGTCACCCCGGTGTCCCCATGTCCCCAGGAGCTGCTGGCCGATGGCAAACGCGAGAGCACCACGAGCCTGCTGCCCATCCAGCCCACGGACCTGGACATCGGCCGCGTCTTCTCCTGCCGCTGCTCCAACCCCGCCGTGCCCGGCGGCAAAGAGACCTCAGTGCGCCTCAACGTGCACCGTGGGTGCCACCTGGGGACACTGGGGGACACTGGGGACACTGGGGACACTGGGGGGATTGGGGACACTCAGGGACATTGGGGACCCTGGGGGGATTGGGGACACTGGGGGGATTTGGGGATATTGAGGGGATTGGGGACACTGGGGACATGGGCGGCATTGGGGACACTCAGGGACATTGGGGACACTGGGGACACTGGGGGGATTTGGGGATATTGAGGAGATTGGGGACATTGGGGACACTGGGGGGATTTGGGGATATTGAGGAGATTGGGGACATTGGGGACACTGGGGACGTGGAGGCGTGGGAGGGGTTAGGGGAGGTGGGTGGGGGATTTGGGGGCGTTTTTGGGATGTCCCAGGTGGGAGTGGATGGGATTTGGTGGAGGGAGGAGGAGGAGGAGGAAGAGCAGGAGGAGGAGCATGGGGATCACATCCCACCCCAAATCCCACCCCAAATCCCAGGGACAAGATTTGGGGTCCCCAGAAGCACAAGAACAGAGGATGATCACACTGGGATGGGATCTGGGGTCCCTGTGAGGACAGGGACAGGATTTGGGGTCCCCACAAGCCCAGGGACGCGGGATGATCACACTGGGATGGGATTTGGGGTCCCTGTGAGGACAGGGACAGGATTTGGGGTCCCCAGAAGCCCAGGGATGGGGATGATCACACTGGGATGGGATCTGGGGTCCCTGTGAGGACAGGGACAGGATTTGGGGTCCCCACAAGCCCAGGGACGGGGCATCCCCCAGCCCAGAGCTTTGGGGACCCCCCGAGCCCCCCTGACCCCGCGGTGGCCCCGTCCCCACAGATCCCCCGACGGTGACTTTGTCCATCCAGCCCCAGACCGTGCAGGAGGGAGAGAGGGTCGTGTTCACCTGCATGGCCACGGCCAACCCCGAGATCAAGGGCTACAGGTGAGCCCCAAAACCTCCTGGGGTCGGGGTTGGGATTGGGGCCGGGGTCAAATGGGATCCCCGAGTGTCCCCACCTTGGGTCTGTGTCCCAAAACCCACTGGGATTGGAAATTGGGATGGGGATTTAGGATTGGGGTCCCATGGTGTCCCTTCCCCAAAACCGCCTGGAAATGGCAATGAGGACTGGGATTTAGGATGGGGATTGGGATTTAGGATCAGGATTGGGATTTAGGGTTGGGATCAGGGTCTCACAGTGTCCCCAGATGTCCCCGGGTGTGCCAAAGGGGGGTGATGGGATTTAGGATCGGGGTCCCACGGTGTCCCCTCCCAAAACTGCCTGGAAACAACGATGGGGGCTGGGATTTTGGATTGGGATTTCGGGTCGGGGTTGGGATTTCGGGTCGGGGTCAGGGCCCCACGGTGTCCCTGGATGTGCCAGGTGGGCCAAAGGGGGGGTGCTGATCGAGGAGGCCAAGGAGAACAGGTACGACACGCAGGTGGATTACACCTTCTTCACCGAGCCCGTGTCTTGCGAGGTGCACAACGACATCGGCAGCACCAACGTCAGCACCCTGGTGGATGTCCACTGTGAGTGACCCCAAAAAAACCCCAAAAACCCCCAATCCCCGACCCCCAAAAACCCCAAATCCCCATCCTCAAACTCCACCCCAAAACCCCAAATCCCAGACACCCAAAATCCCCGAATCCCCAGCCCCAAATCCCCAAAACTGACCCCAAATACCCCCAAACCCCCCATCCCCAAAACCCCACATCCTTGTCCCCAAATCCCCAGCCTCAAAAACCCCAAACCCCCATCCCCAAATCCCCAAAACCCCAAAACCCCAAATCCCCAAAACCCCAAATCCTCGTCTCCAAATCCCAGACTCCCAAAACCCCAAATCCCCATCCCCAAAACACCCAAAACTGATCCCAAGCCCCCCCAGACTGACCCCAAACTGACCCCAACCCCTCCCAAAACTGACCCCAAGCCCCCCCAAACTGACCCCAACCCCCCCAGACTGACCCCAGACCCCCCAGAAGCCCCAAACCCCCCCAAAACTGACCCCAAGCCCCCCCAAACTGACCCCAAACCCCCCCAAAACTGACCCCAAACCCCCCCAAACTGACCCCAAACCCCCCCAAACTGACCCCAAAGCCCCCCAGACTGACCCCAGACCCCCCAGAAGCCCCAAACCCCTCCAAACTGACCCCAAACCCCCCCAGACTGACCCCAGACCCCCCCAGACTGACCCCAGACCCCCCAGAAGCCCCAAACCGTGCTGTCCCTCCGCAGTCGCCCCCCGGATCGTGGTGGACCCCAAGCCCACGGTGACCGACATCGGCTCCGACGTCACCCTGACCTGTGTGTGGTCGGGGAATCCCCCCCTGACCCTCACCTGGACCAAGAAGGAATCCAACATGGTGGGCAGCTCCGTTCTGCGGGTTCTGGAACCTTCCGGGCTCACACATGGCTGGCACTAAAGGCCCTGGCCATAAAAAGAAAAAAAAAAATGTCCCCAATGTCCCTAAATGTCCCCAAATGTCCCTAAATGTCCTCAATCCAACCAATGTCCCCGGTGTCCCCAATGTCCCCCAGTGTCCCCTGTGTGTCTCCAATGTCTCCAATGTCCTGAATGTCCCTAATGTCCCCAAGTTCCCCCAATCTCCCAAATGTCCCCAATGTCCCCTCAATGTTCTCAATCCCCCCAATGTCCCCCAATGCCCCCACTGTCCCCAATCCCCCCAGTGTCCCCAATGTCTCCCAAATGTCCCCAATGTCCTCAATCCCCCAATGTCCCCAGTGTGTCCCCAATCCCCCAAATCCCCCAAATCCCCCAAATGTCCCCAGTGTCCCCAATCCCCCCACTGTCCCCACTGTCCCCTGTGTGTCCCCAATCCCCCCAGTCCCCCCAGTGTCCCCAATGTCCCCTGTGTGTCCCCAATCCCCCAATGTCCCAGTGTCCTCTGTGTGTCCCAGTGTCCCCAATCCCCCCAATCCCCCTGTTGTCCCCAATCCCCCCATTGTCCCCAATCCCCCCATTGTCCCCAATGTCCCCTGTGTCCCCAATCCCCCCAATGTTCCCAGTGTCCCCATTGTCCCCAATCCCCCCAATCCCCCCAGTGTCCCCAATGTCCCCAATGCCCCCATTGTCCCCAATCCCCCCAATCCCCCCTGTGTCCCCAATCCCCCCATTGTCCCCAATGTCCCCGTGTGTCCCCTCTGTCCCCAGGTGCTCAGTAACAGCAATCAGCTGTACCTGAAGTCGGTCACCCAGGCCGACGCCGGCCGTTACGTCTGCAAGGCCATCGTGCCCCGCATCGGCGTGGGCGAGAGGGAGGTCGCGCTCTTCGTCAACGGTCAGGCGCCCCAGAATCATCCCATAAATCACCCCAAAAACCCAAAAATCCATCCCAAAAACCACCCCCAAATCACCCCGAAATCCCCCCCAAAATCACCCCAGAATCACCCCGGAATCACCCCAAAAATCACCCTAAAATCATCCCTAAAACACCCCGAAATCATCCCTAAAACACCCCAAAATAACCCCCTAAATCACCCCAAAACCATCCCATAAATCACCCCAAAAACCCAAAAATCCATCCCAAAAACCACCCCCAAATCACCCCGAAATCCCCCCCAAAATCACCCCAGAATCACCCCGGAATCACCCCAAAAATCACCCTAAAATCATCCCTAAAACACCCCGAAATCATCCCTAAAACACCCCAAAATAACCCCTAAATCACCCCCAAACCATCCCATAAATCACCCCAAAAACCCAAAAATCCATCCCAAAAATCACCCCAAAATCACCCCGAAATCACCTCAGAATCACCCCGAAATCACCCCAAAGATCACCCCAAAAAACACCCAAAAAAACACCCCAAAAACCCCATTTTCCCCAAATCCACAATTTTTTCCCCCAAATTCCCCATTTCTCCCCCAATCCCAATTTTCCCCCATTTATTCCCCAAATCCCCATTTCTCCCCCAATCCCATATTTCCCCCATTTCTCCCCAAATCCCGTTTCTCCCCCAATCCCATATTTCCCCCATTTCTCCCCCAATCCCCATTTCCCCCATTTCTCCCCCAATCCCGATTTCTCCCCCAATCCCATATTTCCCCCATTTCTCCCCCAACCCCATATTTCCCCCATTTCTCCCCCAACCCCATATTTCCCCCATTTCTCCCCAATCCCCATTTTCCCCCATTTCTCCCCCAACCCCATATTTCCCCCATTTCTCCCCCAACCCCATATTTCCCCCATTTCTCCCCCAACCCCATATTTCCCCCATTTCTCCCCCAACCCCATATTTCCCCCATTTCTCCCCCAATCCCATATTTCCCCCATTTCTCCCCCAATCCCATATTTCCCCCGTTTCTCCCCCAATCCCATTTCTCCCCCAATCCCATATTTCCCCCATTTCTCCCCCAATCCCATATTTCCCCCATTTCTCCCCCAATCCCATTTCTCCCCCAATCCCATATTTCCCCCATTTCTCCCCCAATCCCATATTTCCCCCATTTCTCCCCCAACCCCATATTTCCCCCATTTCTCTCCCCCAATCCCATTTCTCCCCCAACCCCATATTTCCCCCATTTCTCCCCCAACCCCATATTTCCCCCATTTCTCCCCAATCCCCATTTTCCCCCATTTCTCCCCCAACCCCATATTTCCCCCATTTCTCCCCCAACCCCATATTTCCCCCATTTCTCCCCCAACCCCATATTTCCCCCATTTCTCCCCCAACCCCATATTTCCCCCATTTCTCCCCCAATCCCATATTTCCCCCATTTCTCCCCCAATCCCATATTTCCCCCGTTTCTCCCCCAATCCCATTTCTCCCCCAATCCCATATTTCCCCCATTTCTCCCCCAATCCCATATTTCCCCCATTTCTCCCCCAATCCCATTTCTCCCCCAATCCCATATTTCCCCCATTTCTCCCCCAATCCCATATTTCCCCCATTTCTCCCCCAACCCCATATTTCCCCCATTTCTCTCCCCCAATCCCATTTCTCCCCCAACCCCATATTTCCCCCATTTCTCCCCCAATCCCATTTCCCCCCAATCCCATATTTCCCCCATTTCTCCCCAATCCCATATTTCCCCCATTTCTCCCCAATCCCATATTTCCCCCATTTCTCCCCAAATCCCCATTTCTCCCCAAATCCCCATTTCTCCCCCAATCCCCATTTCTCCCCCAATCCCCATTTCTCCCCCAATCCCATATTTCCCCCATTTCTCCCCCAATCCCATATTTCCCCGTTTCTCCCCCCAGGCCCTCCCATCATCTCGAGCCGCCCGGTGCAGCTGGCGGCGCGCGGGGGCCGGGGCCGGGTCGAGTGTTTCATTGGCAGCACGCCGCCCCCCGACCGCATCGTGAGTCACCCACCCCACACTCCCTCCTAAAGCCCCTCTTTCCCACCTTTATTCGGCTTTTGAGTTGTTTTTAATTATTTCATTTGGTTTGTAATTCATTTTTTTCCCTAATACTCGGTTTTTAAAATTTTTTCCTAATTTAATTTGGTTTTTAGTTGTTTTTTAAGATATTTTTCCCCTAATTTAATTTATTTTTCATTTGATTTTTCCTAATTTAATTGATTTTTCCTTTACTTTTTCCTAATTTTAATTGTTTTAAATTTTTTCCTAATTTAATTGACTTTTTAATTTTTTTAAATTTAATTGTTTTTAATTTACTTTTTCCTAACTTAATTTTTTTCTAATTTAATTTGTTTTTGTATATTTTCCTGAATACATAAATACATAAATGCATAATTATATAAATTAATATATAAATATGTAACTATCTAATTATATAAATACATAAATATATAAACACGTAACACAATAAATATATAAATATGTAACTATCTAATTATATAAATAAATACATAAATATATAAACATGTAACTAAATAAACCCATAAATAAATAAACACACAAATATATAAACATGTAACTAAATAAACACATTAATAAATAAATACACAAATATATAAACGTATAACTAAATAAACACATTAATAAATAAATAAATGCACAAATATATAAACATGTAACACAATAAACCCATAAATAAATAAATACACAAATATATAAACATGTAACTAACTAAAGATATAAATATATAAATATTTAACTCTATAACTTTATAAACAAATACACAATTATATAAACATGTAACTAATTAAGTATATAAATATATAAATATTTAAGTCTATAATTTTATAAACAAATACACAAATATATAAACATGTAACTAACTAAAGATATAAATATATAAATATTTAACTATAATTTTATTAATAAATACACAAATATATAAACATGTAACTAACTAAGTATATAAATATATAAATATAATTTTATAAACAAATACAGAAATACATAAACATGTAGCAAAATCCGTAAATAAATAAATGCACAAATATATAAACACGTAACACAATAAACTCATAAACACATAAATATATAAACATGTAACTAACTAAATATATAAATATATAAATCTTTAACCGTATAATTTTATAAATAAATACACAAATATATAAACATGTAACTAAATATATAAATATATAAATATTTATAATTTTATAAACAAATACACAAGTATATAAACATGTAACAAAACCCATAAATAAATGAATACACAAATATATTAAAGTGTAATTAATTAAGTATATAAATATATAAATATGTAACTCTATAATTTTATAAACAAAGACACAAATACATAAACAGGTAACAAAAGCCATAAATAAATAAATATACAAATTCATAAAGACGTAACAAAACCCATAAATAAATAAATAAATACACAAATATATAAATGTGTAACTAATTAAGTATATAAATATATAAATATTTATAATTTTATAAACAAATACACAAGTATATAAACATGTAACAAAACCCATAAATAAATAAATACACAAATATATAAACGTGTAACAAAATCCATAAATAAATAAATGCACAAATATATAAACATGTAACACAATAAACTCATAAACACATAAATATATAAACATGTAACTAACTAAATATATAAATATATAAATCTTTAACCGTATAATTTTATAAATAAATACACAAATATACAAACATGTAACTAAATATATAAATATATAAATATTTATAATTTTATAAACAAATACACAAGTATATAAACATGTAACAAAACCCATAAATAAATAAATACACAAATATATAAACGTGTAACTAATTAAGTATATAAATATATAAATATTTATAATTTTATAAACAAATACACAAATATATAAACATGTAACAAAGCCCATAAATAAATAAATACACAAATATATAAACGTGTAACTAATTAAGTGTATAAATATATAAATATTTATAATTTTATAAACAAATACACAAGTATATAAAGACGTAACAAAACCCATAAATAAACAAATACACAAATATATAAACGTGTAACAAAAGCCATAAATAAATAAATATACAAATACATAAAGATGTAACAGAAGCCATAAATAAATAAATATACAAATACATAAAGACGTAACAGAAGCCATAAATAAATAAATACACAAATATATTAAAGTGTAACTAATTAAGTATATAAATATATAAATATGTAACTCTATAATTTTATAAACAAATACACAAATATATAAACGTGTAACAAAAGCCATAAATAAATAAATATACAAATTCATAAAGACGTAACAGAAGCCATGACTAAACGAATACCCACCCAAGCGTGTCCCGTTGTCGGTGTTTGGCCGGGCAGGCGTGGGCGTGGCAGGAGAACGTTCTGGAAGCGGGGACGCTGGAGCGTTACACGGTGGAGAGGAGCAACACGGGCAGCGGCGTTCTGTCCACGCTCACCATCAACAACGTCATGGACGCCGACTTCCAGACGCGCTACAACTGCACGGCCTGGAACAGCTTCGGGCCCGGCACCGCCATCATCCAGCTCGAGGAGAGAGGTTGGCTTGGCTTGGCTTGGCTTGAGTTGGGTTTAATTGAGCTGAGTTGGGTTGGGTTCAGTTGAGTTGATTTGAGTTGGGATGGGTTGGGTTGGGTTAAGTTGGGTTGGGTTGGGTTGAGTTGGGTTGGGTTCAGTTGAGTTGATTTGAGTTGGGATGGGTTGGGTTGGGTTAAGTTGGGTTGGGTTGGGTTGAGTTGGGTTGGGTTCAGTTGAGTTGATTTGAGTTGGGATGGGTTGGGTTAAGTTGGGTTGGGTTGGGTTGGGTTGAGTTGAGTTGGATTGGGTTGAGTTGGGTTGGGTTGAATTGGGTTGGGTTGAGTTGAATTGAGTTGCATTTGGTTGAGTTGGGTTGACTTGAGTTCAGTTGAGTTGGGTTGGGTTCGGTTGGGTTGGGTTGAGTTGAGTTCAGTTGGGTTGGGTTGTGTTAAGTTGGGTTTGAGTTGGGTTGGGTTGAATTTGATTGAGTTGGGTTGAGTTGAGTTGGGTTGGGTTCGGTTCAGTTGGGTTGGGTTTAATTGAGTTGGGTTGGGTTGAGTTGAATTCGGTTGAGTTGAGTTGAGTTGAGTTGGATGTTTGGGGGAATTTTATGGAAATCGAGGCCAGGCCTTGTTTCTCCACCCTGGCTGTGTCCGAGGAATTGTTGGAATTGCTGGAACTGCTGGAATTGTTGGAATTGCTGGAATTCCTGGAATTGTTGGAATCATTGGAATCGCTGGAATTGTTGGAATTGCTGGAATTCCCGGAATTCCCAGCGATGTCGCCGCGGGGTGGGGCGCGGCTCGGGCTCTCCCGTTGGCGCTCTGGAGCCGTGGCTGTGGCCCTGCCCCTCGTCCCCACGTGGCCCCGTGTCCCCCCACAGAGGTCCTGCCCGTCGGCATCATCGCCGGGGCCACCATCGGCGCCAGCGTCCTCCTCGTCACCTTCCTGGTGGCCCTCGCCTGCTTCCTGTACCGGCGCCGCAAAGGAAGTGAGTCGGGGACGGGGGGACACCAGGGGACACCAGGGGACACCGAAAGGGACAGGGGGGACATGAGGGGACAAGGTGGCACCCAAAGGGAGAGGGTGGCACCAAAGGGGACAGGGGGGCACTGCAGGGGTGGCCTTGTGGTCACTGTGGGGTCACCCCGTGGTCACCCCATGGTCACTCCGTGGTCACTCTGTGGTCACTCTGTGGTCACTCTGTGGTCACTGTGGTCACCCTGTGATCACTCCATGGTCACTGTGGTCACCCCGTGGTCACCCTGTGGTCACCCTGTGGTCACCCCGTGGTCACTCTGTGGTCACTGTGGTCACTGTGGTCACCCCATGGTTACCCCATGGTCACTGTGGTCACCCCGTGGTCACCCCGTGGTCACTGTGGTTACCCCATGGTCACTGTGATCACTCCATGGTCACTGTGGTCACCCCGTGGTCACCCCGTGGTCACCCCGTGGTCACCCCGTGGTCACCCCGTGGTCACCGTGTCCCCCCCAGGCCGCAAGGACGTGACCCTGCGCAAGTTGGACGTGCAGGTGGAGACGGTGAACCGAGAGCTGCACACCGAGGACGACACGGCCAGCGTGGCCACGGCCAGCCGGGTCATGAAAGCCATCTACTCGGTCTGGGACACCTGGGGACACCTGGGGACAGCTGGGACACACCTGGGACAGCTGGGACACACCTGGGGCCACACCTGGGATACACCTGGGACAGCTGGGACACACCTGGGACAGCTGGGACACACCTGGGGACACACCTGGGATACACCTGGGGACAGCTGGGACACACCTGGGACAGCTGGGACACACCTGGGATACACCTGGGACAGCTGGGACACACCTGGGATACACCTGGGACAGCTGGGGACACACCTGGGATACACCTGGGGACACACCTGGGGACACCCCTGGGGACAGCTGGGGACACACCTGGGGACAGCTGGGACACACCTGGGACACACCTGGGACACCCAGGTTATCCCATGGATTTTTAGGGATTTTTTCGGTTTTTTTCCACCCCAAACCATTCCAGGACTCCCTGCCCTGCTGTATTCGGGATTTTAGGGATAAATCCCGGATCCTGCCAGGATTATCCCATTAAAAATTCCATGGAAATTTTTTTATAATTTTTTCTGTTTTTCCCCCCCAGTCCTTCAAGGAGGACGTGGAGCTGAAGCAGGAGCTGCGCTGCGACACCATCGACACCCGCGAGGAGTACGAGCTCAAGGTGGGCGTTTGGGGATTCTGGGCCGGGAAAAGATCCCCAAAAATTTAAATTTTTTTTTTTTTTTTTTAGGGTGGGAAAAGAGCGGCAGATCCCGAAATTGATAAAATCCCCAAAATCCAGATTTCCCTTCCGGGTTTCCCCCAAAAAATCCCCAAAAATACCCAAATCCCCCATTATTTCCTATTCCCTCCCTTCCAGGACCCCACCAACGGCTACAACAACCCCAAAATCCAGATTTCCCTTCCCATTTTCCCCCATAAAATCCCCAAAACCCCCCATTTTCTCCCTAAAACCCCCATAATTTGGTTTTATTTTCCCTTCCAGGACCCCACCAATGGCTACCACAACGCCAAAATTCCCCCAAAACCCCGATAATTTCTTTTTATTTTCCCTTCCAGGACCCCACCAACGGCTACTACAACCCCAAAATCCCCCCGAAAATCCTCCAAAATCCAGATTTCTCTTCCTGATTTTCCCCCAAAATCCCGATTTTCAGTCCCATTTTCTCCCAAAACCCCGATAATTTCTTTTTTTTTCTCCCTTCCAGGACCCCACCAACGGCTACCACAACCCCAAAACCCCCATAATTTCTTTTTTTTCCCCTTCCAGGACCCCACCAACGGCTACCACAACCCCAAAATCCCACAAAATCCAGATTTTTACTTCCATTTTCCCCCAAAACCCCCCAAGCCCCCCATAATTTGGGGTTTTTCCCCCTTCCAGGACCCCACCAACGGCTACCACAACCCCAAAACCCCCCCAAAACCCCCATAATTTCTTTTTTTTCCCCTTCCAGGACCCCACCAACGGCTACCACAACCCCAAAATTCCACAAAACCCCTCAAGCCCCCCATAATTTGGGTTTTTCTCCCCTTCCAGGACCCCACCGACGGCTACCACAACCCCAAAATTCCACAAAACCCCCCAAGCCCCCCATAATTTGGGTTTTTCTCCCCTTCCAGGACCCCACCAACGGCTACTACAACGTCCGCGCCCACGACGAGCGCCCGTCCTCCCGCTCGGTGCTGTTCCCCGATTTCCGGGCCCCGGCGGGCGCCGCCCGTTTCGAGGCGCGGCCGCCGTCGCGCGTGTCGCACTGCAGCGCCTACGCCCAGCTCAGCTCCTTCCCGCGCGCCGACTTCCCCGCCGAGCCCGCGGCGCCCGACGCCTCCAGCCAGGTGTCGTACGACGCCTTCGGCGGCGCCGGCGCCTTCCCGGCCGCGTACCCCCCGTTCCGCCTGGGCTTCGGCGCCCCGGCCGTGCTGGAGCGCGGCGCCTACGAGGCCTACGAGGCCAAGCTGGGCGGCGCCGGCCGCTTCTCCCTGGCGTCGCAGCACTCGGACTACGGGCAGCGCTTCCAGCAGAGGATGCAGACGCACGTCTAGGCCGGGGCCGGGGGTCCCCTGATATTCAGGGGGGGTCGTTGGGGCCCGGCCCCGCTCCTCGGGACGTGCCGGGGGGTTCTGGTTCTCGTGCGCCGGTCCCGGGTTTTGTACTCGTCCCCATTCCCCGATTTCCAACTCATCCCCATTCCTGGATTTTCAACTCGTCCCCATTCTTGGATTTTCAACTTGTCCCATTCCTGGATTCTCTTCTCATTCCTGGTACTGCATTCCCATTCCTGGATTTTCAATTCGTCCCATTCCTGGATTTTCAACTCGTCCCATTCCTGGATTTTCAACTTGTCCCATTCCTGGATTTTCAACTCGTCCCATTCCTGGATTCTCTTCTCGTCCCATTCCTGGATTTTCAGCTCGTCCCATTCCTGAGTTTTCTACTCGTTCCCATTCCTGGATTTTCAACTCATCCCATTCCTGGATTCTCTTCTCATCCCCATTCTTGGATTTTCAACTCGTTCCCGTTTTTGGATTTTCTCCTCGTCCCGTTCCTGGATTTTCAACTTGTCCCATTCCCGGATTCTCTCCTCGTCCCATTCCTGGATTTTCAACTCATTCCTGTTCTTGGATTTTCAACTTGTCCCATTCCTGGATTCTCTTCTCATTCCTGGTCCTGGATTCTCCTCTTGTCCCATTCCCACATTTTCTACTCGTCCCCATTTCTGGATTTTCAACTCGTCGCATTCCTGAGTTTCCTACTCGTCCCATTCCTGGATTCCCTTCTGATCCCATTCCCAGATTTTCTACTCATCCCATTCCTGGGTTTTCTCCTCATCCCCATTCTTGGATTTTCAACTCGTCCCATTCCCGGGTTTTCTTCTCATTCCCATTCCTGGGTTCTCTCCTTGTCCCATTCCCAAATTTTCTACTCGTCCCCATTCCTGGATTCTCTTCTCATCCCCGTTCTTGGATTTTCTCCTCGTCCCATTCCTGGATTTTCAACTTGTCCCCGTTCTTGGATTCTCTTCTCGTCCCATTCCTGCATTTTCTTCTTGTCCTGTTCCTGAATTTTCTTCTCCTCCCATTCCCGAATTTTCCTCTCCTCCCATTCCTGGATTTTCCCTCCCGTTTTTCCATTCTCGGGTTTGGTTTTCCGGCGCTTTCTGAGCGGCTCCGGGTCTGGGGAGGAGGGGAGAAGTTTTCCCCAAATCCAGAGGGACACACAAATCCCAAAAAAAGAAAAAACAAAATAAAATTCCCAAATCCAGAGGGACACACAAATCCCAAAAAAAAACCCAAAATAAAATCACCAAATCCAGAGGGACACAGAAATCCCAAAAAAAACCCCAAAATAAAATTCCCAAATCCAGAGGGACACACAAATCCCAAAAAAAACCCCTAAATAAAATCACCAAATCCAGAGGGACACACAAATCCCAAAAAAAAGAAAAAGATTAAATTCCAAAATCCAGAAGGACGCAGAAATCCAAAAAAGAAAAAAGAAAAAAAAATCCCAAATCCAGAGGGACACAGAAATCCCCCCAAAAACCCCCAAAACCATTCCAAATCATTCCCAAAAAAATTCCCAAATAATTCAAATCATTCCCAAAAGAAAAAAAAAAAAAAATTCAAACCATTCCCAAAAAAAAAAAAAAAAAAAATCATTCCAAACCATTCCCATTTCCCCAAGGGTTCGACCTGTTCCCAAATCCAGAGGGACACAGAAATCCAAAAATAAAATTAAAAAAATTCCCAAATCCCCAAAAATAAAAATAAAAATAAAAATCCCAAATCCAGAGGGACACACAAATCCCCAAAAATAAATTAAAAATCCCCAATTTTGGGATTATTTTGGGGGGGAGGAGCTCCCTCCTATGAATGTAAATCCAGGTGGGAATTTCCCAAATTCCCGGGAATTTTGGGGAGTTGGGAAAAACCAAAAATGTTGGGATGAGGAATTCCAGGGACTGGGGGGAGGGCGAATTTTATAGGGAATTTTCCCCAAAAAAGAAAAAAAAAAAAAAATTCCCTTTTTTTTTGGAATTCCAGGGATGGATTTTGGAGGGAATTCCTAAAAAAAAAAAAAAAAAAAAAATCCCTTTTTTTTTGGAATTTAGGGGATAAATTTTTGGTAAAAAAACCCGGATTTAGGTACGAGACCCCTCCCCACCCCTCAAGGAACTTCCCAAGGATCAGGAATTTCCCAAAATAATTCCCAAAAACTTCCCCATTCCCAATCCCGGTACGATTTAGGGGATTTTCCTCATTTCCTTCTCCCTCCCCAAAAAAAAATTTAAATTAAAATTAAAAATTCCCATCGGGACGGGCCAAAAAAAAAAAAAAAAAATTCCAAATAAAATCCCGAAGGTGCCTGAAAAAAACTTTAAAATTCCCCCAAAAATTCCAGAGAATTCCAGAGGGAGGGGGGAGGGAATTCCAGGTGCTGCATCCCAAAATTCCAGAGCAATATTCCACAAAAAAAAAAAAAAATTAAAAAAAAAATTAAATTAAAAAAAAAAAAAAAAAGGGGAAATCCCCACCCCGGCCACCAGGAAGCTTTAAAATTCCAACCCCATTTTTTGGGGTTGGAAATTGGGAAATTTCTTTCCCCTTTTTTTTTTTTTTTCAATATTTTTTAGCACAAAGTTGGTTTAGAAATTTCCCCCTTTTTTTTCCCTGAAATTCCGCAGTTTTTTCCTCCCCCTTCCCGGTTTTTTTTTTACAAAAAAAAAAAAAAAAAAAAAAAAGTTGCATTTTTCCTTTTTTTTTTTTTTAAATATTCTGTACTATATTTTTAGTCTTAAACACGATATATTATATATATTTAATTTTTTTATATATATATATATATATAAATATAAATGGTTAAAAAAAAAATTCGAAGTGGCTCCGTGTTTTCAATATTTTGGTTAAAACAAAAGGGGATTTTTGTAATTTCTTAATGTTTTTTCTGGAATGGACAATTATTAATAATTCCTGCAGTTCCAAGGTACCTCAACTCAAGGCAAAAATATTATTAAATATAAATTTATTCCAGGGATTTATCTGATTTATTCCTGAGTTTATCCCGATTTATTCCTCGGGAATTTTCACCACAAATCCCTCGCCTCATCCCTTTCTTATTTCTTTATATAAAAACGATTTTAATCCCAAAAATTTAATCAGGATTCACTTTAAAAAATCCGGAATTTGGTTTTGAGAACGCAAAATCCTTTTTTTTTTTTTTTTTTACATTTTTTCACCTTTCAGCCTTTCCCTCCCTCACAGAGCACGATTAATTAAATTAATAAAGTTGGAATTCTTAAATCACGAGGTGCTGGGAGAGGAGAGGAAGGAATAAGGGGGGGGTTTTCCCAAATTATTTTCTTTTTTATAGAAAAATAAAAAAGTGGGATGCAGGCCGGTTATCCCAAGGTTGGAATTGCGGAATTCCCGAATTTCTGAGGGGAATTCCCGCCATTTCTGCCCTCACAAACTCCGCCATGTTTGGGGCCTGCTCGCGCCCTCAGCGCAGCGCGCCCCCCCCTCCTGTGCCCGCCCCCTCCTGGGCGGGCTCTGAGGGCCGCGCCCCTCAAGCTGGGGGATTTATAACCTCGGCAATCCCGCGGGTTCTCGCGAGATTTTCTGCGCCGCCATAGTTGTTTGCGCTCTGTCTGCGTGACGTCATCGCTGTGCGACGAGCGGGGATTTGGGGAGGCCCGAGGGGGTTTTGGGGACCCCCGGGAAGGACCAAAAAAACCCCAAAATTCCTCATTTGTCCCCATTTCGATCCCTGCGCTGGTGGCCCCGGGCGGGGCAGCCCCTGAGCCCTTTGGGGCGGCTCTGGGGGGGCTTTGAGGGTCCCGTGTCCCCCCCCATTTTTGTGGGGTTTTGGTTCCCCCCGTTCACTGGATTTGGGGGAAAATGGGATCCCAAATCCAGGGGATGAAAAATCCCAAATCCAGGGGATGAAAAATCCCAAATCCGGGACTGGGGGATCCCAAATCCCTGAATTTAGGGGTTCCCAAAGCCTGCCTTTGGTTCTCTGTTCTCTGCATTTGGGATTTTCCATTCCCCGGATTTGGGATTTTTCATTTCCTGCATTTGGGATTTTCCATTCCCTGCATTTGGGATTTTTCATTCCCCGGATTTGGGATTTTTCATTTCCTGCATTTGGGATTTTCCATTCCCTGGATTTGGGATTTTCCATTCCCTGCATTTGGGATTTTTCATTCCCCGCATTTGGGATTTTTCATTCCCTGAATTTGGGATTTTCCATTCCCCGGATTTGGGATTTTTCATTCCCTGGATTTGGGATTTTCCATTCCCCGGATTTGGGATTTTTCATTCCCTAAATTTGGGATCCCCCGTCCTTTAATTTGGGCTCAGAACTCTCAAAAAAAAAATTAAAAAAAAAAACCTATAAATAAAATAAAAATCCCAGGAATTCCAGGAATTCGCTTTTTTCCAGGTGTTTGGGGTTTGATTTTTTCCCTAAGATCCCAAAATCCCAAATCCTCAGCGCCCAAGAAAATTCTCGGCAATTCCTGGAAATCGCTTTTATTTCCCCCCCAAAAATCCTCTCGGGGATCCCCCAAAAAATTAAAATAAATAAATAAATAAATAAATCCCCGTCTGGAATTGCAGGAATTCTCTGTCCCAGGTTTTAATTTTTATTTTTATTCTTATTTTTATTCTTATTCTTTTTATTTCATTTTTATTTTATTCTTATTTTTATTTTCATTTTTATTTCTATTTTTATTTTTATTCTTATTTTTATATTTTAGTCTTATTTTATTCTTATTCTCATTTTCATTTTTATTTTCATTTAATTTTATTTCATTTCATTTAATTTCATTTTTATTTTATTTTATTTTCAATTTATCTTATTTTATTTCATTTTATTTTATTTTTTTCTTTTTATTTATTTAAATTTTATTTTATTTCATTTTATCTTGTTTTATTTTCTTTCATTTTATTTTATTTCATTCTATTTTATGTAATTTTCATTTTATCTTATTTCATTTTATTTCGTTTCATTTCATTTATTTTATTTCATTCCATTTCATTTATTTTATTTCATTTCATTTATTTTATTTTATTTTATTTTATCCATTCCATTTATTTTATTTTATTTTATTTTATTTTATTTTATTTATTTCATTCCATTTCATTTATTTTATTTCATTTATTTTATTTCATTTATTTTATTTCATTTATTTTATTTCATTTCATTCCATTTCATTTATTTTATTTTATTTTTTCCATTCCATTTATTTTATTTTATTTTATTTCATTCCATTTCATTTATTTTATTTTATTTTTTCCATTCCATTTATTTTATTTTATTTTATTTTCCTTTCCCGCCCATCCGGGCTCCTCCCCTCCCCCTCCCCGCCCCTCCCCCCGCCCCTCCCCCCTCGCGGATTTTTTCCCATCCCAAATCCCCATTTCATTTTTATTTCGATTTTTATTTTATTTATTTTATTTCATTTCCGATTCAATTCCATATTTCCCCCGCCATGCTCCCCCCGCCTCCCCCGCGCTGATTTTATTTTCATTTTTCTCCTTTTTCCAGGAAAAAAAAAAATAAAAAAAAATAAGAAATAAACTCCGAAAATGCGGAGTCGGGAGCGGCTGCGGCCGCTGCTGCTGGCGCTGCTCGGGCTGGGCCCAGGTGAGTGCGGAGCGCCCGAAAAATTCAATTTTATTTCTATTCCCGGTTAATGCGGGCTCGGGATCGGCAGAGCGGGAAAAAAATCCGGGATTCTGCAGCCCAGGGGGTTTAGGATCCCACCCCGACACCGTGCGGGGGTTTAATGTGATTGGTTTTTTTTCTGTTTATTTTTATTTTGGGGGGGGGTATTTATTTTTATTTATTTATTTTTATTTTTGGGGATTTTTTTTTATGGTTTGGGATGCTTAGAGCAGGAAAAATCCGGGATTCTGCAGCCCAGGGGGTTTAGGATCCCACCCTGTCCTAATGTGGGGCTTTAATTTGATTGTTTTTCTGTTTATTTTTAATTAATTAATTGATTTTATTTATTATTTTTATTTTGGGGATTTTTTTTATGGTTTGGGATGCTCAGAGCAGGAAAAATCCGGGATTCTGCAGCCCAGGGGGTTTAGGATCCCACCCCGTCACAATGTGGGGCTTTAATGTGATTGTTTTTCTGTTTATTTTTATTTGTTTGGGTTTATTTATTTATTTTTTTATTATTATTATTATTTTTGGGGGGTTTTTTTTATGGTTTGGGATAATCAGAGCAGGAAAAATCCGGAATTCTGCAGCCCAGGGGGTTTAGGATCCCACCCTGTCCTAATGTGGGGCTTTAATGTGATTGTTTTTCTGTTTATTTTTAATTTGGGGAGGGGTTTATTTATTTTTATTTATTTATTTTTATTTTTGGGGATTTTTTTTATGGTTTGGGATGCTCAGAGCAGGAAAAAAATCCGGGATTCTGCAGCCCAGGGGGTTTAGGATCCCACCCCGACACCGTGCGGGGGTTTAATGTGATTGTTTTTCTGTTTATTTTTATTTGTTTGGGTTTATTTATTTATTTATTTATTTATTTATTTATTATTTTGGGGGGGTTTTTTTTATGGTTTGGGATGCTCAGCCCAGGAAAAATCCGGGATTCTGCAGCCCAGGGGGTTTAGGATCCCACCCTGTCCTAATGTGGGGCTTTAATGCGATTGTTTTTCTGTTTATTTTTATTTTGGGGGGGGTATTTATTTTTAACTATTTATTTTTATTTTTGGGGTATTTTTTTTATGGTTTGGGATGCTCATCCCAGGAAAAATCCGGGATTCTGCAGCCCAGGGGGTTTAGGAACCCACCCCGACACCGTGTGGGGATTTAATGTGATTGGTTTTCTGTTTATTTTTAATTAATTAATGAATTTTATTTATTTATTTTTATTTTTGGGTTATTTTTTTTATGGTTTGGGATGCTCAGCCCAGGAAAAATCCGGGATTCTGCAGCCCAGGGGGTTTAGGATCCCACCCCGACACCGTGTGGGGATTTAATGTGATTGTTTTTCTGTTTATTTTTAATTTGGGGAGAGGTTTATTTATTTATTTATTTATTTATTTATTTATTTATTATTTTGGGGGGGGTGGTTTTATGGTTTGGGATGCTCAGAGCAGGAAAAATCCGGAATTCTGCAGCCCAGGGGGTTTAGGATCCCACCCTGTCCTAATGTGGGGCTTTAATTTGATTGTTTTTCTGTTTATTTTTAATTAATTAATTGATTTTATTTATTACTTTTATTTTGGGGATTTTTTTTATGGTTTGGGATGCTCAGAGCAGGAAAAATCCGGGATTCTGCAGCCCAGGGGGTTTAGGAACTCACCCTGTCCTAATGTGGGGCTTTAATTTGATTGTTTTTCTGTTTATTTTTAATTAATTAATTATTTTTATTTATTATTTTTATTTGGGGTATTTTTTTTATGGTTTGGGATGCTCAGAGCAGGAAAAATCCGGGATTCTGCAGCCCAGGGGGTTTAGGATCCCACCCTGTCCCGGTGTGGGGCTTTAATTTGATTTTGGGTGGATTTTATTTTTATTTTTTTAAATTTTTTTTTAATTTTTTTCTTATTTATTTTTATTTTTGGGATGCTCAGCCCAGAAAAAATCCCGGAATTCTGCAGCCCAAAGGATTTAGGATCTCACCCTATCCTAATGTGGGGCTTTAATTTAATTTTTTTTCTGTTTATTTATTTTTTTTGTGCTGTTTTTTTAAATAATTTTTTATTTATTTTTATTTTTTGAGATTTTTTTTTTATGGTTTGGGATGCTCAGCACAGAAAAAATCCGGAATTCTGCAGCCCAGGGGGTTTAGGAACCCACCCCGTCCCCGTGTGGTTTATTTTGATTGTGACCCCAAATTTTGCAGAAATCCCTCCCCCCCAAAAAAATTTTTAAAAAAATCTCCAAGAATCCCCCCCAAAAATCCCAAATTTTGCAGAAATTCTCCCCCCAAAAAATCCAATTTTTTAGAAATTCTGCCCTAAAAAAAAAAATTTCGCAGAAATCCCACCCCAAAAACCCCAATTTTTGCAGAAATTCCACAAAAAAAAAATCAATTTTTTTCAGAAAATTCCCCCCCCTCAAAAAATCAAATTTTTGCAGAAATCTCACCCTAAAAAAAAATCCAATTTTTCAGCAATTCCACCCCCCAAAAATCCCAATTTTTGCAGAAATTCCACCCGAAAAAATCCAATTTTTTTCAGCAAATTCCTCCAAAAAAAACCCAAAACCCCCCAAAATCCCAAATTTTCCAAAAAAAACCCAAAAAATCCCCCAATCCCTTCTGGATTTTCCGCAGGGCTCCTGCAGGAGGCGCCTTTGGAGGCAGAAAATGAAATTTTGGGAATTCTGCCCGGGAATTCCAACCTGTCCCTGCTGGAGCGATGCTCTGGTGAGACCCCGCACAGGTTTTATTTTTGTAGCTGATTTTTACCCCAAAATTCCCTTTTTTTCCCCCTTTTTTCACCCCAAAATTCCTAATTTTTTCGCCTTTTTTTACCCCAAAATTCCCTTTTTTTTTCCTTTTTTCACTCCAAAATTTTGGCCAATTTTACCCCAAAATTCCCTTTTTTTTCCTTTTTTCCCCCAAAAATCTTGGCCAATTTTCCCCTAAAATTCCCATTTTTTTCCTCTAATTTCCCCCAAATTTTGGCCAGTTTTTACCCCAAAATTCCCTTTTCCCCCCCTTTTTTTCCCCCAAATTGTGGCCAATTTTCCCCTAAAATTCCCATTTTTTTAAAATTTCCCATTTTAAAAAAAATTTCCCATTTTTTTCCCCAAAAATTTTGGCCAATTTTATCCCAAAATTCCCTTTTTTCCCCCAAAAACTTGTGCCAATTTTACCCCAAAATTCCCATTATTTTCCCTTTTTTCTCCCAAAATTTTGGCCATTTTTTTACCCCAAAATTCCCTTTTTTCACCCCAAAATTTTGGCCAAATTTCCCCAAAATTCCCTTTTTTCCCCTCTCTTTGGGGCTCACCTCGATCCAAACCTGTAGCTTTTAGTTTTTTACCTTTTTAGCTGAATTTTCCCTCCAAATTTCTGCTTTTCCCAAAAAATTTCTGCTTTTTCCCAAAAAATTTCTTTTTCCTCAAAATTTCTGCTTTTCCCCCCAAGAAATTTCTGCTTTTCCCCAAAATTTCAGCTTTTCCCAAAAAAATTCTGCTTTTTTCCCAAAAATTTCTGCTTTTCCCAAAAAAATTCTGCTTTTTTCCCAAAAATTTCTGCTTTTCCCCCCAAAAAATTCTGCTTTTTTCCCAAAATTTCTGCTTTTCCCAAAAAATTTCTGCTTTTCCTTCCAAAATTTCTGCTTTTCCCCAAAAAATGTCCCCAAAATGTCACTAAATGTCCTCAAACTGTCTCAAAACAGCCCCAAATATCCTCAAAATGTCGCCAAAATGTCCCAAAAATGTCACTAAATGTCCCCAAAATGTCTCCAGATGTTCCAAACCCATCCCCAAACATCCCCAAAATGTCCCCAAATATCCCCTAAATGTCACTAAATGTCCCCAAACCGTCCCTAAATGTTCCCAAACCATCCCCTAAACATCCCCAAATGTCCCCAAAATGTCCCAAAAATGTCACTAAATGTCCCCAGATGTTCCAAACCCATCCCCAAATATCCCCAAATGTCCCCAAACCATCCCAAAACGTCATTAAATGTCCCCAGATGTCCCAAAAGCATCCCCAAAATGGCACTAAATGGCCCCAAATGTCCCCTAAACATCCTCAAAACATCCCAAACCATCCCTAAATGTCCCCAAAATGTCCCCAAATGTTCCCAAACCATCCCCACATGTCCCCAAAATGTCTCCAAACATCCCCAAATGTTCCCAAACCATCCCCAAACCATCCCCAAATGTCCCCACATGTCCCCAAACCATCCCCAAACCATCCCCACATGTCCCCAAACCATCCCCAACCCATCCCCAAATGTCCCCACATGTCCCCACCTTGTCCCCAACCCCATATTTTGTCATTTTCGGTGCCCAGAGCTGCTGTTCGGGCAGTCCCGGGCCCCTCCGCGGCAGCTCCACGCCGTCCTGGGGGGCTCCGTGCTGCTGTCCCCAAAACAAAACTGTCCCCAAATGTCCCCAAACATCCCCAAATGTCCCCAAACCATCCCCACATGTCCCCACATTGTCCCCAAACCATCCCCAAATGTCCCCAACCCATCCCCAAATGTCCCCAAACCATCCCCACATGTCCCCACATTGTCCCCAAACCATCCCCAAATGTCCCCAACCCATCCCCAAACGTCCCCAACCCATCCCCACATGTCCCCACATTGTCCCCAAACCATCCCCAAATGTCCCCACATGTCCCCACCTTGTCCCCAACCCCATTTTTTGTCATTTTCGGTGCCCAGAGCTGCTGTTCGGGCAGTCCCGGGCCCCTCCGCGGCAGCTCCACGCCGTCCTGGGGGGCTCCGTGCTGCTGTCCCCAAAACAAAACTGTCCCCAAATGTCCCCAAACATCCCCAAATGTACCCAAAACATCCCTAAATGTCTCCAAAATGTCCCCAAATGTCCCCTAAACCGTCCCCAAATGTTCCCAAACCATCCCCACATGTCCCCAAACCACCCCCAAACCATCCCCACATGTCCCCAAATGTCCCCAAACCATCCCCACATGTCCCCAAACATCCCCAAACCATCCCCTAACCATCTCCACACGTCCCCAAATTGTCCCCAAACATCCCCAAATGTCCCCAAACCATCCCCTGACCATCCCCACATGTCCCCAAACAGTCCCCAAACCATCCCCAAATGTCCCCACATTGTCCCCAAACCATCCCCAAACATCCCCAAACCATCCCCAAACGTCCCCAAACCATCCCCAAACATCCCCAAACCATCCCCAAATGTCCCCACGTGTCCCCACATTGTCCCCAACCCCATTTTTTGTCATTTTCGGTGCCCAGAGCTGCTGTTCGGGCAGTCCCGGGCCCCTCCGCGGCAGCTCCACGCCGTCCTGGGGGGCTCCGTGCTGCTGTCGCCGGCGCTGTCGCCCAACCAGACGGTGAAGGAGATCGAGTGGAGCTTCTCGGGGGGCGGCGGCGGCGCCACCATCCAGGTGGCCGAGGTGGGCCCGGGGGGCTTCGAGCGGCCGGACCCGCGGGATCGCTTCGGCTCCCGCCTGGAAATGTTCAACTCCACGGCGCTGCGGCTGCGGCAGCTGCAGAGCGGCGACAGCGGCGTCTTCGGGGCCAGGATCAAACTGCAGCCGGCCCTGGTGGACGACCAGGCCTTCAACCTGTCCGTGCACGGTGAGCGGGGATGCGTTAATTGGTTAATTAGTTCATTTTGTTAATTAATTTCATTATTTCGTTTAATTTGGTTGGGGCTCGGGTGGGGAAACTGAGGCACAGAGCAAAAACCGGGATGGGAAACGATGATCAGGCCTTCAACTTTTCTGTCTATGGTGAGCAGGGATGCGTTAATTGGTTAATTAGTTAATTAGGGTAATTAGTTTCAGTATTTTATTTAATTTGGTTGGGGTTCGGGTGGGGAAACTGAGGCACAGAGCAAAAACCGGGATGGGAAACGATGATCCGGCCTTCAACCTGTCCGTGCACGGTGAGCAGGGAGGCGTTAATTGGTTAATTAGTTCATTTTGTTAATTAATTTCATTATTTCGTTTAATTTGGTTGGGGTTCGGTTGGGGAAACTGAGAGACGGAGGGAGAAATGGAATGGGAAGCGATGATTGATCCTTCAAGTTTTCTGTCCGTGATGAGCAGGGATGCGTTAATTGGTTAATTAGTTAATTAGTGTAATTGGTTTCAGTATTTCATTTAATTTGGTTGGGGTTTGGTTGGGGAAACTGAGGCACGGAGGGAGAAATGGAATGGGAAACGACAATCGACCCTTCAGCTTTTCTGTCTGTGGTGAGTGGGGATGGGTTAATTGGTTAATTCATTAATTAATGGCGTTAATTCATTAAATTGGGGTGGCATCAGGGTGTGCCCAGTGACAGAGTTGGAGTCCCGGGAGGGTCTTTGGGGTGCTGGTGCCATCGAGGCGTCCCCTGGGTGTCCCCTGGGTGTCAGTGGGTGCCATCGGGGTGGCATCACCGCGTGCCCAGCACCCCAAACTCTGCATCAAGGGACCCTGGTGACCCCTGGGTGTCGCCCGGGTGTCCCCTGGGTGTCGCCCTGGTGTCCCCTGGGTGTCGCCCGAGTGCCATCACCAACAAGCCTGGTGACAGAGTCAGTGCCCAGCACCCCAAACTCTGCCCCAAAGGGGAATTTTTGGGGTCCTGGTGTCACCTGGGTGCCATCACGGTGCCCCCTGAGTGTCACCACCCTGTAGCCACCCCCAGAGTCGGTGCCCAGCACCCCAAACTCTGCCCCAAGGGGGGATTTTGAGATCCTGGTGTCACCCGGGTGCCATCACGGTGTCACCCCGGTGCCACCCCGGTGTCACCCCCGTGCCCGCCCGCAGAGTCGGTGCCCACGCCGCGGACGCGCAGCCAGCTGCTGGCCAGCACCCTGGAGTGGTGCAACCTGACCCTGCAGTGCCAGGGCAGCGGCAGAGGCGCCGTCAACGTCACCTGGAGGCGCGACAGCCTGGCCTGGGGCGAGCTGGGCGCGGGCGGCCACCGGCTGTCCCCCGACGGCACCACCCTGCGCGTGGCGCTGCCGCCCGCGGCCACCAACGTCACCTACGCGTGCACCGTCAGCAACCCCGCCGAACAGAAGGTGGCGCTGTTCCACCTGCACGAGCTGTGCCAGGGGACCGGTGAGCGGGGACGGGGGGGGACAGACAGGGGGACAGGGGACAGGGAGGGGGGACAGGGATGGGGACAGGGATGGGGGGACAGGGATGGGGATGGGGGGACAGGGATGGGGACAGGGATGGGGGGACAGGGATGGGGGGACAGGGAGGGGGCACCGGGACAGAGGGGGACACTGGGAGGGGGACATGGGGACAGGGGGAGGGTGGCACTGTGAGGGTGACACACTGAGGGTGGCACCGGGACAGGGGGAGGGGGGCATGGGGGGTGGCACCGAGGGTGACACACTGACGATGGCACAGTGAGGGTGGCACTGAGGGTGGCACTGAGGGTGTCCGGGTGATGGTGACACTGAGGGTGGCACTGAGGGTGTCAGGGTGATGGTGGCACTGAGGGTGGCACTGAGGGTGCCCGGGTGATGGTGGCACTGAGGGTGACGCTGAGGGTGTCCGGGTGACGCTGAGGGTGTCCGGGTGGCACTGAGGGTGTCCGGGTGACGCTGAGGGTGTCCGGGTGGCACTGCTGGTGACACTGAGGGTGTCCGGGTGACGCTGAGGGTGTCCGGGTGACACTGAGGGTGTCCGGGTGATGGTGGCACTGAGGGTGGCACTGAGGGTGTCCGGGTGATGGTGGCACTGAGGGTATCCGGGTGGCACTGAGGGTGTCCGGGTGATGGTGACACTGAGGGTGTCCGGGTGGCACTGAGGGTGTCCGGGTGGCACTGAGGGTGTCCGGGTGATGGTGACACTGAGGGTGTCAGGGTGATGGTGGCACTGAGGGTGGCACTGAGGGTGCCCGGGTGATGGTGGCACTGAGGGTGGCACTGAGGGTGTCCGGGTGGCACTGAGGGTGTCCGGGTGATGGTGGCACTGAGGGTGTCCGGGTGATGGTGGCACTGAGGGTGGCACTGAGGGTGTCCGGGTGGCACTGAGGGTGTCCGGGTGGCACTGAGGGTGGCACTGAGGGTGTCCGGGTGGCACTGAGGGTGGCACTGAGGGTGTCCGGGTGATGGTGGCACTGAGGGTGGCACTGAGGGTGTCCGGGTGGCACTGAGGGTGTCCGGGTGGCACTGAGGGTGGCGCTGAGGGTGTCCGGGTGGCACCGCTGGTGACACGGCGCTGGCCCTGCCAGGGGGTCCCTCTGTGTTCTCCACCTCTGGTTACGTGGTTCTGTGTCTCATCCTCGTGGCCGTGAGTCTCGGCGCCGCCTTCTGGTGCTGGAGGCTGAACACCGAGAAGGCGGCCGAGGCCGGTGCGTCCCCACTGTCCCCAGTGTCCCGTGTCCCCACTGTCCCCTGTGTCCCCAATTCCCAATGTCCCCAATTCCCATTCCCACTGTCCCCAATGTCCCCTGTGTCCCCAATTCCCACTGTCCCCAATGTCCCCATTTCCCAGCTCCCCAATGTCCCCAGTGTCCCCAATGTCTCCAATTCCCAATGTCCCCAATTCCCATTCCCACTGTCCCCAATGTCCCCTGTGTCCCCAATTCCCACTGTCCCCAATGTCCCCATTTCCCAGCTCCCCAATGTCCCCAGTGTCCCCAATGTCTCCAATTCCCAATGTCCCCAATTCCCATTCCCACTGTCCCCACTGTCCCCTGTGTCCCCAATTCCCAATGTCCCCAATTCCCATTCCCACTGTCCCCTGTGTCCCCAGTTCCCAATGTCCCCAATTCCCATTCCCACTGTCCCCAATGTCCCCTGTGTCCCCAATTCCCACTGTCCCCAATGTCCCCATTTCCCAGCTCCCCAATGTCCCCAGTGTCCCCAATGTCCCCAATTCCCAATGTCCCCTGTGTCCCCAATGTCCCCATTCCCCACTCCCCAAAGTTCCCAATTCCCATTCCCAACTTCCCAATTTCCTGGTTTCCCATTCCCCATTTTCCCCATTTTCCCATTTTTCCGATTTCCTATTCCCCCATTTTGCCATTTTCCCCATTTCCCTATTTTTCCCATTTTCCCAATTCCCATTTCTCATTTTTTTTCCATTTTCTCGTTTCCCCGTTTCCCATTTCCCCATTTTTCTCCTTTTCCTATTCTCCTGTTCACTTGTTTTCCCATTTCCCCATTTTCCCAATTCCCATTTCCCCATTTTCTCCATTTCCCATCTTTCCCATTTTCCCTGTTTTTTCCCTGTATTTTTTCCCCATTTCCCCCGGATTTTCCCCCCGTTTTTCCCGTATTTTTTCCCCACTTTCCCTGTATTTTTCCCCGTATTTTTCCCCATTTTCCCCGTATTTTTTTTCCCTGTATTTTTCCCCGTATTTTTTTCCATTTTCCTTGGTTTTTCCCCTGTATTTTTCCCCATTTTCTCTGTTTTTTCCCTATATTTGCCCCCATTTTCCCTGGTTTTTTCCCTGTATTTTTTCCCCATTTCCCCCATATTTTTTCCCCACTTTCCCTGATTTTTTCCCTGTATTTTTCCCCATTTTCCCTGGTTTTTTTCCCTGTATTTTTCCCCATTTCCCCCATATTTTTTCCCCACTTTCCCTGATTTTTTTCCTGTATTTTTCCCCATTTTCCCTGTTTTTTTCCCCCTATTTTTCCCCCATTTCCCCCCTATTTTTCCCCCATTTCCCCCGTATTTTTTTCCCGTTTTCCCCGTAATTTTCCCCTGTTTTCTTTTATTTTGTCCCCCCGCAGCCGCCACCCCCACGGCGCCCCCGGCCGAGGAGAGCCCCGGGGAGTTCAGCGACATCGTCGCCAGGAGCCCCCCCGAGGGCAACGACCAGGTCGGGGCCCCCCGAAATCCCACCCGGGCTCCCCAAAAAATGCAGGGGGGGATCCCAAAAAAAGAGCAGGAATCGCCACAAAAATCGGGAAATCGGGAAAAAATCGGGAATTAAAAAAAAACAAAAAAAAACGGGAAATCCCCCCCCCCCCCCCCAAAAAACAAAAGATAAAAATCCGGGGGGTCCCAAAAAAATGGAGGAAATAGGGAAAAAAAAACCAAACCGACAGGGATCCCCCCCAAAAAAGGGAGAATCCCAGAAAAAATTGGGGAATCCCAAAAAACTGGGAAATCCCCAAAAAAATGGGAGTTATTAAAAAAACCTCACAGGAATCCCAAAAACCACGGGAGTCCCCAAAAACGGAGAGGAGCCCAAAAACTGGGGAGGATAATAAAAAAAAAAATTAAAAATAAATGCGGGAATCCCTCAAAAAAAGTGGGAAATGCAAAAAAAAAAAAAAACAACCCACAGGAATCTCAAAAACTTGCGGGAAATCCCCAAAAAAACCGGGAGAATCCCAAAAAATCGCGAAAATCGCCAAAAAACCCCAAAAAACCGAGAGAGAGACCCCGAAATCGAAGAGGGGACCCCAAACCCCGCGGGATTTGGGATGAGCAACGCCCCCAAATTTCACCCCAAATTTCACCCCACAGGGTCCCAGCCCCCCCGAGGCCCCCCAGGAACCCCAAAAATCGGAGGGGACCCCCCCAAAAACCCCAAAAACGTCGCCGGGGGGCGACGAGCAGGGCCAGAGACCCCCAGAGGACACGGCCGAGGAGGTGACATAGGGCCACAGGTGAGGGGACCCCCCCAAAAAAAATAAAAAATAAATTTGGGGACGTTTGGGGGGACCCTAAAAGATTGGGGGGGGTAAAGGGTTGGGGTCCCCAAAAACGGGACCCCAAAAAATGCGGGGTTAAAGGGGTTTGGGTGTCCCAAAAAAAAAAAAAAAAAAAAGGGATTTTGGGGGGACGCCCCGGACCCCCAAAAATGAGGGGTGAAAGGGTTGGGGTGACCCCAAAAAAGGGATTTTTAGGGGATGCTAAAAAATCTGGGGTTAAAGGGTTGGGGGGGGGCTGTCCCCAAAAACGGGATCCCAAAAAATTGGATTAAAGGGGTTGGGAGGGGGAACGACCCCAAAAATTGGATTAAAGGGGTTGGGGAAAGGGGAACGACCCCAAAAATTGGATTAAAGGGGTTGGGGAAAGGGGAACGACCCCAAAAAATTGGATTTAAGGGGTTGGGGAAAGGGGAACGACCCCAAAAATTGGATTAAAGGGGTTGGGGAAAGGGGAACGACCCCAAAAATTGGATTAAAGGGGTTGGGGAAAGGGGAACGACACCAAAAATGGGATTTAAGGGGTTGGGGGGGTTTGGAACGACCCCAAAAATTGGATTAAAGGGTTTGGGGGGAGCTGCCCCTACAAACGGGACCGGCCCTGGGGTCTCCCCCCCTTTTTTGGGGACCCCCCCGACCCCACAAAAATCCCCCCCAGGCCCCGGGAGCTCCTGGAAGGGCTGAGCAGCGTCGTGTGCCAAACCCCGACCCCAAATCCCGCCCCAAATCCGGGCGCGTTTCCCCCAAAATCCTCGGATTTCTCCCCAGTTCCCTGCCTGAGACTTTTGGGGAGGGGGGTCCCGATCAGGGGGGGTTTGGGGGGGGGGGTTTGGGGTCCCCCCGCATGTTTTGGGGTCAGGGAATCCCCTCGACCCCACAAATCGGGATTTCCCCCTCCCGACCCCAAAATCCTGGGATTTCTCCCCAGTTCCCTGCCTGAGACTTTTGGGGAGGGGGGTCTCGATCAGGGGGGGGTTTGGGGGGGTTTGGGGTCCCCCCGCATGTTTTGGGGTGTGAGGATCCCCCTGGCCCCACCACCGGACAAGATTTCACTTTTCCCGACCCCAAAATCCTGGGATTTCTCCCCAGTTCCCTGCCTGAGACTGTTTTGGGGAGGGGGATCCGGGCCGGGGGTCCCTGGGTGCTCCCCCGGGAATTCTGGGGGGTCTTTGAGTGGTCCCTGGGAATTTTGGGCGTCCCTGGGAATTTTGGGGAATCCCTGAAACATCCCTTGGGAATTTTTGGGGGTCCCTTGATGATCCCTCTGGAATTTTGGGGGGTCCCTGGATGGTCCCGGGGAATTTGTGGGGGTCTTTGAGTGGTCCCTCTGGAATTTTGGGGGGTCCCTGAGTGATCCTGGGGAATTTTGGGGGTCCCTGAGTAATCCCCGGGAATTTTGGGGGTCCCTGGATGGTCCCGGGGAATTTTGGGGGGTCCTTGGATGATCCCTGGGAATTTTGGGGAATCCCTGGATGATCCCTCTGGAATTTTGGGGGGTCCCTGAGTGATCCCGGGGAATTTTGGGGGGTCCCTGGAATTTTGGGGAATCCTTGGATGATCCCTCTGGAATTCTGGGGGTCCCTGGATGGTCCCGGGGAATTTTGGGGGGTCCCTGGAATTTTGGGGAATCCCTGAATGATCCCTCTGGAATTCTGGGGGGGGGGGGTCTTTGAGCGGTCCCCGGGAATTTTGGGGGTCCCCGGGTGCTCCCGGGGAATTTGAGGATCCTCCGGGCTGGGGGAAAATCGGGAATTTCGGGCCGGGGCCTCCCCGGGGCAGCCCCTCCCCCGCTGTCGCCGCTGTCGCCGCTGTCGCGACAGAGGGGGCGTGGCCAGCACCCCCCACCCCCCCCACCTGCACTGCCGTGTAAATAAGAGCAAATAAATTATAAATGTTGTGACCATCGTGGCCGGTTTGGGGAATTTCGGGATTTGGGGGCTGGATTTGGGGATTTTGGGGTGGTTTTGGGGCTGGTTTTGGGAAGTTTTGAATCCGGGTTTTTCAGTATTTTGGGCCTGTTTTGGGGTGTTTTGGGCCCGATTTGAATCTGGATTTTTCATACTTTGGGCCTGTTTTGGCCCTGGGTTTGGTCCTGTTTTGGGCCTGGTTTTAGGGTTGGTTTTAGGGTACTTGGGGCCTGTTTTCAAGGCTGGTTTGGGTCTGGATTTGGTTCAGTTTTGGGTCTGGTTTTGGTTCAGTTTTGGGTCTGGTTTTGGGTCTGGGTTGGGCCTTGATTTGGTTCTGTTTTTCAGGCCCCGTTTAGTTCTGGTTTTTGGCCTGTTTTGGGCTGTTTTAATTCTATTTTCGCTCCATTCTGAGCCATTTTCACTCTGTTTTCCAGGCCCTCTTTGGTTCTGGTTTTTGGCCTGTTTTTGGCCTGGATTTGGGCTGGTTTTGGGAGTGTTTTTGGGCTGTTTTTGCTCTATTTTCACTCCATTCCGAGCCGTTCTCACTCTGTTTTCCAGGCCCTGTTTGGGTCTCGTTTTTGGCCTGTTTTTGGCCTGGATTTGGGCTGGTTTTGGGGCTGGTTTTGGGCTGGTTTTGCTCTATTTTCGCTCCATTCCGAGCCCTTCTCGCCGCTTTTCAGGCGCCGTTTGTTTATGAGGGGAGGGGGCGTTTCCCGCGCGCGCGCTCCCGCCTCTCCCCTCACTCCCCCCCTCCCCTTTTCTCATTCCCGGGACCGGAAGCGGAAGTGCGTGGGCGCGCGCTGCCCGGAAGCGCGTGGGCGGCGGCGGCGGTTCCGGTTCCGGCGGCGGCGGCGGCGCGGGGGAGGCACCGGGAGGAGGAGGAGGAGAAGAAGAAGAAGGAGGAGAAGGAGAACGAGAAGAAGCGGCGGCACCACCAGCACCAACAGCAACAGCGGGAAAAGCGGCACCGCAACCAGAACCGAAGCGCCCTCCTCACCCCCCGCCCGCCCCGCACAACCGGGAACGATCCGCCCCCCCCTCCCTTCCCTTCCCCGCCCGCCTCCTTCCCCGTTTCCCTCCTCCCTTCCCGTTCCTCCTCCTCCTCCTCCTTCTCCCGGAACCCGCCTCGCTCCTCCCGGCCCGCGCCGCCCCCGCAGGTGCGTCCCGGGGGGGGAATCACGGGGGGCGATGCGGGATTTTTGGGGAGGGGGGGGTTTGGAATTACCGGGAGTTACCGGAGGGGTTCGAATTAAGGAGAATTCCCCCCCTCCCCGGCTGCCGGGAAAGGCGGAACGGGGGCGGTTCGCGGGGAGAGCTGAAGCGGAGCCCCCCGTTAAGCGAGGGGGGGTCCCGGTTACCGGAGAACGGGAAGGTTGGGGGGGGTTGGAGAAACAACGAGACACCGAACCGAGATCCGGGAGGGGGCGGGGATTATCAGAACCCCCCCCACACACCCTCCGGTTACCGGGGGTGGAGTAAACACCGAAACGTTACCGAGTGGGTGGGGGCAGTGGGGAGCAAACAGAGACCGGGGGAAGGGAGGAACAACCGAGAAACCCCCCAAAAAAACCCCGAGACCCCCCCCCCCCCGCCGTTCTCCCAGCTCGGTGTTCCCGGTGCGGGGAGCGTGGGAGGCCCCGGCTGGCGGCGGCTCCGGGGGTGTCTCGGGGAGCGGGGGGAGCGGCACCGCCCGGGGCTGGGGCGGCGGGGCCGGGCCGGGCAGGCCGGGACAGGCTCGGTGCGGCTCTAACGGAGCCCAGGGAGGGAAGGGAGGGAGGGAAAGGCAAAGGGAGAGCCCCGGCCCCGCCGCCGCCGCCGCCTCGGCGCCTGCCGGCCCCTCCCGGCGGCCATTTGGGGCCTTTGAAGCCTCTCCCGGGGCTGGCGGGGCCCGCGGGGGAACCGGGATGGGCCGGCGGGGAACGGGCACGGGAGATGGAGCCGCTGGGGGGGGTCCCGTTCATCCCGGGGGTCCCCGTTCGTCCCGGGTGTTCTCCGGTTCTTGCTAGAGGTCTCTGATCCTTCCCGGGGGTCTCCGGTTCTTGCTAGAGGTCTCTGATCCTTCCCGGGGGTCTCCGGTTCTTGCTAGAGGTCTCTGATCCTTCCCGGGGGTCTCCCGTTCATCCCGGGGGTCTCCGGTTCTTGCTAGAGGTCTCTGATCCGTCCCGGGGGTCTCCCGTTCATCCCGGGGGTCTCCGGTTCTTGCTAGAGCTCCCTGATCCTTGCCGGGGGTCTCTGGTTCATCCCGGGGGGTCTCCGGTTAATCTTGGGGGGGTCTCCGGTTCTTCCCGGGGGTCTCCGGTTGTTCCTGGGGTCTCCGGTTAATCTTGGGGGGCGGTCTCCGTTTCTTACTGGGGGTCTCCGGTTCATCCCGGGGGTCTCTGGTTCTTCCTGGGGTCTCTGGTTGATCCTGGGGGTCTCCAGTTAATCTTGAGGGGGGTCTCCAGTTGATCCCTGGGGTCTCTGGTTAAATCTTGGGGGTCTCGGGTTCTTCCCAGGGGTCTCCAGTTAATCTTGGGGGGTCTCTGGTTATTCCTGGGGGTCTCGGGTCCATCTTGAGGGTCTCTGGTCCCTCCCGGGGGTCTCGGGTTAATCTTGGGGGTCTCCAGGCACTGCTGAGGGTCTCTGGTTAATTTTGGGGGGGGTCTCTGCTCTTTCCTGGGGGTCTTTGGTCACTCCAGGGGGTCTCGGATTGATTTTGGGGGTCTCAGGTCCCTCCTGGGGGTCTCCAGTTCCTCCCGAGGGTCTCTGGTTATTTAATTTTGGGGGTCTCGGGTTGATGTTGGGGGTCTCTGGTTCATCCCGAGGGTCTCAGGTTATTTAATTTTGGGGGTCTCGGGTTGATGTTGGGGGTCTCTGGTTCATCCCGAGGGTCTCGTGTCCATCTTGGTGATCTCTGATCCTTCCTGGGAATCTCCTTGGATTCCCAATCCCCAAAATCCTGGATTCCCAATCCCCAAAATCCTGGATTCCCAATCCCAGAAATCCCCTTGGCTTCCCAGTCAAAATCAGAAATTCAGAATCAGGAAAATTGGGAAAATCCATTTGGAAAACCCAGGAGGGATCAACAGCTGGAATTTCACTTTTTCCTCCATTTTTCTCCTTTTTTCCCCCCCTATTTTCCCCTCATTTTTCCTCTGTCTCCCCCTTTTTTTCCCCAATTTATCCCCTTTTTATTCCCTTTTTTCCTGTTTTCCCCCATTTATTTTTCCCCCCATTTTCCCCCCATTTTTCCCCAATTTTTCCCCATTTTTTCCCCATTTTCCCCCCATCTTTTCCCAATTTTCCCCATTTTTCCCTCCCCTCCATCCCTGGCACATCTGGCCGAGCTCCCAGCTGTGGATTTTGGCAGCAGATCCCGTCTGGGAACTGAGCAGGGTTTGTTTTGTCTCCTTCCTGGAATTCCAGGCAGGGAAATTTCCCTCTTTTCTTTTCTTCCCCTTTTTTTCCCCCTTTTTCCCCAATTTTTCCCCATTTCTTTCCCATTTTTTCCCCAATTTTTTCCCATTTTTCCCCCTTTTCCCCCCTTTTTTCCCTTATTTCCCCCCCTATTTTTCCCCTATTTCCCCCTTTCCCCCCCTATATTTTCCCCTATATTTTCCCCATTTTTTCCCCCAAATAAACTGATTTTTTCCCCTCTCAATCCCCCAGGAGGCAGAAATGAAAGCTGGCTGCAGCATCGTGGACAAGCCCGAAGGAGGAGGGGGTAAGGAATTCCAGAGGCTTTTTTAGAGTTTTATTTTAATTTTTTGCCTTTTTTTTTTTTATTTTTTTTTCCAGGATAAAAATATTTTCTGGGAATATTCATCACGCCTCTCCCAAAATTTCCACTCCCTTGTGGGGGGGGGGAAAAAAAAAAAAAACCAAGTGGAGGTGGTGGGTTTAAAATTCAAATTATTCTTCACTTTTTTAAATTTTTTTTTTTTTTTTTTTGGATTTGGGGTGGATTTGGGATTATTCCCTCCTGGATTTTGTGTGCTGGCAGGAATGTGGGTGGCACTAGGAAAAAAAAAATATAAATTTTCCCTAAAAAAACCACCCCAAATTGGGATTTTAAATTTTTTTTTTTTTTGCCTGAATTCCATCACTGGAATTTTGAATGGGGGCTCCATTCCACCCTTTGATTTTTGGGGGATTTTTTTGGGAACTTTTTGGGAATTTTTTTGGGATTTGTTGGGGATTTTTTGGGGATATTTTGGAGATATTGGGGGGGGTTTTGGGGGGGCGTTTTTAGTGAGTTTTTAGTGGGGTTTTGGTGTTTTTTGGATGGATTTTCCAAGCAAAATGAGTCTGAAAAGAATCAGAAATGAAGAATTGGATGAGAAATGTGAATTTCCCTGTTCCCATATGGAATATTGAACAGAATTCCACTTCCTGCCCAAAGAAACTCCTCTCAAAATAACGATTTTTTCCGAGAAATTCACACTTTTTATCCCGTTTTTTCCCCAAAATTAACATTTTTCTCCCATTTTTCCCCCCATTTTCTCCCATTTTTCCCCAAAATTACCGTTTTTCCTCCCGTTTTTCCTCCCGTTTTTTCCCATTTTTTTCCCCAAAATTAACATTTTTTTCCCCCAAAGGTAACCCTTTTTCCTCATTTTTCCCCCCAAAATTAACCCTTTTTCTCCCATTTTTTCCCCGTTTTCCACCCATTTTTTCCCCAAAATTAACTTTTTTCCCCCAAATTAAACTTTTTTCTCCCATTTTTTCCCCCCAAGATTAACCCTTTTTTCCCCATTTTTCCTCCAAAACTAACCCTTTTTTCCCCGTTTCCCCATTTTTCCCCCAAAATTAACCCTTTCTCTCCCATTTTCCCCCAATATTAAGCCTTCCCCCCATTTTTTCCCCCATTTTTTCCCCCATTTTTCCCTCCAATATTAACCCTTTCTCTCCCGTTTCCCCCATTTTTCCCCCCAAAATTAACCCTTTCTCCCCCATTTTTCCTCCAATATTAACCCTTTCTCCCCCATTTTTCCTCTAATATTAACCCTTTCTCCCCCATTTTTCTTCCAATATTAACCCTTTCTCTCCCCTTTTTCCCCCCATTTTTCCCCCCATTTTTCTCCCCATTTTCCGCCCAAAATGAACCCTTTCTCTCCCATTTTTCCCCCATTTTTCCCCCCAAAATTAACCCTTTCTCCCCCATTTTTCCTCCAATATTAACCCTTTCTCCCCATTTTTCTTCCAATATTAACCCTTTTTCCCCCCATTTTTCCCCCCATTTTTCCCCCATTTTTCCCCCATTTTTCCCTCCAATATTAACCCTTTCTCTCCCATTTTCCCCCCCATTTTCCCCCCCATTTTCCCCCCAAAATGAACCCTTTCTCTCCCATTTTTCCCCCATTTTTTCCCCCATTTTTCCCCCCAAATTAACCCTTTCTCTCCCAATTTTCCCCATTTTCCCCAAAATGAACCCTTTCTCTCCCATTTTTCCCCCATTTTCCCCAATATTAACCCTTTCTCTCCCATTTTTCCCCCATTTTTCCCCCAATATTAACCCTTTCTCTCCCATTTTTCCCCCGTTTTTCCCCCCAAAATTAACCCTTTCTCTCCCAGTTTTCCCCATTTTCCCCAATATTAACCCTTTCTCTCCCATTTCTCTCCCATTTTCCCCAATATTAACCCTTTCTCTCCCATTTCCCCCCCAAATTAACCCATTTTTCCCCAGTTTCCCCCCATTTTTCCCCCAGATTAACCCTATGTATCCCGTTCCCCCCCCCCCAGGCTACCACTTTCCGGAGTGGGCGTACAAGACGGAGTCGAGCCCGGGCTCGCGGCAGATCCAGCTGTGGCATTTCATCCTGGAGCTGCTGCAGAAGGAGGAGTTCCGCCACGTCATCGCGTGGCAGCAGGGCGAGTACGGCGAGTTCGTCATCAAGGACCCCGACGAGGTGGCGCGGCTCTGGGGGCGCCGCAAGTGCAAGCCCCAGATGAACTACGACAAGCTCAGCCGCGCCCTCCGGTGCGTACGGGGGGGGTTCGGGGGGGTTTCCTATTTTTGGGGGTTTTTTCTGATTTTTTAGGGGTTTTTTTCTGATTTTTTTGGGGGTTTTTTCCGATTTTTTGGGGAGTTTTTTCTGATTTTTTGGGGTTTTTTTCCGATTTTTTGGGATTTTTTTCCGATTTTTTTGGGGAGTTTTTTCTGATTTTTTGGGGTTTTTTTCCGATTTTTTGGGTTTTTTTCCGATTTTTTTGGGGAGTTTTTTCTGATTTTTTGGGGTTTTTTTTCTGTTTTTTTGGTTTTTTTTTTCCGATTTCTTTGGGTTTTTTTTCATATTTTTTGGGTTTTTTTTTTCCGATTTTTTGAGATTTTTTTCCGATTTTTTGGGGTTTTTTTTCAGATTTTTGGGGTTTTTTTCTGATTTTTTTGGGGTTTTTTTCCGATTTTTTGGGATTTTTTTCCGATTTTTTGGGGAGTTTTTTCTGATTTTTTGGGGTTTTTTTCCGATGTTTTGGGTTTTTTTCCGATTTTTTTGGGGAGTTTTTTCTGATTTTTTGGGGTTTTTTTTCTGATTTTTTGGGTTTTTTTCCGATTTCTTTGGGTTTTTTTTCATATTTTTTGGGGTTTTTTTTCCGATTTTTTGAGATTTTTTTCCGATTTTTTTCCGATTTTTTGGGGTTTTTTTTCAGATTTTTGGGGTTTTTTTCTGATTTTTTTAGGTTTTTTTTGGTTTTTTTTCCGATTTTTTTAGGGTTTTTTTTCCCGATTTTTTGGCGGTTTTTTCTGATTTTTGGGGGATTTTTCCGATTTTTTGGCGTTTTTTTCTGATTTTTTGGGATTTTTTTCCGATTTTTTGGGATTTTTTTCCGATTTTTTGGGGTTTTTTTCTCATTTTTTGGTGGGGTTTTTTCTGATTTTTTGGGGCGTTTTTTCTGATTTTTTGGGGCGTTTTTTCTGATTTTTTTGGGGCGTTTTTTCTGATTTTTTGGGGGTTTTTTCCCGATTTTTGGGGTTTTTTTTTCCGATTTTTTGAGGGGGTTTTTTTCCGATTTTTTTGCGGTTTTTTCCGATTTTTGGGGGTTTTTTTCTCATTTTTTGGTGGGGTTTTTTCCCATTTTTTGGGTTTTTTTCTGATTTTTTGGGGGTTTTTTTCCGATTTTTGGGGGTTTTTTTCCGATTTTTTGGGGGTTTTTTTTCCGATTTTTTGGGGTTTTTTCCCGATTTTTTGGCGTTTTTTTCCGATTTTTTGGGGAGTTTTTTCTGATTTTTTGGGGGTTTTTTTTCCCATTTTTTGGGGTTTTTTCCATATTTTGGGGCGTTTTTTCTGATTTTTTGGGGCGTTTTTTCTGATTTTTTTGGGGCTTTTTTTCTGATATTTTGGGGGTTTTTTCCCGATTTTTGGGGGTTTTTTTTCCGATTTTTTGAGGGGGTTTTTTTCCGATTTTTTTGCGGTTTTTTCCGATTTTTGGGGGTTTTTTTCTCATTTTTTGGTGGGGTTTTTTCTGATTTTTTGGGTTTTTTTCTGATTTTTTGGGGTTTTTTTCCCGATTTTTTGGCGTTTTTTTCCGATTTTTTGGGGAGTTTTTTTCCGATTTTTTGGGGGTTTTTTTTCCGATTTTTTGGGGGGTTTTTCCGATTTTTTTGGGGTTTTTTTTCCAATTTTTGGGAGTTTTTTTCCGATTTTTTGGGGTTTTTTTTTCCGATTTTTTGGGTTTTTTTTTCCCTGTATTTTTAGGGGGTTTTTCCCATTTTTTGGGTTTTTTTTCCCTGTATTTTTAGGGGTTTTTTCCCATTTTTGGAGGATTTTTGCCTGTATTTTTAGGGGTTTTTCCCATTTTGGGGGTTTTTTTCCCCATATTTTTGGCGGTTTTGTTCCCTACTATTTGTAGTTTTTTTCCCTATTTTGGGGGTTTTCTTCCCATTTTTTGCAGGTTTTTTTCCATTTTTTGCAGGTTTTTTCCCGTATTTTTGGGATTTTTTTCCTATTTTTTGTGGGTTTTTTCCCCCCATATTTTTTGTCGATTTTTTCTCTATTTTTGGTGGGTTTTTTCCCATATTTTTGGTTGTTTTTTTTCCCATGGTTTCAGGGTTTTTTTCCCATAATTTTGTCGGGTTTTTCCCAATATTTTGGGGGTTTTTTTTCCTATTTTTTGGAGGTTTTTTCCCTATTTTTTGGATTTTATTCCCTATTCTTTGAGTGTTTTTTCCCTGTTTTTTCAGGTTTTTTTTCTATTTTGGGGGTTTTTTCCCCCTAGTTTTGGGGGGTTTATTCTCTGTTTTTGGGGGGGAATTTTTTCCCTATTTTGGGGGGATTTTTCCCTGTTATTTTTTATTTTCCCCCTGGTGTTTTTTTGTTTTGTTTTTTCCACTGTTTTTTTTTCCTTGTTTATTTTCCTCTATTTTGTTTTTTGGTTGTTGTTGTTTTTCTCTGTTTGTTTTCCCGTTTTTTTGTTTTGTTTTCTCCTTTTTTTTTTCTCCCCTTTTTTTTTTTTTGTTTTTTTTTGTTTTGTTTCCCTAGCTGGAATTTTGGGGAATTTCAGTGCGATAGAATTCTGGATTTTTTAGAATCTTTGAGCTTTTCCCACCCCAGAATTCCACATTCTGATTTAAGCAGGAAATTAGGAAGGAATTCTGGATTGTTGAGTGCTTTGATCCATTTTCCCCCTTTTTTTTTTTTTTTTTTTTTATTTTAATAAATTTTTAATTTATTCCCAGATATTACTACAACAAGAGGATCCTGCACAAGACCAAGGGCAAAAGATTCACCTACAAATTCAATTTCAACAAATTAGTGATGCCTAATTATCCCTTCATCAACATCCGGCCCAACGGTGAGCCCTGGGAAAATTTGGGAATTTTGGGGTGGGAATATGAGGAAAAAAAATTTTAAAAATTGAATTTTCCTCCACAACCAGGCTGGGGGAAAAAAAAAAAAAAAAAATAAAATAAAATCTGGGAGCAAATCCCAGCTGCTGTGGGGGTTGTGGGATTGGGGTTTATTTATTTTTCCCCGGGGATTTTTTGGGATTATGGGATAAGAGGATCAACCTTGGGATGCAATCCTGGAGTGGCTCAGGTGAGTTTATGGAGCTTTTTTTTTTAAAAAAAAAAAAATCCATGGATTTTTCTCCCTTTTTCCTTCCTTTTCGTGCTCATTTTCAACCAAAAATTGGGGTTTTTTTTAAACCCCTTCCTGCCCTGGAGGTGTGAGGGATTCCATAAGGGATTGCAGCATTCCTGGAGGAAAATAGGAATTCTTTGGATTTTGGCTAAAAATAATGAATTTTTCCCTGGAGGAGACAGTCAGGATAATGAGGAAAAGTTTGGGAATGCAGCATAAATGTCCCTTTTTTGCCCCAAAAAGGTTTTGCTGGGTTTATCCCAGAGTCAGCAGGAGTTTCTTGGGAAATGGGTTTTTTTTCCAAAGTGTTTTTTTTTTTTTTGGAAATAAACCCCCAAAGAGCCAAATTTTTACAGCTAGGGGATGGTCCCGATCCAGGCAAGGTGGGGAAATTAATCAATAAAAATAGAAAACTCCTCTGGAAGTTGATATTCCCAAAAATTCCAAACTTTTCTCCACAAAAAAATCTCAATTTAGAGGAGCTCGGCCTATCACGAGCTCAGCCAGGGACAATGAATCCAGCAGGGAAAAAAACAGGGAAAAATCAGGAGAAGTGGGGAAATGGGTGATTATTGAATCTATAAAGATAAAAAAACCTTTCTGGAAGTTGTTATTCCCAAAAACTCCAAACTTTTCTCCACAAAAATTCTGAGTTTAGAGGAGCCCGGCCTAGCACGAGCTGAGCCAGGGAAAGCCTGGAAGGCCAAACCAGGAGGAAAAAAAGCAGGAAAAAAGTGGGGGAAAAAGCAAGAAAATAGGGAAATTGGTGATTATTGAATCCATAAAGATAAAAAAAACTTTCTGGGAGTCATTATTCCCAAAAATTCCAAAGTTTTCTCCACAGAAAAATCTCAGTTTAGAGGAGCTGGGCCTAGCACGAGCTGCTGCCGGGGAAAGCCTGGAAGGCCAAACCAGGAGGATAAAAAGTGGGAGGAAAAAAGCAGGAAAATACCCAGGAAAAGTAGGGAAATCGGTGATTATTTAATCTGTAAAAATTAAAAACCCTTCTGGAAGTTTTTATTCCCAAAAATTCCAAACTTTTCTCCACAAAAAATCTCAGTTTAGAGGAGCTGGGCCTAGCACGAGCTGCTGCAGGGGAAAGCCTGGAAGGCTAAAGCAGGGGAAAAAAGCCTGGAAAATTAGGGAAATGAATGATGACTTAATCCATGAAATGAAAAAAAAAAAAATTTAAAAAAAAATCATTATTCCCCAAAATTCCAACCTTTTTTCCACAAAAAAAAATCCCAATTTGGAGCATCCCCTTCTGGTTTCCAGGGGAAAACCTGGAGCACCAACTCAGCAGGGGAAATAGAGATGGAAGCAGAAAAAAACAGGTTTTGTGTGGGGAAAAAAATGAATTTTTTTTCGGCGCTGTCTCCGGGGCCACCTCCCCTCCCTGAGGGCGTCACCGAGGTTTTGTTTTTTCCAAGGCTCCGGGAAGGCCAAAAAAAAAAAAAAAAAAAAAACGAGGGAAAAATTCCTCCAGGTGTTGGTGTCTCCTTCACCTGTGTGGGCCTTGCTGGATTATTTTTGTTTTTTTGTTTTTTTTAGGAGAAGGGAATGTCTTTTCCAAGCCAAAAACGGGGGTGGGAAGCTGTGTCTGGAGCTGTAATTCCGTAATTAAGTCGGAGCAAACGAGTTTGGGCAGTTCCCAGCTCCCTTTCCCTGCTCCCTCCTGTCCCCAGGGCGCTTGGATAAAAAAAAATAAATCAAAAAAAAAAATCTTGGAATGCTCTGGGTTAATCCCAACTTTTTAAAAAAATTCCTGCTGGGTTGAGGGGTTGGGATGTCAAACCTGAAATTAAGGTTTTTTTCACTGATTTCTTCCCCCTCATGGAGTTTTTTGGTGGAAATTTGGGAGATTTGGGTACTGGGAGGGATTTGGGTGGATATTGGAGATATTTCCATGGATATTCGAGGGTTTTCCATGAATATTTCAGACATTTCCATGGCTTGATGAGATCCCCCTCAGATGAGACATTTCCATGGATATTTAAGGTTTTTCCATGGATATTTCAGATGTTTCCATGAACACTTGAGATATTTGCATGGATTGATGAATTCCCCCTCAGAGGAGATATTTCTGAGACATTTCCATGGATATTTGAGGTTTTTCCATGAACTTTTGAGACATTTCCATGAATATTTGAGAGATTTCCATGGATTGATGAGATTCCCCCTCAGATGAGACATTTCCATGGATATTTGAGGTTTTTCCATGAACATTTGAGATATTCCCATGGATATTTGAGGTTTTTCCATGAACATTTGAGATATTCCCATGAACTTTTGAGACATTTCCATGAACGTTTCAGACATTTCCATGGATATTTGAGGTTTTTCCATGAACATTTACGTTATTCCCATTAACATTTCAGACGTTTCCATGGACATTTGAGGTTTTTCCATGAACATTTAAGTTATTCCCATGGACGTTTGAGGTTTTTCCATGAACATTTACGTTATTCCCATGGATATTTCAGACATTTCCGTGGACATTTGAGGTTTTTCCATGAACATTTACGTTATTCCCATTAACATTTCAGACATTTCCATGGACGTTTGAGGTTTTTCCATGAACATTTACGTTATTCCCATTAACATTTCAGACGTTTCCATGGACATTTGAGGTTTTTCCATGAACATTTAAGTTATTCCCATGGATATTTCAGACATTTCCATGGACATTTGAGGTTTCCCCACGAACATTTCAGACACTCGCACTGCCATCCAAGCAATTCCAGCCCCGCACCGTCGCCCCGTAACTAATTTATTTTTTTTTCCGCTTTGTCCCATGGCAGGCGTGGTCCCTCAGAGCGCCCCGCCCGTGCCCACGGCCTCGTCGCGTTTCCATTTCCCGGCTCTGGACGCTCACTCTCCCAGCGAGGAGTCGCAGCCGCGTTTCGCCGCGGGCTCGCTGCTGCAGCCTCACGCCGAGCCTTTGGGCGAGTGCGGCGGCCCCGCGGGCCCCGAGGGGCAGGCGGGCTCGGCCGACGCGGATGAGAGCGGCCCGGAGTGGCGCCGGGAGCTGCTGCCGCCCTCGCACGCCTCGGCCAGCGCGGCCGCCGCGGCCGGGCCCAAGCGCAAACCCGACGTGGTGCTGCCGCTCTTCTCCAGGCCCGGCATTTTCCCGGACCACCCTCACAGCCCGTTCGCCGTGTCGCCCTTGCCGGGCCGCCCCGGCGTGCTCAATGTCCCCATCTCGCCGGCCCTGTCGCTGACGCCGACGCTTTTCTCCTACAGCCCCTCGCCGGGGCTGAGCCCCTTCGCCGGCAGCAGCTGCTTCTCCTTCAACCCCGAGGAAATGAAGCACTACCTGCACTCGCAGGCGTGCTCCGTGTTCAATTATCACCTGAGCCCTCGGACTTTCCCTCGCTACCCGCTCGTGGTTCCCCCGCTGCAGTGCCCGGTGCCTCTGGAGGAGCAGCCGCCCTTCCCCATCAAGCTGCAGCCGCCGCCGGCCGGCCGGAAAAACCGGGAGAGGCTGGAGAGCCCCGGGGAGGCGGCGGCCTCCAAGCCCCAAATCCCCAGCGCCGCCAGGGTCAAGGTGGAGCCGGCGGCGGAGAAGGAGGAGGAGGAGGAGGAGGAGGAATCGGGGAAGGCCGAGGAAGAGGAGGAGAAAATCCCGGTTTTCGCCCGGCCGGCGGCTCCCGCGTGGATCCCGGCGGCGGCGGCGGCGGCGGGAGCGACACCGGGAGAGGAAAACGCGGAGAAATCATTGCGGGATGCGAGCGGGGACGGCGGCAGCCACGACAGGAGGGAGGACGCGCTGATGCCGCCCAAGCTGCGGCTGAAGCGGCGCTGGAACGGAGATTCCCGGCAGGAAATGGCCCAGGAGCCCCGCGCCAACGGCATCTGGCACCTGCCCAAAGCCGTGGCCACCGCCTCCGACACCTAACGCGGCCCGCGAGAACAGGGCGGAAAACGCGCAAAAATAACAGCAACAAACCTTGGAAAACGCCCGGGGGGAAACAGAACACAGCAGCGAAATCCGTGTGTTTATGTAGCAAGGATGCAGAGCAGTTCGGGATAACGGCGGGGAGGGGGTGGGGCAGCCTCGGGAATTTTTTTGGGAATTTTTTTGGGAATTTTTCGGGGGGTGGGGAAAAACAAGCGGGGAGGGGGGAGGGGATTTTGGGGTTTTTTTTTTTTAGGTGTTTTTTTTTTTTTTTTTTTCGTTGTCGACTTTGCAGGTGAAGAGGCCGGAATTCCCGGCTCCAAAAAGCTCCGGGCGTGGCACGGAGGAATTCCAGGCGTGGCCTCGGGCTCCTTCCCGAGCCTTTTGGGACATCAGGAATCTCCAAATCCAGCAAGGACGGTTCTTTTTTTTTGTGGGAAATTTTAATTTTTTTTTTTTTCCCCCGGCTATCCAAGAGCCGGTTTGGTATTTTGGATTTTTTTTTTTTTTTTTTTTTTGGGAAAAGGAATTTTTGCAGCGGGAATTTTGCACTGTCCGCAGAGCAGGGTTGGGGTGGGGAAAGGGGGAAAAAAAAAGAAAAAAAAAAAAAAAGAATTCAGGAAAGACTCGGAAAATCGGGATGGAGGCCGCGTCGTTCCCGGCGGAATTCCGGGAAAAACAAATTCCCCTTTTCCCACTTTTTTCTTTTTTATTTTTTTCTCTCTCTCACAGAAGCCATGAGCAAAACTCTCCAAACTTTTTCAGGGAATGGGAACGGGAATAACACAAAATTAACCGGATGCCTTTAATCCTAATGCATTAAAAAATGTTGGGGGGGGGTTTGTTGTTGTTCTTTGGGGTTTTTTCCCTTTTTTTTTTTCTTTTTTTTTTTTTTTTTCTGTGTGTGCCCGGAGAGGGAATTTATTTTTTTTCCCTCTCTGGAATCCGTGTGGGTGGAATTATTTTGGGAATGCTTGGAAGGAAAGCTGGAATGATTGTGGTGAGTCCCGGGAATGCCGGAATTCCCAGATTTTTAATTTTAATTTTTTTTTTTTTTTTTGGATATCCTTTTCTCCCCGTTTGAACTCATGCCTTAAAAAAAAAAAAAAAAAACAAACAACAAAAAACGAGAAAAACCACGTTTGGACTTTTTCTGGGAATTTTTCGGATTTCGTGGATCCTTCCTGGAGTTGTTTTTTTTTTTTTAGGGGGGGAAAATCCCAAATCCTGCAGAATTCCGTCGGGATCTGGATTGTGCTCCCAGCAGGAGAAACCCTCGGAAAACGGAGCCAAAAATTCCCAAGGATTCGCTCACGGAGCACAAATTTTGGGAATTCCGGGAGAAAAGAGGGTTTAAAAAAAAAAACCAAATAAAATAAAATTAAAATTCCCATGCTGGAACAAGAACCGGGAGCGATTCCCAAATTGCCCAACCCGGCCGGGTTTGGGATTCTCGGAATGTGGAGTCCCAAAAAAAAAAAAAAAAAAGAATTTGGGGTGGAAAAACCCCCCCTGGATTATCCCAAAAAAAAAAAAAAGAAAAAACCACAAAGCTGGAGAGGGCGCAAGGATGAACTCAGGAATTACACGAGGAGGCCTTTCCCGAAATTCCCACCGCCGATCCCAAATCCCCAAAGTGCCGGAACCGTCGGGAAAAATACAAAAAAAAACACACAAAAAAAAAAGGAGGAAAAATCCTGGATTTTTTCCCCCTTTTAATCCTCTGGATTCGAGGTGAAATCCCACGGGAAAAGAAAAAAAAAAAAAAAGTTGGAATTTTGTGGCTTTAAAAAAAAAAAAAAAAGGAATTTTCGGGACGGAGGAATTTTTGGGATTGGGGTTTTTTTTTTTGGTTTTGTTTTTGGGAAGGGTGGGAATGTTGGGGTTGGTCGTTTTGGTGGGTGTTTTTTTCCACAGCCGTTGCACTGCAAAAAGAAAAGAAAAAAGAAAAGAAAAAATTTTAAAAATATAAAAAAAAAAACCTTGGGAGAGTTCAGGGAATTCCGGACTCAGGACGACGGATCCGGCGCCTCTCGGGAATTCCGGAATTCCCAACGGAGCCCGGGAGGAGGAAATCTAAGAAAAAAAAAATAAATAAAAGCAAGAAGAGGAAGGAAAAAAAGGAAAGAAAAAAAAGCAGGAAGAGGAGGAGGAAAACGTTAAAAAAAATCGGATTTAAAGGAGGAGGAAGAAAAAAAAAAATCAAAATTTTATGGGAAAAAAACCAACAAAAATCGGAAGTTTCAAGGAAAATTTGCTCAAATTCCAACGTGCCAAACGATTTAATAAGAAAAACAAAAAACCCTCGGGAAGTTGGGAGTGGTTGGAATTCTCTCCCCCGGAGCATGATCCCGTTTTTCCAGCATTTTTTTTTTTTTTGAGTTTGTTTATTTTATTTTATTTTAATTTTTTGGGTAAATTTCGCTTCTTTTTTCGTAGCAGATCTGTAGGAAAAAATGTAAAAAAAAAAGAAAAAAAAAAAAAAGACTTTTTGATGGGACAACCCCCCTAAAAATAAAAAAGGGTGGGGAATTTTTTGGGGAATTTCCCAAAAAAAAAAAGAGGAAAAGGAGGGGAAAAAAAATCCAACAGCATTAATGGGGTTGTCCCGGATTTTTTTATTTATTCCATAATTATGTTGAGTTTTTTTATTATTTTAAGCTGGTTTTTTCCGTTGGTTTCTTTCTGTTTTATCGTGTCCTGGTGGGGTTGAAAACAAAATAAAAACCAGGAAATTTCTCTCGGTTGGAATCATCAAAAATCCGGGAAAATTTTGGATTTTCCCGGAAGAAACTTTGATTTTTTTTAGCGCTTTTTAAACTGATATTTACGCTTTTTTTTTTTTTGGAAAGGGTTAAAAAAAAACCCTTTTATTTTATTTTATTTTCTTTCGAGGGATTTGAACTCTCCCCGGTGAGAATCCAGCAGGAATCCATCGGGAAAAATTGATGGAATTTTTTGGGATTGGGAGCGTGGCTTTGTACATAGGGTGTAAAGTAGAGGGGCAAAAAAAAAAAAAAAAAAACCGACAAAAAAAAAAAGACAAAAAATCCGAAATTTGTGCCTTTAAAAAAAAAAATTCCGATTTCTATTAAAAAAAATCAGATTTAAAAAAAAAAGGGTTGCATATATATATTATATATATATATGATGGAATGCTAGAGAAATTTATGGATAATATACATATTTTTTTCCAGGGGTATCCCATAGCTCCATATTTTGTTATGGAAGTTGAAAAAAAAAAAATGGAAAAAAAGGAAAAAAAAAAAAAACTGAAAAATAAAAGTATTTTACCTCGAATTCAAAACGTTAAATAAAAACCTTTTAACAGAGAGGCGCCGCTGGGTTTTTTTGGGGAATTTTGGGAGTTTTTTAATGGATTTGGGAGGTGGGAAAATCCAAATTTTTGGGAAGGAGCGTCCAGGAATTCCCTGGATCCCAAAAATTCCCAAAATTCTGGAGTTTGTGCTTTTGGGATTTGGGTTTTATGTTGGTTTTTTTTTTCTGAGTTTGGGCTCCACTATCCCAAAATTTTATGGGAAGGAGCATCCAGGGATCTCCTGGATCCCAAAAATTCTGATTTTCCCAAGGCCCTGGGTCCCAGAAATTCCCGGGGTTCTCGACGTTTTTGGGGTTTTGTTTGTTTGGGGTTTTCCAAGTTTTTCCCAAATTTTGTGATCCAGGATTGGCTCCAAATGGGATCAGCCTGGGCTCCATTTTCCCGAATATTCCCAAATTTTTCCCCAATTTTCCTCCCCCCACTCTGGCTCTAAAGGGGATTTGGGAAAATCCCGAGGATTTTTTTTTGGGAAAATGTGAGGATTCGGGTGGGGCTCAGATCCCAAAATCCCAAATGTGGGATGTGCCGAGGGAATTTGGGGATATTGGGATGGGGACGGGGGGAGACATCCCAAAATCTCGTGTGGCCAAAGGGGGCAGAGGGATTTTGGGGTTTGGATTCTGGAATTTTGGGGTTTGGATTTTGGGGATTTGGGGTTTGGGGATTTGGGGTTTGGATTTTGGAGGATTTGAGACTTGGGGGTATGGGGTTTGGGGGATTTGGGGTTTGGATTTTGTGGGATTTGAGATTTGGGATTTGAGTGTGGAATTTGGGGTTTGGGATTTGGGGGATTTGAGATTTGGGATTTAGGGTTTGGGGTTTGGATTTTGGGGGGTTTGGGGTTTGAGATTTAGGGTTTGGGGGATTTGCAGTTTGGGATTTGAGGTTTAGGGTTTGGATTCTGAGGGATTTGGGGTTTGGGGGGTTTGAGGTTTGGGGAATTTGAGATGTGGATGGTTTGGGATTTGGGGGTTTTGGGATTTGGAGAGTGTAGGGTTTGGGGTTTGGGGTTTAGGATTTGGGGTTTGGATTTTGGGGGATGGGACGGAGCAGCCGCCGCTCACTTCCTCATTGCCGAGATCCCGGGAATGTTCATTTTCATTTTCGCTTTTCCGTGTTTTCCACGCCAGGAATTCTCCGGGAGCAGAGGGGGCGGCTCTGGGGACAGAGGGGACATTCAGGGGGTGGCAGCCCCGGTCTGGCTGTCCCCAAATCCTCACTGTCCCCAAATCCTCATTGTCCCCATGTCCCCCAAACTCTCAAATCCTCACTGTCCCCAAATCCTCATTGTCCCCTTGTCCCCCCCAAATCCTCACTGTCCCCATGTCCCCCCCAAGTCTTCACTGTCCCCATGGGTGTCCCCAAATTCTCACTGTCCCTGTGGGTGTCCCCAAATCTTCACTGTCCCCATGTCCCCCAAACTCTCAAATCCTCACTGTCCCCCCAAATCCTCATTGTCCCCTTGTCCCCCCCAAATCCTTACTGTCCCCATGTCCCCCCCAAATCCTCCATGTCCTTGTGGGTGTCCCCAAATCCTCACTGTCCCCGTTATCCCGCACATCCCCAGGACATCGTGTCCCCCTCAAATCCACCCTATGCCTTGTCCCCCACAGCCCGAGGTCACTCTGTGTCCCCTCTGTCCCCCCACACCCCCAGGTCACTCTGTGTCCCCTCAGATCCTCAATGTCCCCCTGTCCCCCCACACCCCCAGCTCACTCTGTGTCCCCCCCTGTCCCCAGTGTCCCCCTCACCCCCAGCTCACTCTGTGTCCCCAGTGTCCCCCACAGCCCGAGGTCACTCTGTGTCCCCCCTGTCCCCTCACACCCCCAGCTCACTCTGTGTCCCCCCCTGTCCCCTCACACCCCGAGGTCACTCTGTGTCCCCTCAAACCCTCACTGTCCCCGGTGTCCCCCACAGCCTGAGCTCACTCTGTGTCCCCCTGTCCCCAGTGTCCCCCACAGCCCGAGGTCACTCTGTGTCCCCCGTGTCCCCCACAGCCCGAGGTCACTCTGTGTCCCCCTGTCCCCTCACACTCCCAGGTCACTCTGTGTCCCCTCAGATCCTCAATGTCCCCCTGTCCCCCCACACCCCCAGCTCACTCTGTGTCCCCAGTGTCCCCTCACACTCCCAGGTCACTCTGTGTCCCCCAGTGTCCCCCACACCCCCAGCTCACTCTGTGTCCCCCAGTGTCCCCCACAGCCCGAGGTCACTCTGTGTCCCCAGTGTCCCCCTCACCCCCAGCTCACTCTGTGTCCCCAGTGTCCCCCACAGCCCGAGGTCACTCCTCGCTGCCCCTCACGCGGTGTCCCCGCCGTCCCCCCGCCCCCGCGGGCGCTGCCCCGCCGTGCCCGGCCAAGGGGGCCGGGCGAGCCCGGGGATTGGGAGCGGCCTCCAGGCCTCTCCCTCAGCCCGGCCCCCGAGGCGGAACCGGGGGCAGCCCCCACAGCCGGGCCGGCACCGAACCGCACCTTGGGGGGGTGTCTGGGGGGCCGGGGGGTGGGCGGGGGGGTCTCTCGGGGCCCCCCGAGGCCACCGGAGCCACCGGGAGCGGGGATGGTGGCGGGGGCGACCGGAGCGGGGCGGCGGCTCCGGGCAGAGCCCTGACAGAGAGAGCGAACCTCCACCATGAGCGTGAGGCCTCCGCAGGCCCCGGACAGGTACGGCCCTGAGGGGAGACCCCCGGAATGAGCGCGGCAAAGAGAGGAGATTTGGGGAGATTTAAGATAAAAAGGGGAAAAAAAAAAAAAAAAAAAAGGGGAGGGGGTTTGGCTCGGGGTGGAGCCCCCGCCCCGTTCCGTGAGGGGAAGGGAGAGGGGGGGAAATGGGGATTTGGGGGGAAAGTCTGAGATTTTGGGGGTGAGGGGGTCAGGGAGGGGGCTCGGCTGGGTGTGGAGCCCTCACGGCAATCCTCGGGGGAAAAGCGGCGATTTGGGGTGATATTCTGAGGTTTTGGGGTGAAACGCTGAGATTTTGGAGGTTTTGTGGTGAAATATTGAGGTTTTGGGTGTCTGCGGGTTCAGGGAGGGGGCTCGGCTCGGTGTGGAGCCCTCACGGCAATCCTCGGGGGAAAAGCGGCGATTTGAGGGGAAATTCTGAGGTTTTGGTGGGAAAGCAGGATTTGGGGTAAAACTCTGGGGTTTGAGGGGTTTGGGGAGGGGGCTCAGCTCGTCCTGGAGCCCTCACCCCATTCCTCGGGGGAAAAAGCGGAGATTTGGGGTGAAATTCGGGGATTTTGGGTCTCTGGGGGCTTGGGGGAAAACGAGCTCAGCTCGTCCCGGACTCCCCACCCTGTCCCTGCAGTGATTTGGGGTGAAATTCTGGGATTTTGGGGTGAAATTCTGGGATTTTGGGGCTTAGAGGAGGGGGCTCGACTCGTCCCTGACCCCCCCACCCCGTCCCTCAGAGTTTTGGGGTGAAATTCTGGGATTTGGGGTGTTCTGGGGTGAAATTCGGGGATTTTGGGTGTTTTGGGGTGAAATTCGGGGATTTTGGGGCTCTGGGGTTTCAGGGAGGGAGCTCAGCCAGCTCTGGAGCCCTCAGCTCATTCCTCAGGGGAAAAGCTGCGATTTGGGGTGAAATTCTGAGATTTTGGGGTTAAAATCTGGGATTTTTTTGTCTCTGGGGGTTCCAGGGATGGGGTTTGGGTCGGGGTGGAGCCCCCAGCCCATCCCTGCAGCATTTTGGGATAAAATTCTGGGATCTGGGGAGTTGGATGGGGGGAATATCCCAAACCGTTCTGATTTTTGGGATATTTCCAATATCCACCCCTGGGAATTCGCTTTATCCTGGTTTATTTTGTTCCATTTAAAGCAAAAATTGGGGAATTTCGTGTGGGATAAACCCTTGGAAAATCCTGCTTGCTTTGGGGAGAAATGTGGTAATTTTGTGTAGGTAAAACCCTTGGAAAATCCCATTTGTTTTTGGGGTTGATTTCAGGAATTTTGTGTGGTGTAAACCCTGGGAAAATCTCATTTTTTGGAGGGGATTAATTTGAGAATTCTATCTGGGATAAACCCTTGGAAAACCCTGGAGGTTTTTCTGGGATAAATTCAGGAATTCAGCTGAGGATTCCTGGATTGGGATCAGATGGTGGGAATGTCCCAGGGATTGGAGTTTTTTGGGATTTAAGGATTTTTTTCCATCCCAAATTATTCCAGAATTCCCTGTGCTGATTTATTTGGGATTTATGGGATAAATCCTGGATCCTTATCCCAGATTATTCCATGAATTCCCCATCTCTGTGAGTGCCCAATTCCATCCTGGATCCCCTTGGGATTGAGAAAATTTTCCCTCCCTCATCCCAGGAATTTGAGGATCCCTCCCAGGCACAGAATTCCGGGGATTCCATTTCCCAGGGGGAAATTTGGGGATGGGGAAAAAGGATCCCCCCGGGATAGGGAATTCCCAGGATCCAGAATTCCCAGCCAAACCAGCTCTGCCACTTCCCACTTTTCCAGGAGTGGCTTCCTGTTAATCATTACCCTGCTGGGAATTCTTGGAGCTGCAATTGGGAGCAGCTTCCTGGACAATTCCTGGGGAGATTTCCCCCCAAAAAAAACCCAAAACCCCAGAAAAAAATTCCCATTTTCCAATATTTGGGCTCCCAGCTGGAAAATCCCACACAAACCTGGGATAAATCAGAGTTTAAAGCAAGAAAAGTGGGGAAAAAAAATCCCATTTTCCAGCATTTCTGACCACTGGGTTCCTGGAATTCCCAGCTGGAAAATCCCATGGAAACTCAGTTAAAAACAGGAAAAACGGGGAGAAAATTCCCTTTTCCCAAAATTTCTGACCATTGGGTTCATTTCCAAAATAGGATTGGAATTCCCAGCTGGGAAATTTCATGAAAAGCTGGGATAAACCGGGGTTTAAAGCAGGAAAAATGGGGGAAAAATCCAGGAAAAATGGGGGGGAAAAATCCAGGAAAAATGGGGAAAAAAATCCAAGAAAAAAAGAAAAGAAAAAACAGGAAAAATGAGAAAAAATTCTATTTTTCTCGCATGTCTCCATGATTTTCCTGGTGTTTTTCCAGGCAAAGCAGCAGAGCCACAGCCCCCAGCGGGGAGGGAACCAAATGTTGCAAATTCGAGGAGAAATTTCAGCGGGATCCAAACTCCCAAAATTCCTCCCAGAACATTCCCAGAATGTGGGAGGGGGGAAAACAAAACAAAAAAAAATTCCCTGAGATTCCCAATTAATTTATTGATTTGGGAATCAAAGATGTTCCCACATTCCTGATTTTCTGGTTTTTCCCTGTGGGAAAAGAATTTGGGAATTTGGGGTTGTTTCCATTAAAAATTTATGGATTTTGGGGAATTCTGGCTCCTGTGGGAGATTCCCAAAGGGATCAGATCCCCCCCCCCCAAAAAAAAAAAAATTAGGAATGAGCAGAAGGGATTGGGAAAAGCTTGGAAAAGTTTGAGATTGAATATTCCCAAAATTCTGCTCCATAAAAATTTGTGAATTTTATGGGAAAAATCCTCCAGGCTGCTCCTGGAATTCCAGATTTCCTTGTGGGGGGGGGAATTCAGTGCTCAGAAACTTTGGAAAATGGGATTTTTTTTTCCCCCCTGTTTTTCCTGCTTTTCACCCTGCTTTTTCCCATGTTTTCATGGGATTTTTCGGGTGAAAGGAATAATTGGGATCAATCCCAGCTGGAATTTCCCAGAATTCTCCCAGATCAGGAGCTTTTTTTTCCTTTTTTTCCCCCCCTTTTTTCCACAGCTCAAGAAAAGGGAATTAATTAATGAAAATTCACAAAAATCCTTTGGAATCGGGTGGAAATAAAAGGAAAATAAAAGGGAATAAGATTGGAAAAAAAAAATCAGGAAAACACCCCAGAAAAACTGGGAAAAGGGAAGGGAAATAAATCCAGGAAATGGGAATTGTTCCATATCCACATCCCTGGGAATCTGGGGGTGAGAAGGAAAGAATTCCAGCTGGAAAAAAAGAGGAATAAAATAAAAATATTTGGATTCCTCCCCTTCCCCCCCACTCAGGAAAATGATCCTGGAATTCTTTGGGATGTGCAAATTCCAGGGAATTCCTCCCCCATCCCTCGGGAACTGCTCCAGGGAAACCTTGGGATGGAGCCAGGAGGGAAAAAAGGGGAAAAAAATGGGAAAAATCCGAATTTTCCAAAGGGTTGGGATGGCTCCAGGCAGTGGAAATTCATTCCCAAAATGAGTTTGGAATTCCCAGCTGGAAAATCCACCAAAAATCTGGGATAAATCAGGGTTTAAAGGCGGGGAAAATGGGGAAAAAAATTCCCATTTTCCAGCATTTCTGACCACTGTCTTCCTTCCCAAAATAAATTTGGAATTTCTCTCTGGAAAATCCCACAGAAAACTGGGAAACAGATCCAACATTTCCTTGGGAATCCCCCCCAAATCCAGGATTTTTTGGGAGCTGTGGAATTTGGGATTTGGGGTCAATTTTGGTCAAATTTGCCCATCTCAAGCTCAAATTTTTGGGGGAATTTCGAATTTTTGGGGAGGGAGAAGGGCTGGGATCCCTCTGGAGGTGCCACTGGAACGGGAATTGTGGGAATTGCCGTGGCTCGGCCGCCCTAAGGCAATTAAGGAGCTTTAATTAATCCGAATTAAATGACTTTTTTATAGCCTTGTTAAGCCCCAGCTGCTTCAGAGGGGCAGCAAAAGCCTCTGGATACCTTTGGATCACCCCTGGCTGGGATTTTGGAAATTCCTGGGACTTTGGCTTTTAAGGAAAAACATCTTGGGAATGCCACAAATCCCAAAATTTGGGGGTTTAGAGGGGGGGCAAAAAAAAAAAAAAAAAAAAAAAAAAAAATTTTTTTTGTGGATGTCAAAGGCTGACCTGGGTTTGGCCGTGGGATAATCCCAAGGGTTAATCCTGATTTTCCTCCAGATTGGCTGGGAATGTCCAGGGCAGTGTCCAGGTCTGGGGCCTCCTGTGGAAAAAAGGGGATGGGAAAAATTGGGAATGGGGCTGGAAAAGGAGCTGGAAAATCCTACAGGGATTTTTTTTTTTTTTTTTTTTTTTTCCTCCTGGAGGGGCTCGGGCTGGAGAAAAAGGGGGAAATTTGGGATCTTGCATGGGAATTTTGGGATCTTGCATGGGAATTTTGGGATCTGCCAGGGGAATTTTGGGATCTGATCCCAGGGAATGGGACAGGACCAGAGGGAACGGCCTCGAGCTGTGGCAGGGTGGGAAATTTGGGATGATTTTTCCATGGAAAAAGGGTTGGGAAGGGGCTCAGGGAGGGCTGGATCCCCATCCCTGGAGGGAATTCTGGGAATTCCTCGGGATTGGGATTTTCCAGAGTGTCTGGAGAGCGTGTCCAGCTGTCCCGGGAGTGCCCAGGGGTCATCTCTGGCCATTCCCAAATTCCCAAATTCCCGAATGTCCAGGTTGAGCAGCCTCTCCTCTTCCCTGGGTGATTCCCCTTCGGAGCGAAGGTCCCCCGGCCACCAGCGGCAGCCCTCGGACACCTCGGAATCCACAGGTGGGAATCTGGGAATGGGCACGCACTCCGTGGGCACTCAGGGTCTGGGGTGGGTTTCTGGATCTTTCCACGCCTTTGGAGTGCTGGGATTTTGGGGATTTGGGCTCCCACAAGGGGGAATTCGGGCCTGGGGAGCCTGGAGTCAGGAGTGGCCACCAGAGCTGGTGGTCAGGGGTGGACAATGGCCACAAAGTCATGGACCTGCTGGTCAGGGGTGGACAATGGCCACAAGATCATGGACCTGGTGGTCAGGGGTGGACCATGGCCACAAAGTCATGGACCTGGTGGTCAGGGGTGGACAATGGCCACAAAGTCATGGACCTGGTGGTCAGGGGTGGACAATGGCCACAAAGTCATGGACCTGGTGGTCAGGGGTGGACAATGGCCACAAGATCATGGACCTGGTGGTCAGGGGTGGACAATGGCCACAAGATCATGGACCTGGTGGTCAAGGGTGGACAGTGGCCACGAGGTCAGGGGTGGCCACCAGATCTGGTGGTCAAGGGTGGACGATGACCATGAGGCCTCGCAGCCCCTGGAGCCAAACCCAAACTGCGGAGCCTCATTCCCTCCTGTCCCTGTGTCCCTGTGTCTGTCTGTCCCTGTGTCTGTCTGTCCCTGTGTCTGTCCCTGTCCCTGTGTCTGTCTGTCCCTGTGTCTGTCTGTCCCTGTGTCCCCGTCCCTGTCCCCTGTGTCCCCGTCCCGTGCCCGCAGGGCTGGTGCAGCGCTGTGTCATCATCCAGCGGGACCAGCATGGCTTCGGCTTCACCGTCAGCGGCGACCGCGTCGTGCTCGTGCAGTCCGTGCGGCCGGGTGGGGACACGGGGCCCGGGGGTCCCCTCATCCATCCCCTGCTTCAGCCTTGGGGAGAACATGGGGGGAAAACGGAGGAAAATGGGGAGAAAATGGTGGGAGCGTGAGGGGAGAAAATGGGGGAGAAAATGGGGGGAACATGAGGGGGAAAATGGCGGGAAAATGGGGGAGAAAATGGCGGGAGCATGAGGGAGAAACTGGCAGGAATATGAGATGGACAGTGGGAGAGAAAATGGTGGGAACATGAGGGGGAAAAGGGAGGAGGAAAATGGGGGGAACATGAAGGGGAAATGGTGGGAGCATGAGGGGGAAAATGGTGAGAAAATGGGGGGAACATGAGGGGGAACATGAGGGGGAAAATGGGGGAGAAAATGGCAGGAGCATGAGGGAGAAACTGGCAGGAATATGAGATGGACAGTGGGGGAGAAAATGGTGGGAACATGAGGGGGAAAAGGGAGGAGGAAAATGGGGGGAACATGAGGGGGAAATGGTGGGAGCATGAGGGGGAAAATGGTGAGAAAATGGGGGAGAAAATGGGGGGAACATGAGGGGGAAAAGGGAGGAGGAAAATGGGGGGAACATGAGGGGGAAATGGTGGGAGCATGAGGGGGAAAATGGTGAGAAAATGGGGGAGAAAATGGGGGGAACATGAGGGGGAAAATGGCGGGAAAACAAGGGGGGAAATGGGGGAGAAAATGACTGAAACATGAGGGGGAAATGAGGGAGAAAATGGGGAGAAAATGGAGGGAACATGAGGGGGAAAATGGAGGGAAGGTGAGGGGGAAAATGGGGATAGAAAATTGTGGGAACATGAGGGGGAAATGAGGGAGAAAATGGTGGGAACATGAGGGGGAAAAGGGAGGAGGAAAATGGGGGGAACATGAGGGGGAAATGGTGGGAGCATGAGGGGGAAAATGGTGAGAAAATGGGGGAGAAAATGGGGGGAACATGAGGGGGAAAATGGCGGGAAAACAAGGGGGGAAATGGGGGAGAAAATGACTGAAACATGAGGGGGAAATGAGGGAGAAAATGGGGAGAAAATGGAGGGAACATGAGGGGGAAAATGGAGGGAACGTGAGGGGGAAAATGGGGATAGAAAATTGTGGGAACATGAGGGGGAACATGAGGGGAAAAATGGAGAAAATGGCGGGAACATGAGGAAAATCTGAGGGGAAATGGAGAAAAAGGGGAAAATGGGCAGAAAATGGAGAATAATGGGCAGAAAAGGGAGAAAATGTGGGGGAGGTGGAGGGAGAATAGAGAAAATGGGGGAAATATGAGGAAATGGGAGAAATGTGAGGAAAATGGGGAAACAGCAGGAAAATGTAGGAAAATAGAGAATATGCAGGAGGAAATACAGAAAATGGGGGGGAAAGGAAAGAAAACTGGGAAAAATGAGGAAAACATTGGAGAAATGGAGGGAAAAATGGGGAAATTATCCCAGTTTGGGTGCACTGGGATTGGATGGGATGGGGTTGAGGGAATGGAAAAATCCCTATGGAATATTCCAGAGGAAATTTGGGGTATTTTCTTTTCTTTTTTTCCTGACTCTTCCCTGTATCCAGGTGGGGCTGCCATGAGGGCCGGGGTGCAGGAGGGCGACCGGATCGTCAAGGTCGGCGTTCCCAAATCCCCCTTCCCAAAATTCCCAAGGAAATTCCCATTTTTTTTTCCCCCAGCCCCTTTTCCCTGCTTTTCCAGGTGAACGGGACAATGGTGACCAACAGCTCCCACCTGGAAGTGGTGAAGTTGATCAAGTGTGAGTACAGGGCTGGAATTCCTGGGAATTCTCTTCCCATTCCATGGCAAAAAGCAGAGTTGGGAATTTCAGAGGAGCCTGGAGTTGTTCCCACCCCTTTTTCCCACTTTTTTTTTCAGGAAATCTTTCTTATTCCTCCTCCCAGATTTTTCCTGGAAATCCTTCTCACTCCTATTTCTCCTGGGAATTTTTCCTCATTTTTTTTTTCCTGGAAATTTCTCCTGAAAATCCTTTTCACTGCCTTTTCCTAAATTGTTTTTTTTGTTTTTGTGGAATCCCACCCTTATCCCAGATTTTTCCAGCATAAATACCCCTCACTCTGATTTTTTTCCTGGAATTTTTTCACGTCAACTTTTCCCTGTGAATCCCCTTTATCCCAAACTTTTCCTGGAATTTCTCCTGACATTCCCTTTGTGGTTTTTTTTTCCCCAGCTGGTGCCTACGTGGCCCTGACCCTGCTGGGATCCCCCCCCGGATCCGTGGGAATTTCGGGGTCACAGCAGGAGCCAGAAGCCCCGGGATGTCCCCAAGGGCCCCCCCAGCGCATCACCGAGCCCAGGCCCCTGCAGGTGAGACAGAATTCCACAGAAAAACCCAAATTCCATCACAGAAACCCCAAATTCCATCACCGAGCCCAGGCCCCTGCAGGTGAGACAGAATTCCACAGAAAAACCCAAATTCCATCAGAGAAACCCCAAATTCCATCACAGAAAGCCCAAATTCCATCACCGAGCCCAGGCCCCTGCAGGTGAGACAGAATTCCACAGAAAAACCCAAATCCCATCACAGAAACCCCAAATCCCATCACCGAGCCCAGGCCCCTGCAGGTGAGACAGAATTCCACAGAAAAACCCAAATTCCATCAGAGAAACCCCAAATCCCATCACAGAAACCCCAAATTCCATCACAGAAACCCCAAATTCCATCACCGAGCCCAGCCCCCTGCAGGTGAGACAGAATTCCAGAGGGAATCCCAGAATTCCAGAGGGAATACCAGAACTCCCCCAGGGGATCCCAGAATTGCCTGAGGAGATCCCAACCCCCCCCAGGCTCATTCCTCTTCCCATTCCCATTTTTCCTGTTATTCCCATTATTCCCCATGATTTCCCCATTGTTCCCATTCCCATTATTCCCCATTATTCCCCTGATTTCCCCACTGTTCCCATTCCCATTTTCCCCATTATTCCCATGATTTCCCCACAGTTCCCATTCCCATTTTCCCCATTATTCCCCATTATTCCCCATTATTCCCATGGTTTCCCCACAGTTCCCATTCCCATTTTCCCCATTATTCCCCTGATTTCCCCACTGTTCCCATTCCCATTTTCCCCATTATTCCCCTGATTTCCCCACAGTTCCCATTCCCATTTTCCCCATTATTCCCATGATTTGCCCACAGTTCCCATTCCCATTATTCCCCGTTATTCCCCTGATTTCCCCACAGTTCCCATTCCCATTATTCCCCATTATTCCCCATGATTTCCCCACAATTCCCATTCCCATTATTCCCCTAATTTCCCCACAGTTCCCATTCCCATTTTCCCCATTATTCCCATGATTTCCCCACTGTTCCCATTCCCATTTTCCCCATTATTCCCATGATTTCCCCACAGTTCCCATTCCCATTTTCCCCATTATTCCCCATTATTCCCCATTATTCCCATGGTTTCCCCACTGTTCCCATTCCCATTTTCCCCATTATTGCCCTGATTTCCCTACAGTTCCCATTCCCATTATTCCCCATTATTCCCCTGGTTTCCCCACTGTTCCCATTCCCATTTTCCCCATTATTCCCATGGTTTCCCCACAGTTCCCATTCTCATTTTCCCCATTATTCCCATGGTTTCCCCACAATTCCCATTCCCATTTTCCCCATTATTCCCCATTATTCCCATGGTTTCCCCACAGTTCCCATTCCCATTTTCCCCATTATTCCCATGGTTTCCCCACAGTTCCCATTCCCATTTTCCCCATTATTCCCATGGTTTCCCCACAGTTCCCATTCCCATGATTTCCCCATTATTCCCCTGGTTTCCCCACAGTTCCCACTCCCATTTTCCCCATTATTCCCGTTATTCCATGGTTTCCCCACGTTGTTTTCCCATGGTTTTCCCGGGGCTGTCAGGACCCCGAGGTGCAGAGGCACGCGGCGCAGATCCTGCGGAACATGCTGCGCCAGGAGGAGGCCGAGCTACAGGTACCCCCAGCACCCCTTTTACCACTTTTTCCTGCTTTTCCCCACTTTTCCCCACTTTTGTCCCACTTTTCCCCACTTTTGTCCCACTTTTCCCCACTTTTGTCCCATTTTTTCCCCATTTTTTTCCCATTTTTCCCCACTTTTTTCCCTTTTTTTTCCCACTTTTTTCACATTTTTCCCCACTTTTTTCCCATTTTTTCCCACCTCTTTCCCACCTTTTCCCACTTTTCCCCCCTATTTTCTCCCTCTTTTCCACTTTTTTTCCACTTTCCTCCCTTCATTTCCCAATTTTTTCTGACTTTTCTCCTTTTACTCTCTTTTCCCATTTTTTCCCCACTTTTCCCCACTTTATTCCCATTTTTTCCCACTTCTTTCCCACCTTTTCCCCCTTCCCTCCCATTTTCTCCTTTTTTTCCTTTTTTCTCCCTTTTCTCCACTGTTTTCCCTTTTTTCCACCTCATTTCCAACTTTTTTCCTCTCTTCCCACTGTTTTCCCTTTTTTCCACCTCATTTCCCAATTTTTTCCTACTTTTCCCCTTTTCCTCTCTTTTCCCACTTTTTTTCTTTTTTCCCCACCTTTTCCCACTTTTTTCCCCTTTTCCCTCCCTCAGTCCCAGCTTTTCCTACTTATTTCTCTGTTTTTCTCTCTTTTCTTCCTTTTTATCCTTTTCTCCCCCTTTTCCCACCTTCTTCCCAGAAAGGGAAAAATCGCAGAAGAAAAGCCCCAAAAATCCCAGAAAAAAAACCCAAAAAATTCCAATAAAATCCCCGAAAATCCCAATGTCAGCCCCGAAAAAGCCCTGCAGGCCCATCCCCGAGTGGCAGGCTGGGGTTTTTTTGGGATTGTGGGGATTTTTTGGGATGACTCTGGGCGGGAATTGTGCATTGCAGCGTTTCCAGGAGCTGCTGCAGCGCAATCCGGGCGCGGCCCTGGAGGAGCAGCTGGAGGGAGCCCGGCGCCGCGTCAGCCAACTGCAGCTGAAGATCCTGCAGGAATCCCAGGGGGCCTCGGTAAATCTGGGAATCCTGGGGGTCCCGGGCGTCCTGGGGTCATCCCTGAGCCTTTCCCCATCTTTTCGGAGCACTGGGAATCCCAGAATTCCGGGTTTTCCCAAAAAAAAAACCCCGAAGGAATTGTGGGAGCAGAGGGATTTTGGTTCCTTTGTTTTCTCGAAGCTGAATTTCCTGGGAATTCCTGGGATTCCCCCATTCCTGGCTTTTCCACAATCCTAAATCTTCGTTTTTTTGGGAATTCCCACATTAGGAATTCCCAGAATTCCCCCATTCATTCCCAGGTTTTCCACAATCCCAAATCTTCATTTTCTGGGAATTCCTGCACAGGGAGTTTCTGGAATTTCCCCATTCCCAGGTTATCCCTGACCCCAGATCTTCATTTTCTGGGAATTCCCACATTGGGAATTCCTGGAATTTCCCCATTCCCACCTTTTCCACAATCCCAAATCTGCATTTCCAGGCAATTCCTGCACTGGGAATTCCTGGAATTCTCTCATTTCTGCCTTAGGAATTCCTGGAATTTCCCCATTCCCACCTTTTCCACAATCCCAAATCTGCATTTCCAGGCAATTCCTGCACTGGGAATTCCTGGAATTCTCTCATTTCTGCCTTAGGAATTTCTGGAATCCCCATTCCCACCTTTTCCACAATCCCAAATCTTCATTTCCTGGGAATTCCTGCCCAGGGAATTCCCCCATTCCCATTTTTTCCCCTTTTCCCAGGATTTGGGGTTCCGGGCTGTGGAAGGAGAATTTTTCCGGAGCCTCCCAGGCTCGGGGTCGGGGTCCCCGCGGCTCCCAGGACGATTTTCCATGGATTCCCAGGATGGGGAACCAGGGCTGGAGTCCACAGAGGTGAGGGGGAAATTCCGGGAAAAATCCGGGAAAAGTCCGGGAGAAGTCCAGGAGAAATGCAGGGGAAAATTGGGAAAAGGGAGGGAAAAAATCAGGAAAAGGGAGGGAAAATTCCAGGAAAAAATTTGGGAAAAGGGGAAGAAAATCCTGAGGGGAAAAAAGGAGAAAGTTCCAGGAAAAAAAAAAATGGGAACATTCCAGAAAAAGTTTAGGAAAAGGGGGTGAGAATTCCAGGAAAAATTTGGGAAAAGGATGAAAAGAAAATTCCAAGAGAGGTGAAAAAACTTCCCCCAAAATTCCCCCCAAAATTTTGGGAATCTCCAAGAATTTCCCCCCCCCCCTTGTCTGGAAATTTCCCTTTGGGAATTCCAAGGAATTTTTGGGAATTCCCCAAAAAAATTCTGATCCCAAATTTCCCATCCCAGGCTCGGAATTCTGGAATTTCCCAACCCTGCAGCCCCCGGAGCTCACCCAAGGATCAGGTCGGGCTGGAGATTCCCCAAAAAATAAAAAAAATCTGGGAAAAATTCCAGGAAAAATTCCTGGAATTCCCCAGAGCTGTTCCCAAAGTTTGATCCTGTTTTTTTTTTTTTTTTTTTTTTGGGATAGGGATCAGGGAGACCCCAAATCATCGGCCCTGAGGAGGATTGTGAGCAGGGATACGCCAGCAACGAGGTGGGAAAATGGGAAAAATGGGAATTTGGGGAATTTTGGGGAATTTGGGGATACCTGGGGGGGGGGTTGAGGGGGGAATTTGGGGGTTCCTGGTGGGAATTCCTGGTGGGATTTTTGGGAATTCCTGGTGGGATTTTGAGGGGAGAATTGAGGGATTTTTTTGGGAATTCTTGGTGGGAATTTTGGGAATTCCAGGTGGGATTTTGGGGGTTTTTGGAATTCCTAGTGGGATTTTTGAAGGGATTTCAGGAATTCCTGCTGGGATTTTGGAAGGGATTTTTGGGAATTCCTGGTGAGATTTTCAAAGGGATTTTTTTCCTATCCCAAACAATTCCAGCATTCCCTGCTCTGCTTTCTTTGGGGATTTTTCAGGGATCAACCCCATCCCAAATCCCAACTTTTCCCAACTTTTTTCCCAACTTTTCCCATTTTTTTCCCCCTCTCTGTGCATTCCCAGAGTGATTCCGTGTTCCAGGATTTGGAGAGGCTCAAATCCCACCCTGCTCACCTGGGGGTGTTCCTGAGGTTCCTCCTGTCCCAGGCTGACCCCACTCCTCTGGTAAGAAATTCCCAAAAAAAATTCCCCCCCAAAAAAAAAAAATTAATTCCGGGCCGTTTCCCAGCCTGTTCCCAAATTTTGGCACTTCCCAGATCATGGATGGAGCAGAATTCACAGAATTTCCTCAGAAATTCCCGAAATTTTCTGCTTTTGGGATCCCATTCCCAATTTTTGGCACCTCCCAGAATTCCAGGAGCATTGCTGGGTGTGAATCCTGGGATTTGCTCCCTTTTCCCCCTGGAATTCTGGCCCATCCCAGGCTGTGTATTCCCATTTTTTTTTAATTTTTTTTTCCAGCTTTTCCACCTGTGCTCCGAGGTTTGCTGCCAGCTCAGCAACCCCAAAGATTCCCGAGCCCTGGGAAAAGACATCTGGAATATTTTCCTGGACAGGAACGCGGTGAGGGCAGAATTCCCACAGAATTCCCGGGATTTGGGGGCAATTCCAGGGATTTCCTGGGATTCTGGGAGGATTTTCTGGGATTTTGGGGAGAACTTCTGGGATTTTGGGATGCATTTTGGGAAGGAATTGCGAGGAATTTTGGGAAGGAATTCCCAGGATTTTGGGATGGAATTCTCAGGATTTTGGGAGGATTTTCTGGATTTTTGGGATGGATTTGGGGATGGAATTCCCAGGATTTTGGGATGGAATTCCCAGGAATTTTGGGATGGAATTCCCAGGATTTTGAGATGGATTTCGGGATGGAATTCCCGGGATTTTGGGATGGATTTTGGGATGGAATTCCCGGGATTTTGGGATGGAATTCCTGGAATTTTGGGGATTCATTTTCCCTCTTTTCCAGCCCCTCCGCGTGAAGCTCCCGGAGCCGCTCCTGGCCGAGATCGGTGAGTTCGGAATTCCCGGGGAATTCCCATTCCCAAACTTCTCCCCCTGGACCTGCAGAAAACTGGGGAGTGGCCCCTGGGGCATCCAGGGCCTTCCCAAAAATCCGGGAATTTCCCCTGGAATTGTCAGAGCTGCGGGTGCGGAGCGGCGAGGAGGCGCGGCCGGCGCTGCTGCAGGCGCAGGAATTCCTGCTGCCCCACATCCAGGAGCAGCTCCAGGAGTACAGGTGGGGAAAACCCCGGGAAAACCCCAGAGAATTCCCAGAAAATCCCCAGAAAATTCCCAGAAATTCCCCAGAAAATTCCCCGGAAATTCCCCAGAAAATTCCCTGGAAAATTCCCCAGAAAATCCCAGAAAATTCCCCAGAAAATCCCAGAAATTCCCCAGAAAATTCCCCAGAAAATCCCAGAAATTCCCCAGAAAATTCCCCAGAAAATTCCCAGAAATTCCCCAGAAATTCCCCAGAAAATTCCCCGGAAAATTCCCCAGAAAATCCCAGAAAATTCCCCAGAAAATCCCCCGGGAAATCCCAGAAGATTCCCAGAAAATTCCCCAGAAAATTCCCCAGAAATTCCGGCACCTCCCTCGTTTTTCCAGGGAAAACGTTACAAAAATTGGAAATTTCGGGACGGTTTTTTTGGGGTTTTTTTTCCATGTGAAACTTTGGGAAAATTGGGAATTTCAGGAGCTTCTGATCCCAATTTTTTGGGAAAATCCCAAATGTTGGGAATTCTGGGAATTCTGGAAGTTTCCAATCCCTTTTTTTTTTTGGTGTCTTCCCCACAGAACGAAGCGGAAAAATCCCAAATTTGGGGAATTCTGGGCATTCCTGATCCCGTTTTTTTTTTTGTTTTTTCCCCATAACGAAGCAGAAAACTCCCGAATTTTGTGAATTCCGTGACTGCTGTGAATCCTGGGAATTGCCAATCCCATTTTTCGGGGTGTTTTCCCCCCAGGACCAAGCGCACCCTGGGGCTGGCCAGCCTGTACGGGGAGAACGAGCTGCAGGAGCTGGAAATGGGGAATGGGCAGCGGGAACCGCGGGAACGCCGCGAGCGGGAGAGAGCGCTGGCAGAGAGACAGCTGGGACGGCTGGGGGACATCCTGTGAGCATCTGGGAATTCCCAATGGGAATTGGGGATTGGGAATTGGGAATTGGGGATTGGGGACAGCTGGGACGGCTGGGGGACATCCTGTGAGCATCTGGGAATTTGGGATTGGGAATTTGGGAATTTGGGATTGGGAATTGGGGACTGGGGACAGCTGGGACGGCTGGGGGACATCCTGTGAGGATATGGGAATTCCCAATGGGAATTGGGGACTGGGGACAGCTGGGACGGCTGGGGGACATCCTGTGAGCCTTGGGGAATTCCCAATGGGAATTGGGGATTGGGGACAGCTGGGACGGCTGGGGGACATCCTGTGAGCATCTGGGAATTTGGGATTGGGAATTTGGGAATTTGGGATTGGGAATTGGGGACTGGGGACAGCTGGGACGGCTGGGGGACATCCTGTGAGCCTTGGGGGATTCCCAATGGGAATTTGGGAATTTGGGATTGGGAATTGGGGACTGGGGACAGCTGGGACGGCTGGGGGACATCCTGTGAGCATTGGGGAATTCCCAATGGGAATTTGGGATTGGGGATTGGGGATTGGGGACAGCTGGGACGGCTGGGGGACATCCTGTGAGCATTGGGGAATTCCCAATGGGAATTTGGGATTGGGGATTGGGGATTGGGGACAGCTGGGACGGCTGGGGGACATCCTGTGAGTGCTGGAATTCCCAGTGGGAATTGGGGATTTGGGATTGGGAATTGGGGATTGGGGACAGCTGGGACGGCTGGGGGACATCCTGTGAGTGCTGGAATTCCCAATGGGAATTGGGGATTGGGAATTGGGGACTGGGGACAGCTGGGACGGCTGGGGGACATCCTGTGAGCCTTGGGGAATTTGGGATTGGGAATTTGGGGATTGGGGACAGCTGGGACAGCTGGGGGACATCCTGTGAGTGCTGGAATTCCCAATGGGAATTGGGGATTGGGGATTGGGGATTGGGGACAGCTGGGACGGCTGGGGGACATCCTGTGAGTGCTGGAATTCCCAATGGGAATTGGGGATTGGGAATTGGGGATTGGGGACAGCTGGGATGGCTGGGGGACATCCTGTGAGCATTGGGGATTGGGGATTGGGAATTGGGGATTGGGGACAGCTGGGACGGCTGGGGGACATCCTGTGAGCATTGGGGAATTCCCAATGGGAATTTGGGATTGGGGATTGGGGATTGGGGACAGCTGGGACGGCTGGGGGACATCCTGTGAGCATTGGGGAATTCCCAATGGGAATTTGGGATTGGGAATTGGGGATTGGGGACGGCTGGGACGGCTGGGGGACATCCTGTGAGTGCTGGAATTCCAGAATTGGGGATTGGGGACAGCTGGGACAGCTGGGGGACATCCTGTGAGGATTGGGGAATTCCCAATGGGAATTGGGGATTGGGAATTGGGGATTGGGGACAGCTGGGACGGCTGGGGGACATCCTGTGAGGATTGGGGAATTCCCAATGGGAATTGGGGATTGGGAATTGGGGATTGGGGACAGCTGGGACGGCTGGGGGACATCCTGTGAGCATCTGGGAATTTGGGATTGAGGATTTGGGATTGGGGACAGCTGGGGGACATCCTGTGAGAATTTGGGAATTTGGGGTCTGAGATTCGGGATGGGAATTTGGCATTTGAGGTCTGGGAATTTGGGATAATTTGGGATTAATGAGGATTTGGGATTGGGAAAAGGAGGAATCCAGGGAATTCCTTTTTCCCACAGGTCCAAGTACGAGGAGGAGAGGAGGTGAGCGAATCCCGGGGGGAAAAGGGAATTGGGAACATTCCTGAATTTCTGGGAATTTTGGGAATCCCAACCTCTGGAATTTTGGGAATCCCAGCAATCCCAACCTCTGGAATTTCTGGGAATTTTGGGAATCCCAGCAATCCCAACCTCTGGAATTTTCTCTCCCAGCTCTCCCATGGCCTTTGCCCTCAGCACCTTCATGGCCCACGCCGGGATCCGGCCCCGGGAATTCCGGGAATTCCGGAGCCCTGGAGCCGCCGAGAAAATCCTGGATAAGGACAAGTGGCTGCCCTTCTTCCCCAAGGCCAAAAAGGTGGGAATTCCATGGGAATTCCTGGGGAATTCCCGGGGAAAACTCCAGGGAGAGATCCCAGGAATCCAACCTGGGAATTTCCCCCCAAATCCTGGGAATTTCCCCCCAAATCCCGGGAATTTCCACTCAAATCCTGGGAATTTTCACTCAAATCCCACAATTTTTTTGCCCCAAATTCCATCCAGTTTTGGGCCCAAATTCCATAATTTCTTTGATCCAAATCCTGGGAGTCTTGACCTGAATTCTGTGATTTTGGACCCAAATTCCATGATTTTTTTTTTCACCTAAATTCCATTGTTTTGGAGCCAAATCCTGGGAATTTTGACCAAAATTGAAATTTGAGGAGGGATTTGGGATTTAGGATGGGAAATTTAGGATTTGGGAATGGGAAATCTGGGAATTGGGAATTTGAGATGGGAATTTGGGGTTTGGAATGGGAAATTTGGGATTTGGGATGGAAAAATTGTGGATTTAGGGTGGGAAATTTGGGGTTTGGGATGGAAAATTTTGGGATCTGGGCCAGGGAATTCCCAGATTTTTTTTTTTTTTTTTTTTTTCCAGCAGAGCAGCAGCTCCAAGAAGGAGAAGGAGCAGAGGCAGAACCCGATCCTGAAATACATCGGGAAACCCCGGAGCTCCTCCCAGAGCAGTGAGTGCCCACAGAATGAATTCCCAGGGAAAATTCCCAAATTTCCCAACCCTGGGATCACCCCAGGGAATTCCCTGGGTTTTACAGGATTTTCCCTGGATTTTGTAGGATTTTAATGAGATTTTACAGGATTTTATTAAGATTTTAAAGGGATTTTCTGGGATATTTTTTCCTAGATTTTCCAGTTTTGGTTTGGTTTGGTTTTGTTTTGTTTTTTCCAGGAAATTTTGGGGGGATCCAAATGGAATTTGGGGGTTGGGGAATCCTGGCGTGGGTTGGGATGGGGAAAAAAAATCCCAAATATCCCCCCCCCCCAAAAAAATCCAATCCCAGGGTTTGGGAACCCATGGAAAAATACAGGATTTATCCCAAAAATCCCAAATAAAGCAGAACAGGAAATGTTAAAATTTTTTGGGATGGGGAAAATCCTTTAAAATACCTTAAAAAAAAAAATCCCCAAAACCCAGGAATTCCTCCAGAATTTTCCTGGAATTCCCAAAAAATTCCCAAAATTTCCCTGGAATTCCCCCAATCCCGGCATTATTCCCTTTTTATTTTTTTTTATATTATTTTGTTCTCATCCCATCAGCATTCCCAAATTCCCTTTTTTTTTTTTTTTTTTTCCCCTGGGAATTTTGGGAATTTTTTTGACACCTCCTCTTTGTTTTCCAGCATTTCATGTCCCCCTGTCCCCCGTGGAAGGTAAAAATTCCCAAATTTTTGTTGCTTTTCCTTTCATTTTTCCTTCTTTTTTTTTTTTTTTTCCACCTCTTTGGTTTTGGGGTTTATTTGGATTTTTTTGTTTGTTTTTGTTTTTTTCTCCTTTCCTGTTGGAATTCCTGGGAATTTTGGGATTTTGGGGTGGGAATTGGTGAGAAAATTTGGGAGTTAGGGCCAGGATTTGGGGTTTGGAATTTGGAATATAGGATGGGAAAATTTAGGATTTGGCCAGGGAAATTCAGGATTAGGGCTGGGAAATTTGGGATTTAGGGCAGGAATTTTGGGATCAGTGCTGGGAAATTCAGGATTTGATCTGGAAAATGCGGGATTTGAGCTGGGAATTTTAGGGTTTGAGCTGGGAAATTCAGGATTTGAGCTGGGAAATTCAGGATTTGATCTGGAAAATTCAGGATTTGATCTGGAAAATTCAGGATTTGAGCTGGGAAATTCAGGATTTGATCTGGAAAATGCGGGATTTGAGCTGGGAATTTTAGGGTTTGAGCTGGAATATCGGGGTGTGAGCTGGGAATTTTAGGGTTTGAGCTAGGAAATTTGGGATTTGAGCTGGGAAATTCAGGATTTGATCTGGAAAATTCAGGGTTTGAGCTGGGAATTTCAGGGTTTGAGCTGGGAATTTTAGGGTTTGAGCTGGGAATTTTGGGATTTGAGCTGGAATATGGGGGTGTGAGCTGGGAATGGTGCCCGTGCCCCCCCCAGACCGCAGGAATTCCCTGTTTTTTCCCCCCCAGCAGTGCGGCCGGGCAGTGTCCGTACCATGATCCAGCATTTCGAGGGCGGCCACGGCGACGCCGAGCCCGGGGGGCAGCGCCTCTCCACGGGCAGCGTCCCCGAGGGGCTGCTGGAAAACCACAGGTCAGCGCCAAATCCCGGGAATTCCGGGAATCCCGCACCCGGGGGGGCGGCCCGCGGGTTTCCCCCCCAAAATTCCGGGGTTTTCCCGTGGGTTTTGAGCCAAATATTGGGATTTTTCACTTTTTTTTTTCTCCACATTCCGTGATTTTTGACATAAATCCTGGGGTTTTTTTCCCCTAAATCCTAGGATTTTTTTCTCCCCTCAATCCTGGGATGTTTTTTTTCCTCTAAATCTTGGGATTTCTCTCCCCTAAATCCCAGGATCTTTTTTCTCCTAAATCCTGCGTTCTTTTCCCCCTAAATCCTGGCATTTTTCTCTCCCACATCCCAGGATTCTTCCTCTAAACCTTGGGATTTATTTCTCCTAAATTCCAGGATTTTTTCCCTCTTAACTCCCTGGGATTTTTGACCATAATTCCTGGGATTTTTTTGCCTGAAATCCTGTGATTTTTGGCCACAATTCCTCATATTTTTACCATAATTCTTGCAAATTTTCACCATGAATCTCGGGATTTTTGCCAGAATTCCCACTTTTTTCTCATAAATCCCAGAATTTTTGCCATAATTCCCAGGATTTTTTTCCTCTAAATCCCTGGGATTTTTGCCTCAAATCCTGTGATTTTTGGCCATAATTCCTCAGATTTTTACTGTAATTCCTGCAAATTTTCACCGCAAATTGCTGGATTTTCACTACGAATCTCGGGATTTTTGCCAGAATTCCCTTTTTTTTACTCATAAATCCCAAGATTTTTGCCATAAATCCCGGGATTCATTTCTCCAAATCCCAGAAATTTTTTCCTCTAAATCCCTGAGATTTTTGGCCACAATTCCCCAGATTTTTACCGTAATTCTTGTGAATTTTTGCCACGAAGCTCCGGATTTTTGCCAGAATTCCTGTTTTTTTCTCCTGAATCCCAGGATTTTTTGCCATAAACCCCAGAATTTTTTCCTCTAAATCCCAGGATTCTTTTCCTCTAACTCCCTGTGATTTTGGCCACAATTCCCCACATTTTTACCGTAATTATTGCAAATTTTCACCGCGAATCGTCAGATTTTTGCTACGAATCTCAGGATTTTTGCCAGAATTCCCATTTTTTTACTCATAAATCCCAAGGTTTTTGCCATAAATCCCGGGATTCTTTTCTCCAAATCCCAGGATTCTTTTCCTCTAAATCCCTGAGATTTTTGGCCACAATTCCCCACATTTTTACCGTAATTACTGCGAACTTTCGCCGCGCATTGCCGGATTTTCGCCGCGGATCTCGGGATTTTTTCCAGAATTCCGGGATTTTTGGCCCTAATTCCCCAAATTCCCATTTTTTCCCCCCAGCTCCCGGCCCGAGGTGCGCCTGGGCCGCTCGGAGTCGCTGAAGGGGCGGGAGGAGCTGCGCCGCTCGCGCCGCGCCGAGCCGGTGCCGCGCTCGCGCAGCGACGTCGACATGGACGCCGGCACCGACCCCCCCCGCCTGCACTCCGCCTCCTCCTCCGCCTCCAGCCTCTCCAACAGGTCAGGATTCCCGGGATTCCCCCGAATTCCCCACCTCCCTAACCCCATCCTGGGATCAGGGGGGTTTGGGGTCGGAATCCGGAGAATTGGGAGTGGTGGGATGGGGGAATTCGGGATTTTGGGGAGTTTTGGGGTTGAAGTTGTTGGTCAAGGTCGAGCCTCGGGGATTTGGGGATTCTGAGCCCAAATTCTGGGAATTCTGATCCCAAAGTTTTGGGAATTCTGAGCCCAAATTCTGGGAATTCTGATCCCAAAGTTTGGGGTGATGGAGGTTTGGGATGGGAGTCTGGGAAACGAAGGGAAATTGGGAGGGCAAAGTTTGGGATTTGGGGATTTTTGGGAAGAGGGTGAAGATCAAGGTTGAGCCTCCAGCCTCTCCAACAGGTCAGGATTCCCAGGAATTCCCCGAATTCCCCACCTCCCTAACCCCATCCTGGGATCAGGGGGGTTTGGGGTCAGAATCCGGAGAATTGGGAGTGGTGGGATGGGGGGAATTCGGGATTTTGGGGAGTTTTGGGGTTGGGATTTAGGGGGTTGGAAGGAGGAGGTATTTTCCTCCAGAATTCCTGCAGAATCCATGGGAAAGCCATGGAAAATCCATGGAAAAATCCCTGGAAAAGCAGCAGGGTTTGGGGTTAAATCGCTGGATCCCAGCCTTTGGGATTGGGGAATTTTTGGGATTGGGGAATTTTTGGGAAGGAGTCCAGGTTGAGGCCCCACTTGGCCTCGTCCTCCACCTCCAGCCTCTCCAACAGGTCAGGATTCCCAGGAATTCCCCGAATTCCCCAGCTCCTAAACCCCATCCTGGGAGAGCAGATGTCTGGGGTCGAAATCCGGAGAATTGGGAGTGGTGGGATGGGGGGAATTTGGGATTTTGGGGTTGGGATTTAGGGGGTTGGAAGGAGGAGGTTTTTCCCTCCAGAATTCCTGCAGAATCCATGGGAAAGCCATGAAGAAATCCATGGGAAAATCCCTGGTAAATCCATTTTAAGATCCATAGAAAAATCCATGGAAAATTCGTTTAAAAATCTATGGAGAAACCATGAAAAAATTCATGGGAAAACCATGAAGAATTCGTGGAAAAATCCATTTTAAAATCCATGAAAAATTCGTGGAAAAATCTGTGGAAAATCCATTTAAAAATCCATGGAGAACTCCCTGGAAAAGCAGCAGGATTTGGGGTGAAATCCCTGGGTCTGGAAGCTGAAACCTTTGGGATTGGGGGAATTTGGGGATTTGGGAACTTTGGGTGATTTTTCCTTCCTCTTCACAGATCCCTGGAAAACCCAACCCCCCCCTACACACCAAAGATGGGGCGCAGGTGAGTGACCCCCCTGGAATTCCCAGTTTTTCCCAGTTTTTCCCCCAATTTTTTCTCTTTTCCCCTCAGATTTTCCCCAGTTTTTTTCCCAATTTCCCTCCCTTTTTTTCCCAATTCCCCCCCTTTTTTTCCCAATTTTCCCCATAATTTTTCCCCATTTTCCTCCCCAATTCCCCCCCTTTTTTCCCCATTTTTCCCCCATTTTTTCCCCTCACTTTTCTCCCAATTTCCCCCAATTTTTTCCCCAATTTTTCCCCCCAACTCCCATTTTCCAGGAGCATGGATTCTCCCAGCCTGGGCCTCGATCCTTTCCTCCCTCACCTCCTGGAGGACGAGCAGGGCCCCGTGCCCGACCTGGAGCCGGATCCCGAATCCCAGAAGAATTCCCAGACCCAGAATTCCCAAAACATGAATAATTCCCAGAATTCCCAGCCCCCCTGGCAGCAGAATTCCCCAAATTCCCAGAGCTGGCAGCACTCGCTGGGCCGGGAGCTCGTGGCCAGCCTGTCCCAGAGGGAGGTGGATCGGCAGGAGGTCATCAATGGTGAGGGAAAAACGGGAATTCCGGGAATCCTGGGGGTCACAATCCTGGAATTCCGGGAATTCTGGGGGTCTGGGGAGTCTGGGGGGTGATTCTGGGGGTCACAATCCTGGAATTCCGGGAATTCTGGGGGGGGTTTCTGGGATTGTGGGGGTCAAAATCCCGGAATTCTGGGGGGGTTCCAGAGATTTTGGGGAGGATGGAATTGGGGAGGAATCAGGGGGGAATTCCTGGGATTTGGGGCCGGATTTGGGGGTGCTGCCTCTGGAATTTCATGTCCCCAGTGTCCCCATCCAGAGCTGTTTGTCACCGAGCTGTCCCCAGTGATGTCCCCATTGCTGTCCCCAATGTCCCCAATGATGTCCCCAATGTCCCCATTGCTGTCCCCTGTGTCCCCGTGCAGAGCTGTTTGTCACCGAGCTGTCCCCATTGCTGTCCCAATGATGTCCCCAATGTCCCCATTGCTGTCCCCTGTGTCCCTAATCAGAGCTGTTTGTCACCGAGCTGTCCCCATTAATGTCCCCAATGTCCCCATTGCTGTCCCCTGTGTCCCCGTGCAGAGCTGTTTGTCACCGAGCTGTCCCACCTGCATGTTCTGCGTGTCCTGGACCTGTGTCCCCAATGTCCCCAATGTCCCCAATGTCCCCAATGATGTCCCCTGTGTCCCCAATCAGAGCTGTTTGTCACCGAGCTGTCCCCATTGCTGTCCCAATGATGTCCCCAATGTCCCCAATGTCCCCAGTGATGTCCCCAATCAGAGCTGTTTGTCACCGAGCTGTCCCCATTAATGTCCCCAATGTCCCCTGTGTCCCCGTGCAGAGCTGTTTGTCACCGAGCTGTCCCACCTGCATGTTCTGCGTGTCCTGGACCTGTGTCCCCAATGTCCCCAATGATGTCCCCAATGTCCCCAGTGATGTCCCCAATGTCCCCAATGATGTCCCCATTGCTGTCCCCGTGCAGAGCTGTTTGTCACCGAGCTGTCCCCATTAATGTCCCCAATGTCCCCTGTGTCCCCGTGCAGAGCTGTTTGTCACCGAGCTGTCCCACCTGCATGTTCTGCGTGTCCTGGACCTGTGTCCCCAATGTCCCCAATGTCCCCATTAATGTCCCCTGTGTCCCCGTGCAGAGCTGTTTGTCACCGAGCTGTCCCACCTGCATGTTCTGCGTGTCCTGGACCTGTGTCCCCAATGTCCCCAATGTCCCCATTAATGTCCCCTGTGTCCCCGTGCAGAGCTGTTTGTCACCGAGCTGTCCCACCTGCATGTTCTGCGTGTCCTGGACCTGTGTCCCCAATGTCCCCAATGTCCCCAATGATGTCCCCAATGTCCCCTCTGTCCCCAATCAGAGCTGTTTGTCACCGAGCTGTCCCCATTAATGTCCCCAATGTCCCCATTGCTGTCCCCAATCAGAGCTGTTTGTCACCGAGCTGTCCCACCTGCATGTTCTGCGTGTCCTGGACCTGCTCTTTTACCAGCGCCTGCGCCGGGAGCAGCTGCTGAGCCGGGAGGAGCTGGGGCTGCTCTTCCCCAACCTGCCCGACCTCATCGACGTGCACAGTGAGCACACCTCCCAAAAATCCTGAAATCCCAAATCCTGAAATCCCCAAATCCCAAAAATCCCGAAATCCCTAAATACCAAAAATCCTGAAACGCTGGGATCCTGCTCTTCCCCAACCTGCCCAACCTCATCGACGTGCACAGTGAGCACACATCCCAAAAATCCTGAAAGACCAAATCCTGAAATCCCAAAATCCCAAAAATCCCGAAATCCCTAAATACCAAATCCTGAAACGCTGGGATCCTGCCCTTCCCCAACCTGCCCGACCTCATCGACGTGCACAGTGAGCACACATCCCAAAAATCCTGAAATCCCAAAAATCCCAAAATTCCTGACCCCGTGGGTTCCCTCAGCCCCGCTGGGATCCTGCTCCTCCCCAACCTGCCCGACCTCATTGACGTCCACAAATCCCAAAATTCCCAAATTCCTGAAATCCCCAAATCCCAAATGGGTTCCCAAAACTCCACTTTTTTCATTTCTCTTCTCTCTTTCTCCCCTCCCTTTTCTTTTTTTTCCCCCCTTTTTCCCTTTTTTCCTTATTTCCCTTTTTTCCCTTTTCCCCCTCTCTTTTCTCACTTTTTTCACTCTTTTGCCCTTTTTCCTTTCCTCCCTTTTTTCCCCCCCCTCTTTTCCCTCTTTTTCCTTTCCCTCCTCCTTTATTCCCCTCTTTTCCTTCTTTTTTCCCTTCTTTTTTCCCTTTCTTTTCCCTCTTTTTTCCCCCTTTCCCCCTCCTTTTTTTCCCCCTTTTCCCCGTTTTTCCCCCTTTCCCCCCTCCCATTATTCCCATGTTTCCCAACCCTCTCCCCCTTCCCAGATTCCCTTTTGGAATCCATGAAGAAACTCCGGGAGGAGGAAGGAGCCGTCATCCGCCAGATCGGCGACCTCATGCTGGCCCGGGTGAGCCAAAGCCTGCAATCCCGGGAACTTGGGGAAATTTGGCAATTCTGGGATTTCTGGCCATGCTCGAATCCCATTTTTCCCTGGAATTCCCAGTTTGACAGCACTGCCAAGCAGGAATTCAAGGATGTGACGGCCCCTGAAACCCCAGGAATTAAATACCTGGAACCCCAGGAATGAAACCCCAGGAATTCTGGGAATCCCAGGAATGAAATCCCAGGAATTAAATTCCTGAAACCCCAGGAATTCTGGAAATCCTAGGAATTCTGGGCATGCCCTAATCCCATTTTTCCTGGAATTCCCAGTTTGACGGGGCAGCCAAGCAGGAGTTCCAGGGTGTGACTGCCCCTGGAACCCCAGGAATTAAATCCCTGGAGCCCCAGGAATTAAAACACAGGAATGAAACCCCGGGAATTTTGGTATTTCTGGCCATTCCCTAATGCCGTTTTTCCCGGAATTCCCAGTTCGACGGGGCAGCCAAGCAGGAGTTCCAGGCCGTGGCTGCCCCTGGAACCCCAGGAATTAAACCTGAGGAATTTTGGGATTTCTGGCCATTCCCTAATGCCGTTTTTCCCGGAATTTCCAGTTCGACGGGGCAGCCAAGCAGGAGTTCCAGGCCGTGGCTGCCCCTGGAACCCCAGGAATGAAACCCCGGGAATTTTGGTATTTCTGGCCATCCCCTAATGCCGTTTTTCCCGGAATTCCCAGTTCGACGGGGCAGCCAAGCAGGAGTTCCAGGCCGTGGCTGCCGAGTTCTGCTCGGCGCAGTCGGTGGCGCTGGAGCTGATCCGCACCAAGCAGCGCAAGGAGAGTCGCTTCCAGCTCTTCATGCAGGTCTGGGATCCTTCCCCTGCCCTTCCCCACACGGTTTTTTCCTTTCTTTCCTCCTCTTGTGGCCCCTTTTTTCCCTCCTTTTTTCCCCCCTTTTTTTTTAGCCTTTTTTTTCCTGATTTTTCCCCCCTTTTTTTCTCTATTTTCCCTTTTCTCCCCCTTTTTTCCGCCTTTATTTCCCCTCCTTTTTCCCCTTTCTTTCCCCCTTTTTCCTTTTCTTTTCCCTTTTTCCCTTTTTTCTTTCTTTTCCCTTTTTTCCTCCTCTTTTCCCTTTATTTTCCCTTTTTCCCTCTTTTTTTTTCTTTCATCTCTCTTTTCCCCCTTTTTCCCCTTCTTTTCCCTTTTTTCCTCCATTTTCCTCCCCTTTTTCCTCTTTATTTTCCCTTTTTTCCCATTTTCCCCTTTCCCCCCCCCCTTTATTTCTCCTTTTATTTCCCCTCTCTTTTCCCTTTTTCCCCCCATTTTTTCTCCCCAGTGGGGTCAGGAATTCCAGAATTTCAGTAAGCAGTGGGTTCAGGAATTTTGGGATTCCAGGAACCCATGGGGTCAGGAATTTTGGGATTTCAATAAGCAATGGGGTCAGGAATTTTGGGATTTCAATAAGCAATGGGATCGGGAATTTGGGAATTTTGGGTCAGAGATCCAGCATTTCGGGCACCCACGAGCTCAGGAATTCCGGGATTCCGAGATTCCAGTAGAGTCAGGAATTCCAGACTTGTGGGATTTCAGGATTTCAGGAGCCAGTAGGGTCAGGGATTGTGGGATTTCAGGATTTCAGGAGCCAGCAGGGTCAGGGATTGTGGGATTTCAGGATTTCAGGAGCCAGCAGGGTCAGGGATTGTGGGATTTCAGGAGCCAGCAGGGTCAGGGATTCCCGGATTCGGGGATTTCAGGAGCCAGTAGGGTCAGGGATTGTGGGATTTCAGGATTTCAGGAGCCAGCAGGGTCAGGGATTGTGGGATTTCAGGAGCCAGCAGGGTCAGGGATTCCCGAATTCGGGGATTTCAGGAGCCAGCAGGGTCAGGGATTGTGGGATTTCAGGAGCCAGTAGGGTCAGGGATTGTGGGATTTCAGGAGCCAGTAGGGTCAGGGATTCCCGGGATTGTGGGATTTCAGGATTTCAGGAGCCAGCAGGGTCAGGGATTGTGGGATTTCAGGAGCCAGTAGGGTCAGGGATTCCCGGATTCGGGGATTTCAGGAGCCAGCAGGGTCAGGGATTCGGGGATTTCAGGATTTCGGGAGCCAGCAGGGTCAGGGATTGTGGGATTTCAGGATTTCAGGAGCCAGTAGGGTCAGGGATTGTGGGATTTCAGGATTTCAGGAGCCAGCAGGGTCAGGGATTGTGGGATTTCAGGATTTCAGGAGCCAGTAGGGTCAGGGATTCGGGGATTTCAGGATTTCGGGAGCCAGCAGGGTCAGGGATTGTGGGATTTCAGGATTTCAGGAGCCAGTAGGGTCAGGGATTGTGGGATTTCAGGATTTCAGGAGCCAGTAGGGTCAGGGATTCGGGGATTTCAGGATTTCGGGAGCCAGCAGGGTCAGGGATTGTGGGATTTCAGGATTTCAGGAGCCAGTAGGGTCAGGGATTGTGGGATTTCAGGATTTCAGGAGCCAGTAGGGTCAGGGATTGTGGGATTTCAGGAGCCAGCAGGGTCAGGGATTGTGGGATTTCAGGAGCCAGCAGGGTCAGGGATTGTGGGATTTCAGGAGCCAGTAGGGTCAGGGATTGCGGGATTTCAGGATTTCAGGAGCCAGCAGGGTCAGGGATTGTGGGATTTCAGGATTTCAGGAGCCAGCAGGGTCAGGGATTGCGGGATTTCAGGAGCCAGTAGGGTCAGGGATTCCCGGATTGTGGGATTTCAGGAGCCAGCAGGGTCAGGGATTCTGGGATTTCAGGAGCCAGTAGGGTCAGGGATTCCCGGATTCGGGAATTCCAGCCTGTCCCCCCGTTCAGGAGGCCGAGAGTAACCCGCAGTGCCGGCGGCTGCAGCTCAAGGATCTGATCGTGTCCGAGATGCAGCGGCTCACCAAGTACCCGCTGCTGCTCGACAACATCATCAAGTGCACCGAGGGTAGGGGGGCACCGATCCCAGAAAAATCCCAATTCCCTCGTTTCACTTCCCTCAGCGTTTTCCCCACGTTTTCCCCGTTTTTCACTGAGTTTTCCCCATTTTTCGCTGCATTTTTCTGTGGCTTTTCCCCTGGATTTTCCCCATTTCTCCCCAGATTTTTCCTTTGATCTCTCCCCGTTTCTCCCTGGATTTTCCCCTGGTTTATTCCCATTTTTCCCCGGATTTTTCCCGGATTTTTTCCCGGATTTTTCCCTGGTTATTCCCACAGATAATTCCCATTTTCCCCTTGTTCCCAGCGGGTTCCCTGGAGCAGCAGAAGCTGTGCAGGGCGCGGGAGCAGTGCAGGGACGTGCTGCGTTTCGTGAACGACGCCGTGTCCCATTTTCCCCCGGATTTTTTCCCGGATTTTTTCCCGGATTTTTCCCTGCCCATTCCCACAGATAATTCCCATTTTCCCCTTGTCCCCAGCGGGTTCCCTGGAGCAGCAGAAGCTGTGCAGGGCGCGGGAGCAGTGCAGGGACGTGCTGCGTTTCGTGAACGACGCCGTGTCCCATTTTCCCCCGGATTATTCCCATTTTTTCCCGGATTTTTTCCCGGATTTTTCCCTGGTTATTCCCACGGATAATTCCCATTTTCCCCTTGTCCCCAGCGGGTTCCCTGGAGCAGCAGAAGCTGTGCAGGGCGCGGGAGCAGTGCAGGGACGTGCTGCGTTTCGTGAACGACGCCGTGCGCGGCGCTGAGAACCGGCAGCGGCTGCAGGAGCTGCAGCGGCGCCTGGACACGGCGGCCCTGGAGAGGAGCAGCAACCCCCTGGCTGCGGAATTCCGGGTATTCCCCGTTCCCCCGGCACCACATCCCACCTGCCATCGGGTTTCCCGGCCGAGTCCCTCGTTATTCCAGGAGAAAACTCAGATTTTCCGGGAAAAAACTCGATTTTTCCATTAAAAATCTCAATTTTGCCATTAAAAACCCCCATTTTTCTGTGCAAAACTTCAATTTTTCCATCTAAAACCTCAGTTTTTCCATTAGAAGCTTCCAGTTTTTCCATGGGAAACCCCCATTTTTCCATGATTTTAAGTGTGTTTTCCATGGATTTTGGGGTGTTTTTCCATGGATTTTGGGGTGTTTTTCCATGGATTTTGGGGTATTTTTCCCTGGATTTTAGGGGGTTTCTCCTGGATTTTGGGGTATTTTTCCTGAATTTTGGAGTGTTTTTGCATGGATTTCTGGGAGGTTTCCCATGGATTTTGGGGTGTTTTTCCCTGGATTTTGGGGTGTTTTTCCCCATGGATTTTGGGATGTTTTTCCATGGATTTTGGGGTGTTTTTCCCAATGGATTTTGGGGTATTTTTCCATGGATTTTGCGGTGTTCTTCCCTGGATTTTGGGGTGTTTTTCCCCATGGATTTTGGGATGTTTTTCCATGGATTTTGGGGTATTTTTCCTGAATTTTGGGGTGTTTTTCCATGGATTTTGGGGTGTTTTTCCCAATGGATTTTGGGGTATTTTTCCATGGATTTTGCGGTGTTCTTCCCTGGATTTTGGGGTGTTTTTCCCCATGGATTTTGGGATGTTTTTCCATGGATTTTGGGGTATTTTTCCTGAATTTTGAGATGTTTTTCCATGGATTTTGGGGTGTTTTTCCCCATGGATTTTGGGGTGTTTTTCCATGGATTTTGGGGTGTTTTTCCCAATGGATTTTGGGGTATTTTTCCATAGATTTTGGGGTGTTTTTCCATAGATTTTGGGGTGTTTTTCCCATGGATTTTGGGGTGTTTTTCCCCATGGATTTCTGGGAGGTTTCCCATGGATTTTGGGGTATTTTTCCTGAATTTTGGGATGTTTTTCCATGGATTTTGGGGTGTTTTTCCCCATGGATTTTGTCCCCACAGAACCTGGACCTGACCTCGCACCGGATGATCCACGAGGGGCCCCTGACCTGGAGAGTGGGCAAGGACAAGAGTGTGGGTACGGACTGGGAGGGACTGGGAATGGAAAAAAAACATGAAAAATCCCCAAAAATATCCCCAAAAATTTTTTAAAATCCCCCCAAAAAATTTCAAAAAAATCCCCCCAAAAAATCCCAAAAAATTTTTAAAAATCCCCCCCAAAAAATCCAAAAAAATTTCAAAAAATCCCCCAAAAAATCAAAAAAAAAAATCCAAAAAAAATTCAAAAAACCCCCCAAAAAATCCCAAAAAAACCCCAAAAATTCCTCAAAAAAATCCCCCCAAAATCAGAGCTGCACGTGCTGCTGCTGGAGGAGCTGCTGGTGCTGCTGCAGCGCCAGGACGAGCGCCTGGTGCTCAAATGTCACAGCAAGGGAGCGCTGGGAGCCTCCTCGGACACCAAGCAGAGCTTCAGCCCCGTGCTCAAACTGAGCTCGCTGCTCGTCAGATCCGTGGCCACAGGTGGGAAATTCGGGAATTTTCTGTGGGAAAAGTGGGGGTTTTTTTGTGGGGAAAATGGTTTTTTTTCCCTGTGGAAAAATGAAGGGATTTTGGCGGGAAAGTGGGGGCTCGGCCCGGTGCTCAAACTGAGCTCGCTGCTCGTCAGATCCGTGGCCACAGGTGGGAGATCCCTGAATTTTCTGAGGGAAAAGTGGGGTTTTTTGTGGGAAAAGTGGGGTTTTTCTGCAGAAAAATGGGGTTTTTCTGTGGAAAAATGGGGATTTTTGGCAGGAAAATGGGGTGAAAAGGGGGGTTCAGCCCCGTGCTCATACTGAGCTCGCTGTTCGTGCGCTCCGTGGCCACAGGTGGGAAATCCGGGAATTTCGGGAATTCTGGGAATTTTCTGAGGGAAAAGTGGGTTTTTTGGGGGAAAAATGGGGGTTTTCTGTGGTGAAATGGGGTTTTTTTTGGGAAAAATGGGGATTTTGGGCAGGAAAATGGTGTGTGGGAGTAGGGGTTCAGCTCAGCTCACTGCTCGTGCACCCCGTGGCCACAGGTGGGAAATCTGGGAATTTTGGGAATTCTGGGAATTTTCTGTGGGAAAAGTGGGGGTTTTTTTTGTGGGAAAATGGGGTATTTGTGTGGAAAAATGGGGTTTTTAATGGAAAATTTGGGTTTTTAATTGAAAAGTGGGCGTTCAGCCCCATGCTCCAGCTCACCTCGGTGCTCGTGTGCTCCTTGGCCACAGGTGGGCAGGGAAATCCTGGAATTCCGGGATTTTTGTGAGTTCTAGGGGTGGGAATTTGGGGAATTTTTTGGGGGAAAATGCTGCTGTCCCCCCAGACAAGCGGGCCCTGTTCATCATCTGCACCTCGGAGCTGGGACCCCAAATCTACGAGCTGGTGGCACTGACGTCCTCGGAGAAGAACACGTGAGGGAAATCCCGGGAAAAATCCCTGGGAAGGGCTGGAAAATTCCCTGGGATGGACCCCAGAAATTCCCTGGGAAGGGACAGAAAATTCCCTGGGATGGACCCCAAAAATTCCCAGGGAAGGGCTGGAAAATTCCCCGGGCATGACAGAAATCCTTGGAATGAGCCTGAAAATTCCCTAGTGGGGGGACAAAAATCTTCAGAATAAGCCCAAAAATTCCTTGGGATGAGCTGGGAAGTTCCTCGGGGGGATAAAAATCCTTGGAATGAGCCGGCAAATTCCCTGGTGGGGGACAAAAATTCTTTGGGATGAGCCAGGAAATTCCGTGGGGAGGGCTGGAATTGCTGCCTGGGGTGACAGAATCCCTGGGAATTGCCTCTGGAATTCCACAGGTGGATGGAGCTGCTGGAGCAGGCGGTCCAGGGGGCCACCAGGAGCGTCCCTGGGCCACCAAAACGGCACCAGAGCGAGGCCAGCGGGAGCCCGGGATCCGGGTGGGGATAATGGGGGGCCTGGGGGAATGGTGGGGATACTGGGAATGGTGGGGATAATGGGGGAAATGGGAATAGTGGGGATACTGGGAATGGTGGGGATGGTGGGGATAATGGGGAAAATGGGAATAATGGGGATACTGGGGGAAATGGAATAATGGGAATGGTGGGAATAATGGGAATGGAAATGGGAAAAGTGGGAATGGGAATGATGAGAATAATGGGAATGGGAATGATGGGGAAAATGGGAATGGGAATAATGGGAATGGGAGTAATGAGAATAATGGGAATGGGAATAATGGGAATAACGGGAATGGGAATAATGGGAATGGGAATAATGGGAATTCCCCTGGCAGGCTGGGGCTGTCAGAGCCCACCGTGTCCCCGGGGCTGGCCCGAGGATCCGAGGCTGAGCCCGAGGATTGTTCCTCAGGTATGGCTGCTGTCACCCATTGTCACCTCCTGTCACCTCCTGTCACCTCCTGTCCCATCCTCATCCCTGTCCCTGCTGTCTGTGTCCCCAAGGCCACTGTGTCCCTGTCCCCATCCCTGTCTCATCCCTGTCCTCACTGTCCCCAGTGTCCCCCACTGTCCCCTGTGTCCCAAATGTCCCCACTGTCCCCTGTGTCCCCTGTGTCCCCAGTGTCCCCTGTGTCCCCAATATCCCCCAGTGTCCCCAATGTCCCCCAGTGTCCCCTGTGTCCCCTGTGTCCCCAATATCCCCCAGTGTCCCCAATATCCCCCAGTGTCCCCAATATCCCCCAGTGTCCCCAATGTCCCCCACTGTCCCCTGTGTCCCAAATGTCCCCACTGTCCCCTGTGTCCCCAATTTGTCTCCACTGTCCCCAGTGTCCCCAATGTCCCGCAGTGTCCCCAGTGTCCCCACTGTCCCCTGTGTCCCCAATTTGTCTCCACTGTCCCCAATGTCCCCCAGTGTCCCCAATGTCCCCCAGTGTCCCCAGTGTCCCCAGTGTCCCCACTGTCCCCTGTGTCCCCAATTTGTCTCCACTGTCCCCAGTGTCCCCACTGTCCCCTGTGTCCCCAATGTCCCCAGTGTCCCCAGTGTCCCCTGTGTCCCCCAATGTCCCCAATGTCCCCTGTGTCCCCACTGTCCCCAATATCCCCCAGTGTCCCCAGTGTCCCCTGTGTCCCCAATGTCCCCACTGTCCCCTGTGTCCCCCAGTGTCCCCAGTGTCCCCAGTGTCCCCTGTGTCCCACAGCTGGCAGTGACCCCGAGCCCTCGGCCAGGGCCCCTCTCCCGCCGGAGCTGCCGCAGGAGCCGGGGGGGGAGGGGATTGGGGACCCCGAGCCCAAAAATTCCCCTCGGGACCCCGACCCCGCCCCCAGCCCGGGGCTCCCAAAACCCCCGGGAGGCGCCGGAGTGGCCGAGGCTGCGCTGGAGGACGGTGAGGATGGGGAGGATGCCTCGGGAAACCCCCAAATTCCTGATTTCCATCCCTTACTCCCTCGGGAAAACCCCAAATTCCTGATTTCCATCCCTTATTCCCTCGGGAAACCCCCAAATTCCTGATTTCCATCCCTTACTCCCTCGGGAAAACCCCAAATTCCTGATTTCCATCCCTTATTCCCTCGGGAAACCCCCAAATTCCTGATTTCCATCCCTTATTCCCTCGGGAAAACCCCAAATTCCTGATTTCCATCCCTTATTCCCTCGGGAAAACCCCAAATTCCTGATTTCCATCCCTTATTCCCTCGGGAAAACCCCAAATTCCTGATTTCCATCCCTTATTCCCTCGGGAAAACCCCAAATTCCTGATTTTCCCCCTCCTTTTCCTCGGGAAAATCCCAAATTCCTGATTTCTATCCCTTATTCCCTCGGGAAAACCCCAAATTCCTGATTTCCCTCCTCCTTTTCCTCGGGAAAATCCCAAATTCCTGATTTCCCTTCTTTAGTCCCTGGGGAAAATCCCAAATTCCTGATTTCCCTTCTTTATTCCCTCGGGAAAATCCCAAATCCCTCAATTTCCTCCCTTTGTTCCCTCGGGAAAATCCCGAATCCCCTCTCCCCTCCCTCTGTCCCCCAGTCCCAGGACCTTTCTTTGGGATAAATCCCAAATCCCGGTTTTTCCCATCCCGATCCCAGTGGAGACCCTGCGGCTCCTGATTGTCCAGAGGCTCCGGCCGGGCCGGGACCCCGAGCCCGAGGATGACGTCACCCCCACGCCCTCGGTGGCCGGAGCAGCTTCCGGCCAGGCCTGGAATTCTGGGATGTCCGGCCGGGAATTCCCAGTCTCCAGCCGGGATTCTGGGATGTCCAGCCGGGAATTCCCAATGTCCAGTCGGGATTCTGGGATGTCCAGTCGGGAATTCCCAGTGTCCAGTCGGGATTCTGGGATGTCCAGTCGGGAATTCCCAATGTCCAGTCGGGATTTGGCCGTGTCCAACCGGGAATTCCCAATGTCCAGTCGGGATTCTGGGATGTCCAGCCGGGATTTTCCAACGTTCAGTTGGAATTCGGTGCTCTCCAGCCGGGATTTGCCAATGTCCAGTCGGGATTCAGCAATGTCCAGTCGGGAATTCCCAGTGTCCAGTCAGGATTTGCCATTGTCCAGTGGGGATTCAGCAGTGTCCACTCGGGAATTCCCGATGTCCAGCTGGGAATTCTCGATGTCCAGTGAGGAATTCCTGATGTCCAGCCGGGATTCAGCAATGTCCAGTCGGGATTCAACAACGTCCAGTCAGGATTCAGCGACGTCCGGCCGGGATTCGGTGACGTCCAGTCAGGATTCCGTGATGTCCGGCCAGGAATTCCCGATGTCCGGCCGGGAATTCCCGATGTCCAGCCGGGATTTTCCAATGTCCAGCCGGGATTCAGTGGTGTCCAGTCGGGATTCACCGATGTCCGGCCGGGATTCACCAACGTCCAGTTGGGAATTCCCGGTGTCCAGTCGGGAATTCCGAGTGTCCAGTCAGGAATTCCCGGTGTCCAGTCGGGAATTCCAGGTGTCCAGTCAGGAATTCCAGATGTCCGACCGGGATTTGCCAATGTCCACTCAGGAATTCCCAATATCCGGTCGGGAATTCCCAGTATCCAGTGAGGAATTCCCGGTATCCAGTGGGGAATTCTCGGTGTCCAGTCAGGAATTCCCAATATCCTGTCGGGAATTCCCAGTGTCCAGTCAGGAATTCCCAGTATCCAGTGGGGAATTCCCGGTGTCCAGTCAGAAATTCCCGGTGTCCAGTCAGGAATTCCCGGTGTCCAGTCAGGAATTCCCGGTGTCCAGTGGGGAATTCCCGGTGTCCAGTCAGGAATTCCCGGTGTCCGGCCGGGATTTGGCCGCCCAGGAGGGATCCCAGGAAGGGCCGGAGCCCAGCGGGATCCAAATCAACCGGAAAGGTAAAGGGGGAACTGGGAATTTGGGGTGGGATTTGGGGGAATTCGGGGGGATCTGGGGTGGGAATTGGGGATTTGGGATGGATCTGGGACGGGAATTGGGGATTTGGGGCAGGAACTGGGGTGGGATTTGGGGGGGATTTGGGTGAGTTTGGAATGGATTTGGGGGAAATCGGGAATTTGCAGGGAATTGGGGCAGGAATTGGGGGGATTTTGGGGTGGGAATTGGAGGGGATTTGGGGAAATTCGGGGGAGGAATTGGGGGGATTTTGGGGTGGGAATTGGAGGGGATTTGGGGAAATTCGGGGGAGGAATTGGGGGGATTTTGGGGTGGGAATTGGAGGGGATTTGGGGAAATTCGGGGGAGGAATTGGGGGGATTTTGGGGTGGGAATTCCCTGCAGTGCCTGATGGGATCCCTGCTGGGATCTGGGGTCTCATTCCCTGCCCTATCCCTGGATTTAGGGTCTCATTTCCTGCTCCTTTTTGGGATTTGGGGTCTCATTCCCCCCAAAAAATCCCCTCTGGGATTTGGGGTCTCGTTCCCTGGGTGCTGATTTTGGGGTGATTTGGGCGTTCTGATTTTGGGTGTTGATTTTTGGGGGTTGATTTTGGGCTGCTGATTTTGGGGGTGCTGATTTTGGGATTAATTTTGGGATTAATTTTGGGGATTCTGATTTCGGGTGTTGATTTTGGGGTATTGATTTTTGGGGTTAATTTGGGGGGATTCTGATTTTGGGATTCTGATTTTGGGATTGATTTTGGGGATTCTGATTTCGGGTGCTGATTTTGGGTCCTGGTGATGGGTGCCAATTTTTGGGGTGCTGCTTTTGGGTGCTAATTTTGGGTCCCAGTTTTGGGTGCTGGCTGCTAATTTTGGGTTGCTAATTAATTTTGGGGACCTAATTAAGGGCTCTGGGGACTGATTATTTTGGGTTGCTAATTAATTTGGGGAGCTGATTTTGGGTGTTAATTTGGGGTTCTGGGTGCTAATTTTGGGGTGCTGCTTTCAGGTGCTAATTAATTTCGAGTGCTGATTTTGGGGTGCTAATTAATTTCGGGCTCTAATTAATTTCTGGTGCTAATTTGGGGTTCTGAGTGCTGATTTTGGGTGCTAATTTTGGGGAGCTTTTCGGTGCTGGGCGCTGATTTCGGGGGGTGCTAATTAATTTTAGGGTGCTAATTTCGGCTGCTAATTAATTTCGGGCGCTGCTTTGGGGTGCTGGCTGCTAATTGGGTGTGCTGATTAATTTTTGGGGTGCTAATTAATTTCGGGCGCTGATTTTAGACTGCTGCGTGCTAATTAGGGGCGCTAATTAACTTCGGGGTGCCGATTTCGGGTGGCAATTAATTCCGGGTGCTAATTGGGGGGTGCTGATGACCTAATTAAGGTGCTAATTAACTAATTGGGGTGCTAATTACCGCATTCCGGTGGCGGGGCCGCTCCCCCCCTTCCCCTCCTCCCCCCCCCCCCCCCTTTTTGGGGGGCCCAGCCCAGGAGGAGGGGCCTGAGGAGGCCACGCCCCCGAGCGGCTGCAGCCAATCAGAGCCCGAGCTGCGGGAAGGAGGCGGAGCCAGCGCCGAGGGTAACCCGCCCCTCCCCACCCCAAAAAAACCCCAAAAGGGCCCCCAAAAAACCCCAAAAGGGCCCCAAAAACCCCAAAGGGGCCCCAAAAACCCCAAAAGGAACCCAAAACTCAAAAGGGCCCCAAATACCCAGAAGGGTCCCAAAAAAACCCACAAAAGGGCAACCAAAACCTCAAAAGGGCAACCAGAAATCCCAAAAGGGCCCCAAAAACCTCAAAAAGGGCCCCAAAAACCCCAAAAAGGGCCACCAAACTCAGAAAAGGGCCACTAAAAAACCCCAGGGGACACCAAAAAATCCTCTGGGGCCACCAAAGACTCCAAAAAGGCCACCAGAAACACCCCCGTGGGGCCACCAAGGCTCTCAGAGGGTCCCCAGGGCCACCAAGCCCCCCCAGGTGGCCACTGAGGTCCCCCCTTGTCGCTTTCCCAGGGAATTTTTTCTACCTGAGCCTCCCCACGGTGCCCCCCCGGCCAGGAGGGGACATTGGGGACACCCCTGGCGACACCCCTGGGGACAGGGCCACCCCCAGGGCCATCGGGGCCACCCCCAGGGCCACCCCCAGGGCCAGCCCAGGGGACATCGGGGACACGGAGCTGATCCTGGGGACCCTGGAGGGGCTGCGGGGGAAACTGCTGAGACTCAGGGTGAGCCCCCAAAACTGGGGACACTGGGGACACTGGGACAGCACTGGGGACACTGGGGACAGCACTCGGGACACTGGGGACAGCAATGGGGACACTGGGACAGCACTGGGGACACTGGGGACAGCACTGGGGACACTGGGGACACTGGGACAGCACTGGGGACACTGGGGACACTGGGGACACTGGGGACAGCAATGGGGACACTGGGGACAGCAATGGGGACACTGGGGACACTGAGGACAGCAATGGGGACACTGGGGACAGCAATGGGGACAGCAATGGGGACAGCACTGGGGACACTGGGACAGCACTGGGGACACTGGGGACATCACTGGGGACACTGGGGACAGCACTGGGGACACTGGGGACAGCACTGGGGACATCACTGGGGACACTGGGGACAGAACTGGGGACACTGGGACAGCACTGGGGACACTGGGGACAGCACTGGGGACACTGGGACAGCACTGGGGACACTGGGGACAGCAATGGGGACACTGGGGACACTGGGACAGCACTGGGGACACTGGGGACAGCAATGGGGACACTGGGGACAGCAGTGGGGACACTGGGAAACTGCTGAGACTCAGGGTGAGCCCCCAAAACTGGGGACAGTGGGGGCACTGGGGACAGGGGGACATCAGTGGGGACATTGGGATATTAATGAGGACATTAATGGGGACATTGGGGACATTAAAGGTGTCCCCAACGTGTCCCCAACGTGTCCCCCCAGGCCCTGGAAGTCGCTCACCGGCAGCTGCTGCGCTCGCTGGGGGGTGGAGATGCCACCACCCCCAACAACGTCCCCAACAGCGTCCCCAGTGTCCCAAACAGTGTCCCCAGTGTCCCCAACAGCGTCCCCAGTGTCCCCAACAGCGTCCCCAGTGTCCCCAGCGCCGTCCCCGGGCGGGCCCCCCACAGCTCGTGCTCGTCCCGGGCCCCGCGGGGACAGCGTGGCACTGCCAGCCCCGGCACAGGTGAGAGCCCGGGGCCACCCCCGGGTCACCCCCGGTGTCACCCCGGTGTCACCCTGAGTGTCACCCTGAGTGTCACCCTGAATGTCACCCCAGTGTCACCCTGAGTGTCACCCCAGTGTCACCCTGAATGTCACCCCAGTGTCACCCCAGTGTCACCCTGTCACCCTGAGTGTCACCCCAGTGTCACCCTGAATGTCACCCTGAGTGTCACCCTGAGTGTCACCCTGAATGTCACCCTGAGTGTCACCCCAGTGTCACCCCCAGTGTCACCCCCAGGCCATGTCCCCCTCCATGTCCCCTCCATGTCCCCCCAGGTCCCCTTGCTCACACCCCCATTAATTCCCCCATTAATTCCCCGTTATTTCCAATTTCTCCCCCATTATTTTTCCCATTAATTTCCCCATTTTTCCCCATTAATTCCCCACTATTTCCAATTTATTCCCCATTATTTTTCCCATTAATTTCCCCATTATTCCCCATTATTTTCCCCATTAATTCCCCACTGTTCCCAATTTTTTCCCATTATTTTCCCCTTTTATTTTATTTTTTTTTCCAGGCTCGGACAGCCCCGCCCACCTTTAACCCGGGAGGGGGGGGATGGGCTGGAATTTCCCTCCCCTCCCCCCACAGTCCCCGGAAGATTTTTCCAGGGAATTCCACGCGGGAATTCCCCCCCGGACATCCGGACAGACGGACAAATGCACTTTGTTGGGAATTTCCCCTTTTTTTTTTTTTTTTTTTTTTCCCCCGAAAAAAGAAAAATTCCTATAAATATGTACGTACGCCCCTCCCCCACCCTGTAAATACCCCCGGGTGTCCCCTCCCCCCTCCCGGCGACAATCGGGGGTGACACGGCGACAATCGGGGGGGGGTGGCACCCCCAAAATCCCGGGATTTCCCCCCAAAAAAATCCTGGAGTTTCCCCCCCAAAATCCCAGGAATTTCCCCCAGAAAAATCCTGGAGTTTCTCCCCCAAAATCCTGAGGTTTTCCAAAAAAATCCCGGATTTTTCCCCAAAATTTGGGGATTTTCCTCCAAAAAATCCTGAATTTTCCCCCAAAATCCTGAATTTTCCAAAAAAATTCTGAGTTTTTCCCCCAAAATCCCGGATTTTCCCCCAAAGTTTTGGGATTTTCCCCCAAAATCCTGAAGTTTTCCCCTAAAATCCTGGATTTTTCCCTCAAAATTCCTGGATTTTTCCCCGAAAATTCCGGGATTTCCCCCCCAAATCCTGGATTTTCCCAAAATCCCGGGTTTTTCCCCCAAAATCCCGGGTGGGGGGGTCCATATATAAATATTATAAATAACAGAGCCCGGGGGGGCGCTGGAAGCTGGGAAGAATTCCCGAATTTCTGACTCGGTTTTTTTGTGGGATTTGGGGTTTTTTTAATGGGATTTGGTTTTTTTTATGGATTTTGGGATGTTTTTAATGGAATTTGGGGTGGTTTTTTTAATGGGATTTTGGTTTTGTTTTGTTTTTAGTGGGATTTGGGTTTTTAAATGGGATTTTGAGGTTTATTTTATGGGATTTGGGGGGGGGTGTTTTTATGGAATTCGGGGTGTTTATTTTCCTGGGGGTGTCACTGTCCCCGGGGGGTGACAAAGCCCAGACGGTGACAATGCTCCGGGTTATTCACAAGCTGGCAGGGCGGTGGCACTGTCCCTGTCCCCAGGGGGTCCCAGTGGCTCCCAGTAAGTCCCAGTTCCCCGGGAGTGGCCCTGAAGGGACAGGGGGGGACAGGAGGGGACACCGCCCCCAAGTCCCCGTGTCCCCTCCAGGGTCCTCGGCACGGCCGGGGAGGAGCGGTGGCACCTCTGGTGTCACCTCTGGTGTCACCTCATGGTGGCACCTCCCAGGTGTCTTCAGTGTCATATCCTGGGTGTCCCCAGCGTTCTCGGTGTCCTCGATGTCACGTCTCCAGTGTCCCCAGTTCTCCACTTCCAGTGTCCCCAGTGTCCCATCCTGGTGTCCCCAATGTCCCCAGGGCTGTCCCCGCTGTCACAAGGTGAAGATCTCGTCCTGGTGTCCCCAATGTCCCCAGGGCTGTCCCCTCTGTCACAAGGTGAAGATCTCGTCCTGGTGTCCCCAATGTCCCCAGGGCTGTCCCCTCTGTCACAAGGTGAAGATCTCGTCCTGGTGTCCCCAATGTCCCCAGGGCTGTCCCCGCTGTCACAAGGTGAAGATCTCGTCCTCGCTGTCCCTGGTGTCCCATTTCAGTGTCCCCAATGTCCCCAGTGATGTCCCCAGGGCTGTCCCCTCTGTCACAAGGTGAAGATCTCGTCCTGGTGTCCCCAATGTCCCCAGGGCTGTCCCCGCTGTCACAAGGTGAAGATCTCGTCCTGGTGTCCCCAATGTCCCCAGGGCTGTCCCCGCTGTCACAAGGTGAAGATCTCGTCCTGGTGTCCCCAATGTCCCCAGGGCTGTCCCCGCTGTCACAAGGTGAAGATCTCGTCCTCGCTGTCCCTGAGCGCGGCCGCCCGCGGGGTCCTGGTGAGGGGACGGGGACCCAGCCGGGCCCCCCGAGGGGACGCGGGGCTGGGGCCACCCCCGGGGCTGTGGGGACACACCAGTGGCACCAGGGTGGCACTGCCACCGCCCCGGGGACAGCAAACACACCTTCACCCCCGCTCTCCTCCATTTCACCTCAGTTCCACCCCAAATTTCTCCCAGTTTCACCTCAATTTCCTCCCCAATTTCCCCCCAAAATTTCCCCCGATTTTCTTCCCAGTTTCACCCCGATTTTCCCAAATTTCCCCCCAGTTTTTCCCAAGTTAAGCCTCAATTTTGCTCCAATTTCACCCCAACTTCTCCCTCATTTTTTCCCCATTTTTTTTCTCCAGTTTTCCCCCAGTTCCCTCCCAGTTTCCCCCCAGTTCCCACCTGGAGTCGTGGCTCTGCAGCCGCTGCGCCGCCGCCTCCTTGGAGCACCCGAGAAGCCCCAATTTCACCCCAAATTTTCCTCCATTTCTCCCCGAATTTTTCCCCAGATTCTCTCCCCAGTTCCCTCCCAGTTTGGCCCAGTTTCCCCCCAGTTCCCACCTGGTGTCGTGGCTCTGCAGCCGCTGCGCCGCCGCCTCCTTGGAGCGGCCGATCTCGGCGTCCAAGCGCCGCAGGAAATCCGAGGCCGTCAGGTCGTGACGGGAGGGGCTGGGGGGCACCGGGACAGCCCCGGCAATGTCCCCGGCAATGTCCCCGGCAGTGTCCCCGGCAGTGTCCCCGGCAGTGTCCCGGTCCCAGGGCCCCGGCAGTGTCCCCGGCAGTGTCCCGGTCCCAGGGCCCCGGGGGCCGAGCAGGGGCCGGGATGAGCAGCGTGGGTTTCAGGAAAATCGTGTCCGAGGAGTAGAGGCGGTTGGCGCGCTGGATCTGCTCCATCTGCGGGATCGGGATCGGGATTGGGGATTGGGACGGGGATTTATGGAATGGGATGGGACGGGGATGGGATGGGACCAGTAAAGGGACAGGGATGGGGACAGGGATAAGGATGAGATGGGGACCAATTACAGGGACAGAAACAGGGATAAGGATGGGAGCGAGATAAGGACAGGGACGGGATGGGGAAGGGGACAGAGGGAAGGATGGGATGGGGACACGGACCAGGACGCGCGAGCGAAGTGAACCGGGCCAGGACAGGCCCGGGATGACCCCTGAGGCCTCCCCTCCCCCGGTGTCCCCCCGGTGTCCCCCGCTCACCGTCACCCCATAGCGCAGCGCCAGCCCCGGCAGGGTGTCCCCGGGCTGCAGGCGGTGCTCCCGAGGGGCCGCCCCGGCTCCGTCGCTCCCCGCCATGGCCCGCCCGGGGGTCCGGCCCGGGGGTTCCGCCCGGGGGTCCCACCCCGGGGTCCCGGCCCGGCCCCGCCGCTCACGGGGCGCGCTCGGCCCCGAGCCCCTCCGAACCGGCGCGGCCTCGCGGCGCCTTCTGGAAGTTGTAGTTCCGTCCGCGCCATTTCCGCCGCCATTCCCACGGAGGCTTCCCGCGGTTGAACCACAACTCCCGTCATGCCGCGGGAGCCGCGCTGAGTGCTCGCTGATTGGTTGTTCCCCCCGCGCACTGCCCGTTGGGAAGGGCCACCCGGAAGCGGCGGCGGTGGTTGCCATGGTGACCGCGGCCTAGCGGTAGCCGCCATGTCGTTTAAGCGCGACGAGAGCGACCCGGGACCGCTCGGGGCGCTTCAGGTGGGGCCGGGACCCCCCGGGACCCCTCCCCGGACACCCCCCGGGGACCCCCGGCAATCCCAACCCCAGCCCCCGGGGGTGCGGCCTGAACCCCTCGGGTCCCCTGAGGCCTTCCCTGGGTCCCTTCGTGTCCCCTCGAGGTCCCCCCGGGTCCCCTCTGAGCCCTTCCCTGACCCCCCCGGAACCCCCAACGCTTCCCTGGGTGTCCCTTTGTGTCCCCCCAGTCCTCCCAACCCTTCCCTGGGTGTCCCCAGGGTCCCTTTACCAAGGAGGGACAGTCTGGGGACAGGGTGAGGGACAATTTGGGGACAGGGTGGCCCTGGGTGACCCCGGGGTGGCCCTGCTGTCCCCAGAAGCGCCGCGTGGCCGAGCTGCTGGCCAGCGCCATCCCCGAGGACGAGGCGCTGCTGCTGCGAGACGGCAGGTGAGGGTCCCTGGTGTCCCCTGGTGTCCCCAAGTCCCCTGGCACAGCTTTGGGGGGGTTCTGGCATTGTCACCGTCCCCTTGGCCTGGATTTGGGGGGTCCTGGCAGTGTCACCCTGCCCTGGGCACAGGTTTGGGGGGTCCCCACCGTGTCCCCTCGCTGTCCCCAGGCTGGCGTGCTCGCTGTGTCCCCACCGGCCCGTGTGTGACACTCTGCAGACCCTGGTGCTGCACAGGGCGGGCAGGAAACACCTGGACAGTGAGTGCGGGGTCCCCGTGTCCCCATGTCCCCACGTCACCTGTCCTGTGTCACCTGTCCTGTCCCCATATCTGTCCCCAGGGTGTCCCCAGGGTGTCCCCAGGGTGTCCCCTCTCTGTCCCCAGGCCTGCAGCGATCCTACGGCCGGCCCCGCTGTGCCCAGGTGACCCCGCAGGGACCCCAGGTGGCCCCGGGGGTGGCCCCAGCTGTGCAGGTGGGTGTGGCCCGGGTGGGCGTGGCCTCTGTGGGTGTGGTTCTGTGCGGGTGTGGCCTGTGGGTGTGTCCCCAAGTGGGCACGGCCTGACCCGAGCGTGTCCCTGTGTCCCTGTCCCTGTGTCCCCTCCCTGTCCCTGTGTCCCCTCCCTGTCCCTGTGTCCCCTCCCTGTCCCTGTCCCCTCCGTGTCCCCCGGTTGCCCCCAGGCTCCGTTGCTGGCCCGGACGCGGCGCGTGGCTCGGAGCGCGCTGCTGCCATCGGCCCCGTACAGCAGCTGCTGCAGGAGAACTGCGTGAGAGAAATGGGGACAAAAACGGGGAAAATGGGGAAAATGGGGGGGAAGAAGTGGGAAAAAAACAGGGAAAAATAGGGGGAAAAAATGGGGGAGAATGGAGAGGAAATGGGAAAAAATGGGGGAAAACAGGAGAAAATGGGGGGAAAAAAGAGAAACAAAAACAGGGAGAAATGGGGAGAAACACAGGAAGAACAGAGAAATGGGTAAAGAATGGGAAAAACAGGAGAGAACGGGTAAAAAATATGGAAAAAAGGGAAAAGATGGGAAAGGGACACCGGTGGGATGAGGAGAATTGGGGAAAACCTTGGAACTCCCTGGAAATGTGGGGATTTTGGGGGGATTCAGCCCCCTCTGCCTTCCCCCCTCCCAGGACAAAGGGCCCCAGGATCCCCGGGACGATCCCAAAAAATTCCCAAACGCCGCCGGAGCCGTCCCGGAATTCCGGGAATCCCAAAATTCTCACACACACAGAGGGTGAGACCCTCCCCTCCCCCCACCCCAGAATTCCAGGGGGTTTCCCAGGGAATTCCCAATCCCTGGAATTGCCAGCAGCCCCTTCCTGGCTCCCCCAGGTGTTCCCAAGGAGAGGAGAGCGGGAAGGAAAGAGAATTCCCGGATTTCCGAGGGGAATTCCCGGATTTCCGAAGGGAATTCCCGAATTTCCGAAGAGAATTCCCAGATTTCCAAAGAGAATTCCCGGATTTCCGAAGGGCTCAGCCCCGAGCGGCTGCGGATCCTTCGGCACCACCTGCACCTGCGCAGGTGAGTGAAACTCTGGGAATTTTGGGGGGGGGGGGGGAAAAAATCCCAAAAAATCCCCAAAAAATCCCCAAAAATCTTGAAAGAAAATGCTCCAAAGCAGCTCGTAAGAATTCCTAAGAAATCTTCAAAAATAAAAAAAAAAAGACCTGGGGAAAAAAAAAAAAAAAAATAGACCCCAAAAAGAGGCCCAAAAATTCTCCAAAAAATTTTAAAAATAAATCCCAAAAAAATGCCGAAATTCCAAAAAAAAAAAAATCCTAAAAAATCCCCCCAAAATCCCATTTTCCTCCGTGGCAGCCAGGGCTGGGTCCAGGATCCTGCTGGGAATTGGATCAAGGACGAGAACGCCGAGTTCGACTCCGACGAGGAGGAGCCGCCACCTCTGCCACCCCCCTGACGTCCCCAAATGTCCCCAAGGGTCCCCAAATGTCCCCAGATATCCTCACACCCCCGGGAATAAAGTGGATTTTTTTTTTAAGTTTTTGGGGGATTTTTTTTAGATTTTTTTTTGCCATTTTTTCGCCTTTTTTTTTTGCAATTTTGGGGGGATTTTGGGTTTTTTTGGGGGGGATTTTTGGGGGGGAATTTTTGCAGATTTTTGGGAGATTTTGGGGAGATTTTTTTGGAAATTTTGGAGGGATTTTTGGGGAATTTCTGGGTATTTTTGGGGGGGGATTTCTGGGGATTTTGAGTGGTTTTCTGGGAGAATTTTAGGGGAATTTTTTGGCTTTGTTTTTTTTTAATCTCTACGTCATTTTGGGGGGATTTATTTTTGATTTTTGGGGACTTCTTGGGAATTTTTTTTTGGAGTGTTGGGAATTGTCCCAGGAAAGGAATCTGGGGCTCCCTGTCCCCCTCCTTTCCCCCTAAAATTTTTAGGATTTTCCTACAAACCCCTCAGAAAACCCAAAATCGGGGAATTTGGGATTTCCCACGGTGACCTCACAGATCCAGGGGGACACATTTGGGGTCATGGCCACCCCCAAAACCCCAAAACCCCAAATCCGTGGGTTTTCCAGCATTTTTCCAGTTTATTCCCAGTTCATTCCCAGTTCGTTCCTGAGCTCGGGGTGGGCACGGGGGAATTTTTAGGATTTCTTCTGTTGGCGACCTGGGGGGAGAAAAAATGGGAGGGGGGGGTCAGGGGTGGGACCCCAAATCCTGCCCCAGGGGACATTTGGGGACAAATCTGGGACCCCAAATCCTGCCCCAGGGGACATTTGGGAACATTCAGGAGCTCCTTCCAAGGTGGGCTCAGCTCTGGGACCCCCAATTTCCCCCAGGTGACACTTGGGGACCCTTGGGGACATTTGAGAACCCTTGGGGACCCTTGGGGACACTCCCAGATCTCCTTTTAAGGTGGGACAGCCCAAGTTCCCCCCCTTGGGGACCCTTGGGGACATTGGGGCCCTTGGGGACATTTGGGAACCCTTGGGGACACATTTGGGGACCCTTGGTGACCCCTGGTGACCCTGGTGGCCTTTGGTGGCCCTTGGGGACACATTTGGGGACCCTTGGTGACCCTGGTGGCCCTGGTGACCCTGGTGGCCCTTGGTGGCCCTGGGGACACATTTGGGGACCCTGGTGACCCTGGTGGCCCTGGTGACCCTGGTGGCCCTTGGGGACACATTTGGGGACCCTTGGTGACCCTGGTGGCCCTGGGGACACATTTGGGGACCCTGGTGGCCCTTGGTGGCCCTGGGGACACATTTGGTGGCCCTGGGGACACATTTGGTGACCCTTGGTGACCCTGGTGGCCCTTGGGGACACATTTGGTGGCCCTGGGGACACATTTGGTGGCCCTTGGGGACACATTTGGTGGCGCTGGGGACACTGACGGAGCTCGTTGTTGCGGGTGAGGGCGGCGGCGGCGCGCGCCCGCGGGCCCTGCAGGGTGAAGGTGTAGCCGAGGCGCAGCAGGGACGGGCACTGCTCCAGCGTGGCTGCCATGGCCATCTCCACCGTGTCCCCAAGGCGCTGGCTCTGCACGGGGGACATTGTCACTGTCACTGTCACTGTCACTGCCACTGTCACTGTCACATCCCCCCAGCGTCCCCCAGCATGGCCACCATGCCCATCTCCACCTTGTCCCCGAGCCATTGGCACTGCAGCACTGGGGACAGGCAGGTCACTGTCACCTCCTCTGCTGTCCCTGCTGTCCCTGTCCCCAGTGTCACCTGGTTGTCCACTCTCAGCTCGCTCAGGCTCGGGTTGTGCCCCATGGCCGCCAGCAGCCGCAGCATCCCCGCGCTGCTGATGAAGTTGGACTCGAGGTTGAGGCTCTGGAGGCTCCGGTTCTGCTCCAGCATCTCGGCCACCGCCTGGGGACACCAGAGTGACACCCAAATGGCACCATGGGGACACCACCCTTGGTGTCCTGGGGATGGGGGGACAGGCACGGGGTGGGGACTGTCCCCAAACTGTCTGGGGACATGAGGGACACGGGGCAGGGAATGCCCCCAGCCCACGTGGGGACACTTCGGGGACATTTGGGGACTCACGTTGGCCACCAGGTCGTTGCTGCGTGTGGCCACCAGGCTGAGGCTGCGCACGTGGGTGTTGGTCTTGATGGCCTGGCAGATGGCCTCGAGCGTGGGGACAGGGATGTCCTGGGGACAGTTGGGGGCAGCAGGGTCACCGAGGGGCTGGGGTGGGACCTGCCACCTTGGGGACACCCTGGGGACAGGAATCACCCCCCTGGGGACACCTTGGGGACAGGAACCATCCCCTTGGGGACACCTCAAGGTGGCCCACGGCCCCCCGGGGAGCCTTGGGGACGCGCTGGGGACAGTGCCAGCGCGGTGTCACCTTGATGTTGTTGAGGTTGACGTCCTGCAGCTCGGGGTCGTTGTTCTGCAGCCGCTGCAGCGTCTCGGCCACGTCCGTGGGGTTCGGGGGCTCGTCCGGCACCGGGCGGTACCGGTCCGGCTGCACCACGCCTGGGACATGGGGACACCGTGGGGACACCACGGGGACACCGTGGGGACACCGTGGGGACACCACAGGAACATGGGGACACAGGGGGCACCACAGGGACACCAGGCCTGTCCCCAGCCGTGTCCCTTTGTCACTCACTGTTGATGCCCTCGGTGTTGGAGATGTTCCCGCTGCAGATGGCATCGTAGTACTGCTTGTTACTCATCAGCGTGTACATGCCCAGGATGGCTGTGGGGACACGGGGACATCGGGGTGACATTGGGGACACTGGGGACACAGGAGCCCGCTGTCCCCTCGGGGAGGTGGCACTGGGTCGGAGCTGCTTTAACTGAGGGGACACAGAGGGTGAGGGGGGACAGAGTGTGACCCTGTGGGACAAAGTGTGTGACACTGGGACAGGGTGACATGGGGACAGGTGTGTGACACTCAGGTGTGACACTCAGGTGTGTGACACTCAGGACACTCAGGTGTGACTCTCAGGTGTGTGACTCTCAGGTGTGTGACACTCAGGTGTGCCGTGCTGTCCCCTCCCCGTGTGACACTCGGTGGCCCCTCGGGGGCAGCGTTACCCTCGGCCGAGGCCCTTCCTGGTGCTGATCCCGGCCCCGGGGGGATCCCAGCCTGCGCAGAACGGCCTCGTTCCCATGGAAATCCCATGGAAATCCCATGGAAATCCCATGGAAATCCCATGGAAATCCCATGGAAATCCCATGGAAATCCCAATTCCATCTCATGGATCCCATCCCAGCCCAGCCCCATCAGATCCCATTCCCGTTCCTGATCCTATTCCCATTCCCATTCCCAATCTCATTCTCATTCCCACCCCGCACCCACCGGCGATGTCACACATCCCGATCCCATTCCCCAATCCCCATTCCCAATCCCCATTCCCGATCCCAATCCCCATTCCCAATCCCCATTCCCAGTCCCCACCCACCGGCGATGTCGCACATCTCGATCCCATTCCCCAATCCCCATTCCCGATCCCATTCCCCATTCCCAGTCCCATTCCCAATCCCCATTCCCAGTCCCCACCCACCGGCGATGTCGCACATCTCGGCCTCGGTGGCGTTGGCCAGCGCCTCCTCCAGCTCCGGCTCCAGCGTCACCTGCTCCTCCCGCGGCAGCTCTGGCGCCACCGCCTTGGGGACAAACGGCTTCCCTGGGGACAGGGACAGGGACATGGGGACAGGGGACAAACGGCTTCCCTGGGGACAGGGACAGGGACATGGGGACAGGGACAGGGGACAAACGGCTTCCCTGGGGACAGGGACAGGGACAGGGACATGGGGACAGGGGACAAACGGCTTCCCTGGGGACAGGGACATGGGGATGTTGAGGCTGGCACTGCGGGGGGTGACACTGCCAGGGGCTGTGACCATCCCCAGGGTGACACTGCCAGGGCTGGTGGCCGTGCCCGGGTGACACTGCCAGGGGCTGTGACCATCCCCAGGGTGACACTGCCAGGGGCTGTGACCATCCCCAGGGTGACACTGCCAGGGCTGGTGGCCGTGCCCGGGTGACACTGCCAGGGGCTGTGACCATCCCCAGGGTGACACTGCCAGGGCTGGTGGCCGTGCCCGGGGCTGGCGGGGGCCCAGCTCGCCCAGGACACCCGAGCCGCTGGCGAGGCCGAGCTAAATATACCCGAGCCCGGGGGCCCGGTCCCCTCAGTGTCCCCAGCCTGTCCCCACACTGTCCCCAGGCCATCCCCACACTGTCTCCACTGTCCACGGGTTTCCCCAGGTGTTCCCCCACCGTCCCCAGGTGTCCCCAGGTGTCCCCAGACCTTTTTTCTCGCCGGTGAAGGGCACGAGGTCCTGGCGCTCCTCGGCCTCCAGCGCCTGCCTCTCCAGGTGCTGCAGCAGCGCGTCCCTGTCCAGGGGTCCCGTTGGGCTCTTCTGGGTCTGGTCCCGCTGTCGCAGCCCCGCTGGCAGCAGCACGTTCTGGGGACAGCGCCCGTGTCACCTCCCGTGTCACCTCCCGCCGTGTCCCCAGGTGTCCCCGTGCCCACCTCGGGGTCCATCTCGGCCAGCTCGGCGTCCAGCTGGGCCAGCTCCTCCGGGGACAGCTCCTGCAGGATTTTGTCCTCGTCGATGTCGCGGTATTTCTCCAGCTCCTGCCGGTACGGCGTCATGGCCGCGGGGACCTGGGGACAGCGCGGTGGCACCGATGGGACAGCGGGACACGGGGGGACACGGAGGGACACGGGGGGACACGGAGGGACACGGGGGGACACGGGGGGACACGGGGGACACGGAGGGACACGGGGGGACACGGGGGGACACGGGGGGACAGTGGGGGTGGCACTGCTGGGGACAGCGGGTGACACAGGGGTGTGCCAGTGGGGGTGGCACCACTAGGGACAGCGGGGGACACGGGGGGACAGCGGGGGTGGTGGCGCTGGGGACACCGGGGGGACATGGAGGGTCCCCTCCGTAGGGACAGCCCTTGGGGACACCGAGCACACCCCCACCTAAAGTGTCCCCAAATGTTGTCCCCAACCTTTGTCACCTCCCAGGGTCACACCGCGCTCTGTCCCCCCCCAAAATTCCCAAATCATCCGGGGGGAGGTGACAGGAGGGACAAAGCGCGGTGTCCCCAAATGTCGCGACCCCACAAACGCCGCCCCGCGGTGTCCCCAGAGCGGGGGGTGGGGACACACCTGCCCCGCCCCACCCCCCTCGGAGCGTGGGAATTCCTTTGGGAAGCGGCTCCGGGATCCCCAAAATCCCAAAATTCGGAGGGGGGGAGGTGACACCGCCGCCACCGCCCTGGGGACAAGGCGGGGACAGCGCGGCCGTACCTGGGGCCGATCCCTAAAGCGGGGGGCGATCCCAAACGCCGGCGCTGATCCTAAAGCCGGGGGGCGGATCCTAAAGCCGGTCCTAAAGGCGATCCCAAAAGCCGGGGCTGATCCCGGGGCCGATCCCAAAGCTGCGGGGCCGCGCGGGGCATGAGATCAGCGCTTTATTCGGGCCGGGAGGGGCGGATCCCAAAGCCGGCCCTTATCGGGAACGGGGGGGCCCCGCCCCGGCCCCAAAATCCGCCGGGGGCAGAAGGGACAGCGGCTCCTGCCCCAATCCCATAAACCCTGCAAAGATCCCGCCCCAAAACCGCCGGGATCCTTCCCAAATCCTATAAACCCTACGAAGCTCAAGGAGGGCTTGGCCCCACAAGCCCAAAATTCGGGGGGTGAACGGATTTGGGGGGAACTGGGAATGAATTTTGTAGGGTCTTCTGGAAAAGGAGATCCCATAAAGTTTATTTTAGGGTTTTCTGGGAAAAGGGGGATCCCATAAATCCCATTTGTTTATTGTAGGGTGTTGTGGGAAATAAAGGGCTAATGAGCCTCGTTTATTTTAGGATCTCCTGGGAAAAGGGGCTCCCACCCCAAATTTTTTGTAGGATTTCCTGGAAAAAGGGGATCCCACCTAAAAGTTTCCATAGGATCTCCATAAAAAGGAGCTCCAATCCCATATTTTCTGTAGGATCTCCTGGAAAAGGGGCTCCCATTCCAAATTTTTTGTAGGATTTCCATAAAAAGGGGCTCCCACCCCACATTTTTGTGGGATCTCACACCACCCCACACAAACCAAGCCCCAACTCTGCTTTATTCCCTCCCCCAACACCCCCTGTGAACAGTGACCCCCCCAAAAAACATCACTCCCAATGATCCCACATCCCTAAATCCCAAATCCCGATATCCTGACACCCCAATATCCCAAAATCTTGGGATTTCAGGAGCTGGGAACGTTTTGATGATTTTGTGTCATTCTGGGTTGGGTCTTCTCAAGAAAACACAACCCCAAAACTTCAATATCCCGATATCCCATATCCCAATACCCAAAATCCCAATATCCCAGTACCCCAAAATCCCAGAATCCCAGGATTACGGGCGCTGGGAATGCTCTGTTTGATGATGATTTTCCATCACTTTGGATGGGAGCCACTCAACAAATCCATCGCCGTGGATGACTCCATCTCCCAATATTCCAACACCCCAAATCCCAATAACCCCAGACCCCGAATCCCAGGACGTCAGGCGCTGGGCACGCTCTGTTTGATGACGATTTTCTGCCATTTTGGATGGAAAATCCTCAACAAATCCATTGCCGTGGATGACTCCATCTCCCAATATCCCAAATCCTGAATTCCCACTATCCCAGTAACCCCAGACCCCGAATCCCGGGACGTCAGGCGCTGGGCACGCTCTGTTTGATGACGATTTTCTGCCATTTTGGATGGAAACCACTCAACAAATCCATCACTGCTGATGATGCCATCTCCCAATATCCCAAATCCTGAAATCCCACTATCCCAGTAACCCCAGACCCCGAATCCCGGGACGTCAGGCGCTGGGCACGCTCTGTTTGATGACGATTTTCTGGCGGCCGGGGCGCGGCCCGGGGCCGTCGGCGGGCGCGGCCATGGCGGCGGCGGCGCTGGGCAGCCCGTGCGCCGTGATGTATTTCCTGTAGGCCTCGCGGATGATGCGGAAGGCGCGGGCGTTGGAGTAGGGGATGTCGGTGATGGGGTCCCGGTACAGGGCGGGCTTGTGGGTGACGGGACACAGCTCCCGCACCGGCAGACGCGGCGCCTTGCTCCGGGGGAAGCAGCGCTCGAAGGTGGCGTCGTCGCTGAAGGAGATGAAGGTGCGGGAGCATTTCCCTGGGGACGGCGGGGAGGCTGCGGGGTGTGAGTCGGGGTCCAGCCTGGAACGGCACAGGGAGAAGGGGGGTGGGATGGTGGGACACGGCTGGGTGGGCAACGGGGCTTGGGGTGCCCAGAAACTGTGAATCTAATGGGGTTTGGGGTGCCCAGGAACTGTGAATCTAATGGGGTTTGGGGTGCCCAGAAACTGTGACTAATGGGGTTTGGGGTGCCCAGAAACTGTGAATCTAACGGGGTTTGGGGTGCCCAGAAACTGACACTCCCCAGGGGTTTGGGGTCTCAAAAACTGTGAATCTAATAGGGTTTGGGGTGCCCAGAAACTGACAGTCCCCAGGGGTTTGGGGTCTCAAAAACTGTGAATCTAATGGGGTTTGGGGTGCCCAAAAACTGCAACCCCAATGGGATTTGGGATCTCAAATACTGCAATTCCAAAGAAGGGTTTGGGGTCTCAAAAACTGCCACTCCCAAGGGGTTTGGGGTGCCCAGAAACTGTGAATCTAATGGGGTTTGGGGTGCCCAGAAACTGACGCTCCCCAGGGGTTTGGGGTGCCCAAAAGCTGTGAATCTAATGGGGTTTGAGGTGCCCAAAAACTGCAACCCTAATGGGGTTTGGGATCTCAAATACTGCAGTTCCAAAGGAGGGTTTGGGGTGCCCAAAAACTGCAACTCCAATGGGGTTTGGGTTGGTATGGTGGTGCCCAAAACCTGTTTTTCCCATGGGATTTGGGATTGCCAAGGTGGTGCCCAAAAACTGCCACTCCCAAGGGGTTTGGGCTGCCAAGGTGGTGTCCTAAATCTGTTTTTCCCATGGGATTTTGGTGCTCCAAGGTGCTTTTCCCTCCTCAAATTGAAAAGGACGCCAAAGGGAAATCTCCAGTTTGGGATCCAGCCCCCAAATCCGGAATTTTGGGATTGGGGCGCTGCCCAACCCCTGTGGAGCAGCTGCAGGGGATGATCCAGGCTGGGATTTGGGATTTTGGTGGCGCTCACCCCTCGACGTCCACGGGGTCGTCGCGGCCGGGCTCGGGCAGCAGGGGCATGGTGAGGGACCAGTAGCGGATCACGGGGCCCACGATCTTCCTCTTCTTCTGCACCTGCTTCTTCTTGTCGGCCTCCAGGCGCTCGTAGTTCTCTGGGATTGGGAACGGGGCCGGGATTGGGGTCAGGGAACAGGGGCAGGAATGGGGACAGGAACGGGGGCAGGAATGGGTCATCCCGGCATGGCCACATTTCTGGGGTGCCAGGTCTGGTCCTGGGATCCCTGTGCCATTCCTGGGATCCCAGTGCCATTCCTGGGATCCTTATGACATTCCCGGGAACCCTGTGACATTCCTGGGATCCCTGTGCCATTCCTGGGAACCCTGTGCCATTCCTGGCATGCCTACAACAGTCTTGGCATCCTTGTGCCATTCCTGGGATCCCTATGACATTCCTGGGATCCCTGTGACATTCCTGGGAACCCTGAGCTGTTCCCAGTGACATTCCCTGTCCCATTCCTGCTGCCCTGGTGCCATTCCTGAGGTCCCTGTCTCATTCCCAGTCCCATTCCCGGTGTCCCTGTCCCGTTCCCATTCCCAGTATCCCATTCCCAGTATCCCAATCCCATTCCCACTCACCCAGGGAGCGCAGGTTGATCTCCTCAGTGATCTTGGCCTCCTCCAGCAGCTCCTCCTGGGTCAGGGGCCGCTCGTAGCTGGTGCCTCCCTTTTTCCTCTTGGATTGCACCTGGCGCTCCTGGAGCCGCAGGAACGTCTGCCGGGTGTGCTCCGTGGTGGACTGACGCATGTGCTTCCTGCCTGGAGGGACACTGCATCAGCCCTGGGACCACTGGATCACCCTGAGATCCCTGAGATCCCATTCCCAACCCCTGGAGCACCAGGAGCTCTCCCATGGGATCCCATTTCCAGCTGGGATCACCCAGACCCTGCTCCCACCCCATCCCCACCCCACACTCACTGTCTCCCCCATCCTCCTGCAGCTCCAAGGGCACGGATTTCACCTCCCTACTTTTCTGGGATCCTCCCCGCGGACCCTCCGCCTTCTTGGCCCGGAGGCTCTTGAGCGGCTCCTGAAGGACAAAACACAGAATTACAAAAACAAAACCCCGAACCGATGGTTTTGGGGCCGTTTTTCCGCAGGAAAAGCCGCCCGGGGGGTGTCTGGGTACCCGGTAGGCCTTGGTGAGGACGCGGCGGCGGCGCCGGGGCTCGGCCTCGTCCTGCTCCGAGCCCGGCTCGTCGCCCTCGTCGATGTCAAAGTCCGAGTCCACCTCGTCATCGCTGTCCGAGTGCTCCCCGCGGTACTCGTCGTCCCCCGATTCCTGTGGGGATGTTGGGAATGTGGGGTTGGGAACGATGGAAACCCCACTGAGAGATCCCCATGGGACTCGCTGTCCCCAGATTCCTGTGGGACACAGGGATGGATGTCCATGGAACATCCCACCCTTCTGAGGGGCTCCCATGGATCCGTTATCCCTGGATTCCTGTGGAATTCGGGATCTCTCACCGCACAGACCCCTCTGAGGGGCTCCCATGGACCCCCGTTATCCCGGAATCCCACAGGGATGGATCACCGAGGAGATCCCATGGATCCCCCAAAACCTGATCCCTGGATATCCCCACATCCCTGCACACGCCCGCATTCCCTGGAAAATCCCCACATTCCCTGCAAGCCCCAGCTGGGGCCCCCCAGCCTCCCTCGGCCCCCCCACTCCCCTCACGTTTCCCGCCACTGCCCTCCCTCCCCTCAGAGCGCGGGCGCCGCTCCCGCCGGCCTCGCCGCCCTCCCGGCGGGCTCGTCGCCGTCTCCCGCCGCTCCCTCCCGCTGCCGCTCGCCTCGTTGAAGCCGCCGTAGGTGGTCTGGTAGAACTCGTCCTCCTCCTCGGCCTGGAGCAGCCCCGAGAGGCGATTCCCGGCCGTTCTCCGCGGGGCGCGGCCCTCGGCCAGGCTCATCTCGGCGCTCGCGGTGTCGCCCTGCGGGGCGGGCCCGGCAGGCGGCTCAGCCGAGCGCCGAGCGATCGATGGGGACCGAGCGGGAGAGCGCGACACCGCGCGGGGGAAGACGGGACGGGAGGGGTGACGTCATCGCGTGAGGTGACGTCATCGCGTGGGGCCGCTTAATTGTTTTGAGTGACGTCATGGGACGGGTGTGGCTCTGTGCCATCATAGGATAGAGGCACCAATGCGTGAGTGACGTCACAGGATGGCGATGCGTGCGCTCTGTGGCAACACAGGGGTGAAGACGCCCGTGCTCCTGTGACGTCGCTGAGTGGGGGTGTGGCACATAAGGGTGATGCTCTGTGACGTCATTTACCGTTGTGCTCATGTGACGTCAGCGGTCATGACGTCACTCCTCCCGTTACGTGACACCCCGGGGGCGAATCCAAACGGAAAGAGAGGCGGCGCCGCCGCCCGAGCTGCGCATGCGCCGCTCTCGCCCGCCCGCGTGGCCCCCGCTCCCCCCATCTCCCGCGGCCGCGTGGGGCGCACCGCGAGGGGCGGGGCTGAGCGCTATGGGGGCGTGGCTTAGCAGAAAACGGGGCGCGCCCACGCCTGATTGGTGGGATTAAGCATTGAGGGGGCGTGGTTTAGAGCTGAGGGGGCGGAGTGGATGTGGAGGAGGCGTGGTTTAACCGCGCGGGGGCGGTGCCACAGAGAAAATGGGCGGTGCTGGGCGGGGAGTGGGCGTCTCTCTGCCCACATAAGGCTCAATAATATGCATAATGGGCGTGGTTTACCCTGAATGGGCGTGGCCTGTGGGGGCGGCCGGGCGTGGCGCGCGGGGGCGGGCTGAGGTGGGGGGGGGGCGCGCAGCGCGCGCTCCAAGATGGCGGCGGCGGCTGCGGGGCCCGAGTCGGGCGGCAGCAGCGGCAGCAGCGGCGGCCTCGGCGGTACCGGCCGGGAACGGGGCCGGGCATGGGGCCGGGGGGCTCGGGCAGGGCTGGGAAGGGGTCCGGGGTGGGGGGGTCGGGGGTCAAGGGGGCGTGGGGGGGTGAGGGAAGGGGGTGGGGGGGGTCTGAGGGCGTGAGGGAATGAGGGGATTTGGGGGGGTTTAGAGGGGTCTGGGGGCGTGAGGGGAATGAGGGGATTTTAGGGGGCTCTGAGGGGTCTGGGGGCGTGAGGGAATGAGGGGATTTTGGGGGGTTTAGAGGGGTCTGGGGGCGTGAGGGGAATGAGGGGATTTTAGGGGGCTCTGAGGGGTCTGGGGGCGTGAGGGGAATGAGGGGATTTTGGGGGGTTATGAGGGGTCTGGGGGCGTGAGGGGAATGAGGGGATTTTGGGGGGCTCTGAGGGGTCTGGGGGCGTGAGGGGAATGGGAGGATTTGGGGGTTTATGAGGGGGATTTTAGGGGATTATGAGAGGGATTTTGGGGGTCTATGAGGGATTTATTGGGAGAATTATGAAAGGTTTTTTGGGAGAGTTATGAGGGGGATTTGGGGGTTTATGGGGGTCTGGGGGTGTGATGGGAATGGGGGGATTTTGGGGGATTGTGAGGGGTTTTTTGGGAGCTATGAGGGAAATTTTGTGGGGTTACGAGGGGTCTGTTGGGAGAGTTATGAGGAGGGTTTTGGGGGATTATGAGGGAGAATTTTGTGGGGTATTGAGGGTTTTTTAGGGAGTGTTATGAGGGATTTGGATCTTCCTGAGGGAATTCTGTGGGATTTGGGTCTTCCTGGGGGTGTCTAAGATTCCATGGGGGAGGGATCTGGACTCGGCTTTTCCCTGGAAAAACAGAATTCCAAACTTCCCTTTTCGGGGGAAAGGGAACAGGGGGAGGGATTTGAGAGCCTCAAAATTTTCCTCCCCTCCCCAAAAATTAAAAAATAAAAAGGGAACGGGGTGGGGAAGGAGAAGTTTGTTGGTGCCAGGGAAATCCGATCCCAGTTCCTGTCCGGTGACTCACGGGGGAGGGGAGGTGGGAGCAGCTCGCGGGGATCCCAAAATCCCGGGGGGAAAAAAATCCCAAAATCCCAGGGAAAAAAAATAAAAAATCTCCCCAAAGAAATGGCTGCGGGGACGGCGACAAAAGCGTGGAATGTGTCGGGATAAGCGGGAATGTGAGCCAGGGAAGGGGCTGGAAGAGCAGCCAGCGCTCGGAAAACCGGGAATTCGCCGGCTTTCAGGGATGAACCAACGGATTTTTTGGTTTTTCCAACCTCGAATTTTTCCTTTTCCCGGTTTCCCCCCAGCCTGGCGGAATTTCTGGGAGAATCCAGCCCTTTTATCTGGCTTTTTGTCTAGCTCCAAATCAGTTTTTCCACCTTAAATCGTGGGTGCAGATCCATAAAAATTCCCTTTGGGAAGGAGCTCCCTGCTCTTCACTTTTCTCTGGAAGGATTCGAGGTCTGGCCTCTGATTTTCTGGCTCTTTATCCACGCTTTTTTTGGGAATTTGGAGCCAGAAGCCCAAGGAGAAGAGCGTGGGGAGTTGGAATAAATTCCATTTTTGTGTTTTGGGGTTTTTCCTTGTTTTCCTGGGGTTTTTCTGGGATTTTTCCTTGCTTTTCTGGGATTGATCCCTCTCTGAGCGTGGATTTTCCTTTCTCTTGGCAGGATCCAACACCTTCAAAAAATCCCTGACTCCTGAGGTGAGTTCCAGGCTGGAAAAATCCCAAATTCCAGCTTTTTTCTTCACCTTTTCCACTTTTTCCTGTTCCTTTTCCAACATTTTGGGTGGGAAAAAACTGAATTTTCCTTTTTTTCCCTCCCTCTCTTCCCGTTTTTCCCTTTCCCAAGATGCCAGGAGGATCCCAAACCATCCGGAAGGGCCACAGAGGAGTGGATTCCACGGGGGAAACCACCTACAAAAAGGTAAATTCCCACTTTTTTCCCCTCCTTTCCCCCAGGAATTCTGCCTGGGATTGCTGTGGGAATGGGAGGAGATTCCATGGAAGTGAAGGAAAAAGGGAATTTTTAGAGTAGGTTTTTTTTTTTTTTTGGCTGCTTTTCCAGAACATTTGGGAAGAAGATTTTTAATCTTTGATTTCCCAGGTTTTTTGGGAGCTTCCCAAAGGCACAAAAATTCCCATAAATCCCATGGAGTGGCTGGAATTGGCTGGGCAGGGAGTGAATTGTTTGGGAGTTTTGTAAATGTGGGGTTTTTGGGGTTTTCCCTTGAATTCCTCCCATTCCCATTGGATTTCTTCCATTGAATTCCCATTCCCATTGGATTCCCATTGAACTCCCATTTACCATTCCCATCAAATCCCCGCCATTGCCAATTCCCATCTGGAATTCCCATTCCCACCCTAATTCTTATCCATAATTCCCATTCACACTGGAATTCCCGTTTCCCATCTGGAATTCCTATTCCCACCCCCATTTCCCATTTCCCCGTGTGTAATCCCCATTTCCCAATTCTCAATCCCCATTTCCCAATTCTCAATCCGCATTTCCCGTGTGTAATTCCCATTTCCCCATTTCCCATTCCCAGTCCTCATTTTCCTGTGTATAATCCCCACTTTCCCAGTCCCCATTTCCCAACGTATAATTCTTGTTTCTTATGTGTAATTAATCTCATTTTCCCGTGTACAATCCCATTTTCCCATTCCCAATCCCGTTTCCCCATTCCCAATCCTGTTTCCCCATTCCCAATCCCGTTTCCCCATTCCCAATCCCCATTCCCAATCCCGTTTCCCCATTCCCAATCCCGTTTCCCCATTCCCAATCCCGTTTCCCCCATTCCCAATCCCCATTCCCAATCCCGTTTCCCCCATTCCCAATCCCGTTTCCCCATTCCCAATCCCGTTTCCCCATTCCCAATCCCGTTTCCCCCATTCCCAATCCCGTTTCCCCCATTCCCAATCCCCATTCCCAATCCCATTTCCCCCATTCCCAATCCCGTTTCCCCATTCCCAATCCCGTTTCCCCATTCCCAATCCCGTTTCCCCCATTCCCAATCCCGTTTCCCCCATTCCCAATCCCATTTCCCCCATTCCCAATCCCCATTCCCAATCCGGTTTCCCCCATTCCCAATCCCCATTCCCAATCCCGTTTCCCCCATTCCCAATCCCGTTTTCCCCCATTCCCAATCCCCATTCCCAATCCCGTTTCCCCCATTCCCAATCCCGTTTCCCCATATACAATCCCGTTTCCCCATTCCCAATCCCCATTTCCCCATTCCCAATCCCCATTTCCCCCATTCCCAATCCCGTTTCCCCCATTCCCATTCCCATTTCCCCATATACAATCCCATTTCCCCATTCCCAATCCCGTTTCCCCATTCCCAATCCCGTTTCCCCCATTCCCAATCCCCATTCCCAATCCCGTTTCCCCATATACAATCCCGTTTCCCCCATTCCCAATCCCCATTCCCAATCCCGTTTCCCCATTCCCAATCCCGTTTTCCCAGACCACGTCGTCGGCGCTGAAGGGCGCCATCCAGCTGGGCATCACTCACACCGTGGGCAGCCTCAGCACCAAGCCCGAGCGCGACGTGCTCATGCAGGACTTCTACGTCGTCGAGAGCATCTTCTTCCCCAGGTTCACATCCCTTTTCCTCTCCTTTTCCTCTCCTTTTCCTCTCCTTTTCCTCTCCTTTTCCTCTCCTTTTCCTCTCGTTCTGCTCTCCCGTTTCCCCATTCCCTCCTCTCCTGGGGCTGTCCCAGCCCAGGCTCCCTCTGGAATATCCCAGTCAATCCCAGTCAGTCCCAGTCAATCCCAGTCAGTCCCAGTCCCAGCGTGCCGTGTCCCCACAGCGAGGGCAGCAACCTCACGCCCGCCCACCACTACAACGATTTCCGCTTCAAGACCTACGCGCCCGTGGCCTTCCGCTACTTCCGGGAGCTCTTCGGGATCCGCCCCGACGACTACCTGGTGAGTCTGCCCCTCCTTCCCTGCCTGCCTGCCTGCCTGCAGCTCCTCCCTTTTCCTTTTCCCCCTTTTCCCCTTTTCCCCCTTTCCCGTTCTCCCTTTCCCTATTATGTTTTCCCATTTCCCTTTTTCCTTTTCTCCTTTCCCTTCCCCTTTCTCCCTTCTCTCTCTTCCCTTTTCCTTATCCCTCTCCCTTCACCTTTTCCCTTTCTGTTCCCCTTTCCCTTTTTCCTTCCCCTTCTCTTCCCTTTTCCCACTTTTCTCTCTCTTTTTTCCGCACTTTCCGCCCTTTTCCCCCCTTCTCCCTCCTCCCCCACAATTCACCACAACTTTCCCCCTTTTCCCTCCCCAGCCCCAGGCTGCCCTCCCCCTCTCCCGGGCCGCATTCCCGATGCAATTCCAGCTGTTTTCCCCGTTTTTCCCGATGGAATTCCAGCTGTTTTTCCCGATGGAATTCCAGCTGTTTTTCCCGTTTTCCCCGCAGTATTCCCTGTGCAGCGAGCCCCTGATCGAGCTCTCCAACTCGGGCGCCAGCGGCTCGCTCTTCTACGTGTCCAGCGACGACGAGTTCATCATCAAAACCGTGCAGCACAAGGAGGCCGAGTTCCTGCAGAAGCTCCTGCCTGGATACTACATGGTGAGCCCGGAATTCCGGGAATTCCGGGAATTCCCAACCCCTGGGACGCCGGAACCCTCCCCGTTGGATCTGCGGCGTCGCCGGGGTCGGGTTCTTGTTGTTGGGTTTGGGCTGTCTGCACTTTTAAAATGCTGAAAATCCGGGGGGAAATGCCCAAAATCCATGGGAAACCCGAAAAATCCACAGAAAAATCCCTGAAATCCATGGGAAACCCCAACATTCCGTGGAGAACCCCAACAATTCACAGAAAGCCCAAAAACCAGAGGGGCTTTGGTGCTCTTGCCGTGTTTTCGCTGCGATTTCGGCGCTTTCCGAACCCCGAAACCCTTCAAAAAAAAAAAAAACCTCCAAAAAACCGGCACTTTGCCAAATTTTTGGAAATTCTCCCCCACTGCAGAACCTGAACCAGAACCCCCGCACCCTGCTGCCCAAGTTCTACGGGCTGTACTGCGTGCAGGCCGGGGGCAAGAACATCAGGATCGTGGTGATGAACAACCTGCTGCCCCGCTCCGTGCGCATGCACCTCAAGTACGACCTCAAGGGCTCCACCTACAAGCGCCGGGCGTCCCAGAAGGAGAGGGACAAAGTTTTCCCCACCTTCAAGGACCTGGATTTCATGCAGGACCTCCCTGACGGGCTCTTCCTGGACTCGGACATGTACAACGCCCTGTGCAAGACGCTGCAGAGGGATTGCTTGGTGAGGTTTTGGCTTCCCCTGAGGAGTTTTTGGGGTGTTCTGTCTTTTTTTTAAATTTTTTGTGGGGTGTTTTTGCCATTTTCCCTGATTTTTGGTGGTTTTTTGTGGGAAATTCGTGAGTGTTTCTGCCATTTTCCCTGATTTTTGGTGACTTTCGGGGATTTTTTGTGGGTGTCCCATCATTTTTCCTGATTTTTTTGGGGGGGGGAAATTTGACTCTTGCTGGACTCGGACATGTACAACGCCCTGTGCAAGACGCTGCAGAGGGGTTGCTTGGTGAGGTTTTGGAGCGTTCTGTATTTTTAAATTTTTTTTTGTGGGGTGTTTCTGCCGTTTTCCTTGATTTTTGGTGGTTTTTTGTGGGGAATCTGTGGGTGTTCCGCCATTTTTTTTGTTTTTTGATGGGAGAATTGTGCTTGTCCCGGTGTTTTTCCTGATTTTTGGTGTTTTCTTGTGGGAAAACGATGGGTGCTCTGCTGTTTTTCCCAATTTTTCCCCCACATTCCCGAATTCCCGGCTGTCCCAGGTGCTGCAGAGTTTCAAGATCATGGATTACAGCCTGCTGGTGGCCATCCACAACCTGGACCAGGCGCAGCGGGAGCGCGCGGCCGGCACGGCCGGAGGGGACGGCGACGGCCCCGGGCGGCCGGCGGCACAGAGAGCGCTCTACTCCACGGCCATGGAGTCCATCCAGGGAGAGGCACCTCGGGGAGGAACATTCGAGACTGAGGACCAGTGAGAGAGGGACTGGGATGGACTGGGAGTCACTGGGAGCCACTGGGATGGACTGGGAGTCACTGGGATGGACTGGGAGTCACTGGGAGTCACTGGGATTGGGATGGAGTGTGCTGGCAGAGCGCTCTACTCCACGGCCATGGAGTCCATCCAGGGAGAGGCACCCAGAGGGGGAACATTCGAGACTGAGGACCAGTGAGAGAGGGACTGGGATGGACTGGGAGCCACTGGGATGGACTGGGAGGGACTGGGGTTGATTGGGAGTCACTGGGATTTCTGGGAAGCTGGGAGGTGTCTCTGCCCATGGATTTTTCGGAATCTTTGGAGGTTTTCCATCCCAAATCATTCCTTGAACCCAATCCCTGATCCCAATCCCAAATCCCAATCCCCATTCTCATTTCCTGATCCCAGTCCCTGATCCTGATCCCCGATCCCAATCCTTGATCCCAAATTCCTTGTCTCAAATCCCCAAACCCAAATCCCCAATCCCAAATCCCCAAACCCCATATCCCCAATCCCCAAACCCTATATCCCCAGTCCTCAATCCCCAATCCCCAATCCCCAAACTCCATATCCCCAAACCCCAAACCCCATATCCCCAAACCCAATCCCTGTTTTCCCAGGATGGGCGGAATTCCCGCCCGGAATTCCCGGGGGGAGCGGCTGCTGCTCTACATCGGCATCATCGACGTGCTGCAGTCCTACAGGTCATTAATTAACCCCTTAATTAACCCCTCACCAATTAACTGACCCCACCTTTCCTGAGCCCTCGGGATCCCCCTGGAGCAGGAGTTCCAGGGAATTCCCTGGGAATTTCTGGGAATTCCTCCTCCCTTCCCTCCCTGCAGGTTCGTCAAGAAGCTCGAGCACTCCTGGAAGGCCCTGGTGCACGATGGGGTGAGGGGGAAAAATGGGAATTTCTGGGGAAAAACGGGAATTTTCTGGGGGAAAACGGGAATTTTGGGGAGGAAATGGGAATTTTTATGGAAAGAGATTTTCTTTTTTTTAAGGAAAAGGGATTTATTAGTGGGGAAATGGGGCTTTTTATAGAAAAAATGGGATTACTTTTAAAGGAAAGAATGGGGATTTGAATGAAAAAATGGGATTTTTGTAATGGGAAAGTGCCTTATTTTTAGGGAATTCAGCCCTTTTTTTATGGAGAGTCTCCAATCTTTAAGGAAACTCCCCAAATTTTAAGATTTACCCCTTGAATTCCTGGGATTTCTTCACAAATTTCTGGGATTTCTACCCAAATTTCCAAAATTTCCCCCCAGATTCCCAGAATTTCTCCCCACATCCCTCTGGATTCCTCCCTCCCCCCCGGGATTCCCAGATTTTGGGGTTAATTCCCATTTTTTTGGCCATTCCAGGACACGGTGTCCGTGCACCGGCCCAGCTTCTACGCCGAGCGCTTCCAGCGCTTCATGTGCCACACGGTGTTCCGGAAAATTCCACGTGAGTGCGGCCCCACGTTCCACATTTCCCCCAGAATTCCCAAAGAATTCCCATTCCTGCTTTCCCCTCCTTTTTTCCCATTTTTTTCCCATTTTTTTCCCATTTTTTTCCCATTTTTTTCCCATTTTTTTCCCATTTTTTCCCTATTTTTCCTATTTTTTTCAGCTTTTTTTCTGCGTTTTTTTGTCATAAAAATTCTTTGGGAAAGTTGGAAAACTGCTTTTTATTTCCCTGGAAAAATGCTTTATTTTCCTGGAAAACTGCTTTATTTTTTCCTGCAAAACTGCCCTTTTTTTTCCCTAAAAACCCTCCTATTTTTACCTAAAAAAAAATCGGAAAACCGATTTTTTTTTCCCCTTGGAAAACTGATTTTTTTTTTTCCTGGAAAAATTTCTCTTTTTTTTCTTTGAAATACCATTTTTTTCCCTTAAAAAACCCTTTATTTTCCCCTAAAAAACCTCTTTATTTCCCCTTAAAAATCCCTTTTTTCCCCCCTGTACCCCCCTTTATTCCCCTGTTCCCCCTCCCTCCCGGATTTCCCCTTTTCCCTGGGAATTCCCGGTTTTCTGATGGATTTTTCCCGTTTTTCTCTCCCCCAGTGAAGCCTTCCCCGTCCAAGAGGAGCCGGGCCGGGGCCGGGGGGCCCAGGAGGAGCTGCCAGGGGGGGGCCCCGGCCCCCGGCCCCGCCCCGGGGGACCCCGAGCAAGGTGGGAACAAAAGAAAAAAATATCTCGATTTTGTCACAAAAAAATCCCAGATTTCATCCCCAAAAAATCCCAAATTTTATTGCCGAAAAATCCCGGTTTTCGCCCCCAAAAAATCCCGCTTCTTAATCCTGAAAAATCCCAGTTTTGGTGCTACAGAATTCCCAGGTTTACCCTAAAAACTCCCAGTATTTATGCCAAAAATTCCCAGTTTTTACCCCAAAAAATCCCTGTTTTCATCCCACAGAATCCCCATTTTTATCCCGAAAAATCCTGATCCCATTCCCAGTTTCCCATTCCCAGGTTCCCAGTTTCTATGATCCATTCCCAGTTTCCCATTCCCAGTTTCCCATTCCCAGGTTCCCCCCCCCCCCTCCCCTCCCTTTCCATTCTCAGTTTGATCCATTCCCAGTTTCCCATTCCCAGTTTCTGGTTCCCATTCCCAGGTTCCCGGCCGGATCTGCTGCCCCGCTCTGTCCCTCCCTCTGTCCCCGCACTGTTGTCACTGTCCCCATTCCCAGTTCCCCATTCCCAGTTTCTATGATCTATTCCCAGTTTCTGTGATCCATTCCCAGTTTCTCGTTCCCATTCCCAGGTTCCCGGCCAGATCTGCTGCCCCGCTCTGTCCCTCCCTCTGTCCCCGCACTGTTGTCACTGTCCCCATTCCCAGTTCCCCATTCCCAGTTTCCCATTCCCAGTTCCCCATTCCCAGTTTTTGTGATCCATTCCCAGTTTCCCAGTTCCCCATTCCCAGTTTCCCATTCCCAGTTCCCCATTCCCAGTTTGTCATTCCCAGTTTCCCATTTCCAGTTTCTATGATCCATTCCCAGTTTCTCGTTCCCATTCCCAGGTTCCCGGCCGGATCTGCTGCCCCGCTCTGTCCCTCCCTCTGTCCCCGCGCTCTTGTCACTGTCCCCATTCCCAGTGTGATCCATTCCCAGTTTCTATGATCCATTCCCAGTTTCTGTGATCCATTCCCAGTTTCTGGTTCCCATTCCCAGGTTCCCGGCCGGATCTGCTGCCACGCTCTGTCCCTCCCTCTGTCCCCGCACTGTTGTCACCGTCGTTGTCGCCGTCGCCGTCGCCGTCCCTGTCCAGCCCCTCCCCCTCCCTCGGCAGCGCCGGCGCCGCCTCCCCCCCCAGCAGGTGGGAGAGGAATTCGGGAATGGGAACGGGAACATGGGGAAAAGGGGGATTGGGAACGGGATTGGGATCGGGAACATGGGGAAAAGGGGGATTGGGAACGGGAAAAGGGATCGGGAACATGGGGAAAAGGGGGATTGGGAACGGGATTGGGATCGGGAACAGGGGGAAAAGGGGGATTGGGAACGGGATTGGGATCGGGAAAATGGGGAAAAGGGGGATTGGGAACGGGAAAAGGGATCGGGAACATGGGGAAAAGGGGGATTGGGAACAGGGATGGGGATGGGGAAAAGGGGGATTGGAATGGGGAAAATGGGATTGGGAATGGGGATGGGGAAAAAGGGATTGGGAATTGGGAAAGGGATTGGGAACAGGGAAAAGAGATTGGGGATGGGGAAAGGGATTTGGAATGGGAAAATGGAATTAGGATTGGGAAAAAGGGGATTGGGATGGGAAAAAAGGGCTGGGGGGTCAATCCTGAGAGGGTTGGGATTGGAAAAAGGGGTTTGGGATCATTCCCAGGGTTTGGGATCAATCCTGAGGGGTTTGGGATCAATCCCGAAGGTTTGGGATCAGTCCTGGGCTTTGGGATAATTCCTGAGGTTTTTGGAATCATTCCCAAGTATCTGGGACATTTGGGATCATTCCCAGGATCTGGGATCATTCCCAAGATTTTTGGGATCATTCCTTGGCGACTCTGCCCCATCCCAGCCCCTCTCTGGGAAGATTTCCTCGGAATGAGCCCTCTGGAATTCCGGGAATTCTCCCCCTGGCAATCCCCTCCCAACATTCCCAAATTCCCGAATTCCTGCAGGTCCGTGGGGGTTGAAGTTCACCCGGGGCCTGGAGCAGCTCCTGGAATTTCCCTGCCCAGGTGAGGCTGCATCCAGAGTTTTGGTTTTTAAATTTATTTTTTATGGAATGTTTTCCAGGAAATCCTGGAATTTGGGGCTTGTTGGGCTCGGATCTTTCTCAAAAATTGGGGAAATTCCCAAAGAAATCTCCCTTTCCTTGCTCCCAGGGCTGGAATTCCTGTGGAATTCACAGGGAATGTTCTCTCCATCCACAAATTCCATGGAATATTCCCTTTATCCACGTTTTCCACGTGGAATTGTTATGGAATATTCCCTTTGTCCACATTTTCCATGGAATTCCTGGCTGGAATTAACCTGGAATATTCCCTTTATCCCCATTTCCCATGTGGAATTTTCATGGAATATTCCCTTGATCCACGTTTCCCAGTGGGGAAAAAAAAAACCAAAATAAAAATCCCTTGGGGGGAAAAACCTGATTTTCCTCACGTTTTGAGTTGATTTTCCCAGGATTTCCTGGGAATTCCGTGGGAGCAGCAGGAAGTTGGGATCCAGGGCTGGGATTTCTTGGATTTCTTCCCCCAAAAATTCCTGGAAATTCCCGTTTTTTCCCATTTTTTTTCCAGCGGATCCCCCGGCCCTTCCCTGCCCCTGGAGCTGGAGGAGCTGCAGGAGACCGAGATCAGCTTTGTGAGTGTTTTCCATGGGGAAAAAAAACAGGAAAAATCGGGAATTTTCAGGGAATTCCCAGGGATTTGGGAGGGGTTGGGATCCTGGAATTTCCTGGGAATGGGGCGGGATCGGCCCTTCCCTCATTCCCATGGGTTTGGGCAGCCCAAAATTCCTGGAATTCCCAAAAAAAGGAGGAAAATTCCTCATTCCAGAGGCTCTGGAATATCCCCAAAATCCTTGGAATTGCCCAAAATTTTGGGGGGAGGGATCCCCAAATATTCCATGGGGAAAATTCCCAATTTTTCCTTCATTCCCTATTTTCGTGGGTTTTTTTTGTTTGTTTTCCCAGTGAATCGGCGCCGATGGAATCCCAAAAATCCTTTGGAATTTCTTCATTTCCTGGGAGCCGGGAAAATCCGGGAATGTCGGAATTCCCTGGAAAACCTGAGGCTGAAAATCGGGAAAAAGGACCTGAAATTCCCAGGAATTCCCGAATTTTGGGCTGAAAAAAATCACAAAACCAAACAGAAAACAGGAGAGAATTCCTGGAAAATTCCCACCAGGAACTGGGAATTTTTTGGGAATTTTTTGGGGGGGATTTTTGTTGGATTTTTTATCCTGAATTTTTTTTTTTTTTATTTATTATTCCTTCAGATCCTGGTTTTTAGTGCTGTGGGAATTCTTTGGGATTATTAATTATAATTAATAGTTCTTATTTTTTATTCCGAAATCGGGATTTGCTCAGAGTTTTCCATGGAAAATCCTCCAAAAAAAAAAAGGAGGAAAAATCATGGAAAAACTCCTGGCTCCTCCCTTTTCCCAAGCAGGAATTTTGGGAATCTGTTCCCACATCAGAAAAGATTTTTTGGAATTTTCTTGGAATTTTTGGGGGGGGATTTTTTTGGATTTTCTTGGAATTTTGGGGATTTTTTGGGGGGATTTTTTTGGAATCTTCAGAATCCGAGCCCGTTCCTGGGATTCCCACCCAAAATTTTTTTAAGGATTTCCCTCCAAAATCCCATTTTTCCAATCCCTAAATCCCTAAATTCTTTTTTAAGACCTCTTGACATTCCCACAAAATTCCAGGAACAGATTTTGGGATAGGGCGGGGGGAAAAAAAAAATTCTCAAGGAATTTCCCACCCCCCAAAAAAAAAAAAAATCCCCAAAATCCCAAAATTCCTGAGGCTGGAGCTGATTTTTTGCTCCCTGGTTTTGGGGTTTTTTTAATGGAAAATTTTTTTTTTTCCCCAAAAAATTCCCGCTTGGAAAAATCCCATTTTTTTAAATAAAAAACCCTGGAATTTCGAGCTTTTTGTGCCGAAATAAAAATCCTGGAATGTCGAGCAGGGAGGGAATTTTTTCAGGGACATTCCCAAAGCTCTTCCCACTTTTTCCCTTTTTCCATATTTTTTGAAGGAAAAGCTGATTTTTCCTAAAATCCCGGATTTTTTCCCCCTCTGGAATTGCCTTATCCCGGGAATCTGCAAGCTCAGCAATTCCCAAGATTCCCAGAGGGAATTTGGGGAAAATTCCATTGGATTTTCCCTTTCTTTTTTTTTCTTTTTCCAGGAATTTCCCTTTTTTTCCTTGGAATGTTTGTCTATATTAGACAAATTCCCTCCCAGTCCTGTTTTATTCCCATTTTTTATTGGATCAGGAGGGGAAAATTCCCCAATTTTCCCTTTTTTTCCCCAATTTTTTCCCAATTTTTCCCCAATTTTCCCAATTTTTTTGCCCCTTCCCAGAACAGAATATTTATGGATATTTAAATATTTTTGGGATAATTCCCCTTTTTTCCTGGGAATTCTCCTCATCCAGAGGTTGGGGGTGGGGTTGGAATTTTTGGGATTGGGATTTTTTTTCTTTGGTTTTTGGGGTTTTTTGGGGGATTTGCCTGTTCCAAAAGGAGAAATTTGGGAATTCTGGGGGTGGGGGGGGTGGGGGAAATTTTCCAGGAGAAAAAAAAAAAAAGGATTTGGCTCTTTGGAATGGAATTCATGGAATTTTCCTGGACTTGGGACAGAATTCGTGGAATTTTCCTGGATCTGGGACGGAATTAATGGAATTTTCGTGGACTGGGAATGGATTTTTCCTGGACTTGGAAGAGAATTCATGGAATTTTCCTGGACTTGGACTGGAATTTTCCAGGATTTGGGATGGAATTTGTTGGAATTTTCCTTGGATTTGGGACCGAATTCATGGAATTTTCCTGGACTTGGAACAGAATTCGTGGAATTTTTGTGGACTAGCAATGGAATTAATGGAATTTTTTTAGGATTTGGGATGAAATTCATGGAATTATTCCCAGACTGGGGATAGAATTCCTGGAATTTTCCTGGATTTGGGATGGAATTCCTGGAATTTTCAAGCTGCCATTCCCAGGGAGAATCTGGTGCCTCTGGATCATGGATGGAATTCTCCTGGAATTCCTGGAATGTTCGTGGAATTTTCCTGCATTTATGAATGAAACTCGTGGAATTTTCATGGATTTGGGAATGGATTTCTCTTGGATTGGGAATGGAATTCCTGGGATTTCCCTGGAATTTTCCGGGATCTGGAATGGAATTCCTGGAATTTCCATGGCCAGCCTGGAATTGTTGTCACCGTTGTCCCCTCGGGGGCTCCTGAACCCCCCGGACCCGGGTGGGGACCCTGGGGGGACATTGGGGACGCCCCTGGGGACACTGGGACGGCCCTGGGGACATTGGGGACATCAGAGAGGACGTTGGGGACACCCCTGGGGACATTGGGACAGCCCTGGGGACATTGGGGACATCAGAGAGGACGTTGGGGACACCCCTGGGGACATTGGGACAGCCCTGGGGACATTGGGGACATCAGAGAGGACGTTGGGGACACCCCTGGGGACGTTAATGGCGACATTGGGACACGGGGACAGCAATGGCGACGTTGGGGACACTCGGGGACATCACTGGCGACACCGAGGGGACTGGGGACATTGGGGGAACGTGGGGGGACATGGGGACACCCCTGAGGTGGCCTTGGGGACAACATGGAGACACTCAGGGGTGGCACAGAGGGACAGGAGACCCCACGGCTGGTGGCGGAGGGAGGGGACAGTCCCGGCCCTTTGGGGACGATGGTGACACTTGCGTGTCCCCCGAGCCGCCATCACGGCCCCGCTCAGAACTACAACTCCCGGCATGCTTCGCGCCGCACCTCGCCTAGACGGGGCGCGCTGATTGGCTGCGGGGTCTGCACCAATCAGCGGGCGCGTTGTTGGGCGTTGTGGGGCGCGGGCCGGCGCTGTGAGAAGGGGTCAAGATGGTTCTGGAGAGCACCATGGTGTGGTGAGAGAGGCGGCGGCGGCCCCGGGACCCCCCGTGCTGCCCCCCGGCACCCTCACGGCAACCCCCGGCCCCGGCCGGCCCGGCCCGGCCGCTTTCCCTGAGTCATGGCGGGCCCGGCCTGAGGGCTGGGGGGGTTTGGAGGGGCTGAGGGGACGTGAGGGGACAAAAAGGACGTGAGGGGACAGGGAAGGATGTGAGGGGACAGAAGGGACGTGAGGGGACAGGGAAGGATGTGAGGGGACAGGGAAGGATGTGAGGGGACAGGGAGGAATGTGAGGGGACAGATGGGGCTGGGCGGCAGACAGGGCCTGAGGGGAATTTATGGGGCTGAGGGAGATTTTGGGGAGTCTGAGGGGACTTGGAGGTTCTCAGGGAATTTAGGGAGATCTTAGGAGGTTTAAGAGAGTCTCAAGGGATTTTGGGTGGTCTGAGAGGATTTAGGAAGGCTGAGGATTCTGGGTGTCACTGAGGGAGTTCAGGGGGTTTCTCTGAGGCTTTCCCCCTCACATTCCCGGTGTTTTTTCCCTGAGGATTTTGGGAGGCTCTGAGGGAGTTCTGGGGGGTTTCTCTGAGGGTTCCTCCATCACATTCCCGATGTTTTTCTCTGAGGATTTTGGGGTTTCTCTGAGGGTTCCCCCCTCACATTCCGGCTTTTTTTTCCCTGAGGATTCTGGGTGTCCCTGAGTGAGTTCCAGGGTGTTTCTCTGAGGTTCCCCCCCGCATTCCCGGTTTTTGTTTTTCCCTGGAATTGCAGCGTGGATAACAGCGAGTACATGCGCAACGGGGACTTCCTGCCCACGCGGCTGCAGGCGCAGCAGGACGCCGTCAACATCGTGTGCCACTCCAAAACCCGCAGCAACCCCGAGAACAACGTGGGGCTCATCACCCTGGCCAAGTGAGCGCCCGGGAATGCCGGGAAAACGGGCTGGGAATGAGGGAAAAGGAGATGGGAATTCAGGGGAAAAGGAGATGGGGAGTCCAGGAAATCTGGGAAAAGGAGCTGGGAATGAGGGAAAAGGAGATGGGAATTCAGGGGAAAAGGAGATGGGGAGTCCAGGAAAATGAGTTGGGAATTCAGGGGAAAAGGAGATGGGGAGTCCAGGAAAATGAGATGGGAATTCAGAGGAAAAGGAGATGGGGATTCCAGGAATTCTGGGAAAAGGAGCTGGGAATGAGGGAAAAGGAGATGGGAATTCAGGGGAAAAGGAGATGGGGAGTCCAGGAAAATGAGTTGGGAATTCAGGGGAAAAGGAGATGGGGAGTCCAGGAAAATGAGTTGGGAATTCAGGGGAAAAGGAGATGGGGAGTCCAGGAAAATGAGATGGGAATTCAGAGGAAAAGGAGATGGGGATTCCAGGAATTCTGGGAAAAGGAGCTGGGAATGAGGGAAAAGGAGATGGGAATTCAGGGGAAAAGGAGATGGGGAGTCCAGGAAATCTGGGAAAAGGAGCTGGAGATTTAGGGAAAAGGTGCTGTGAATTCCAGGGAAAAGGAGCTGGATATTCCAGAGAAAAGGAGCTGGGGAGTCCAGGAAAATGAGATGGGAATTCAGGGGAAAAGGAGACTGGGGTTCCAGGAAATCTGGGAAAAGGAGCTGGGAATGCCAGGATCAGCCAGGGCAATTCTGGGAAAAGGAGCTGGGGAGTCCAGGGCAAAGGAACTGGGGATTTCAGGAAAAGGGGCTGGGGATTCCGGGATCAGCCTGGGAATCCAGGGCAAAGGAGCTGGGGAGTCCAGGATCAGCCCAGGAATTCCGGGATCAGCCTGGGGCTCGTTGCAGACCACTTGGTGATGTGCTGCCCGGGAGGGGCCGTTCCCCCCCGTTCCCGGGGTGTCTCCCCGCGGGGGAATGCCGGGGAATGCCGGCGCTCTGTTTCTCCGCAGTAACTGCGAGGTGCTGACCACGCTGACGCCCGACACCGGCCGCATCCTGTCCAAGCTGCACACCGTGCAGCCCAAGGGCAAGATCACCTTCGGCACCGGCATCCGCGTGGCCCACGTGAGCTCCCCTCCCTCATTCCCAAGGGATTCCCGGAATTTCTGGGGTTTTTTTCCCCGATTTTTGAGGGGCGTGGACGCGGGAAATCGGATTTTTGGCTTCGGCGTTCCTTCGGGTTTTGGGGCGGAAAGGATGGGGGGGTTTAAAGGTTGGTGTGAATCGGTGGAATTCTGGCTTAAATCCATCAAAATCCTGGGAAATCCCATAGAAATCCCATGGAAATCCCACTGAAATCCCATGGGAATCCCACAGAAATCCCATGGAAATCCCACTGAAATCCCATGGGAATCCCACAGAAATCCCATGGGAATCCATGGAAATCCCACAGAAACCCCATGGGAATCCCACAGAAATCCCACGGGAATCCATGGAAATCCCGCAGAAATCCCAGGAAAATAAATCTAAAACTGAAAAGAAATCCAAACTAAATCCATGGAATTCCCACATAAACCCATGGAAATCCAACCTAAATCCGTGGAATTCTCACATATGTGCATGGAAATTTCGCAGAAATCCACCATAAATCCTTGGGAATTTCACATAAACCCATGGAAATCCACCGTAAATCCATGGAAATTTAACAGACTCCCCCCCAAATCCCCAGAATTTGAGCCCAGCCCTGCTGTGCCCCCCCTACCCCCCACCCTCCGGAGCAGATCCTGGGATCTGGGGGGGATCCCCATTTTCCTGGGAATGGCCCCAAATCCCGGGATTTGTGTGCAGCTGGCGCTGAAGCACCGGCAGGGCAAGAACCACAAGATGAGAATCATCGCCTTCGTGGGCAGCCCCGTGCACGACAGCGACAAGGACGTGAGTGGGGTCTGGGAATGGGTCTGGGATGGGATTTGGGATTACAATGGGATCGGCTCTGGGATAGAGAGATTGGCTCTGGGATAATGGGGTTGGCTCTGGGATCACAGTGGGATTGGCTCTGGATCCTGCTGATCCCGAGGCATTCCTGGTGTTTCCCAGCTGGTGAAGTTGGCCAAGCGCCTGAAGAAGGAGAAGGTCAACGTGGACATCATCAACTTCGGGGAGGAGGTGAGAATCCGGGAATTGCCACATTCCAGGAAGGAATCCTGGGGCCTTTCCCACATTCCAGACAGGAATCCTGGGAATTCCCACATTCCTATCCCCGATTTCCTGCTGGGAATTCACTGAGACTTCCATCCGCCATTCCCAGCCCCATTCCCACCACCCCAGTCCCCCCAAACCCTTTTCCCTCCCGCGGCCCCGCCCTCCCAGCGCTCCCCACGATTCCCGAATCCCGTTTTTTGTTGTGCTGTTGTCCCCAGGAAGCCAACACGGAGAAGCTGACGGCGTTCATCACGGCGCTCAACGGCAAGGACGGCAGCGGCTCGCACCTGGTGACGGTGCCCCCGGGGCCCAGCCTGGCCGACGCCCTCATCAGCTCCCCCATCCTGGCCGGCGAGGGGGGCGCCATGCTGGGCCTGGGGGCCTCAGACTTCGAGTTCGGGGTGGATCCCAGTGCTGACCCCGAGCTGGCGCTGGTAGGGGTCACGGAATTCCCAGAATTCCCAAAATTCGGTGTTTCCGGCACCGAAATCCCATAAAATCCCGAATTTCGCTATTCCCCCATCCGTGTCTCGATTCCCCCATCCCTGCTGGGCCTGGGGGTTCAGACGTCGAGTTCGGGGTGGATCCCAGTGCTGACCCCGAGCTGGCGCTGGTAGGGATGCCAGAAATCCCAAAATTCCATGGGATTGGGAATTTCCAACATCAGAATCCCACAAACCCCAAATCCCCCAACTCTCCCAACAACGACCCCAAAATTCCATGGGATCAGGAATTTCCAACATAAGCCCCCCACAAACCCTTGGCTCCCAGCCCCCTCCCCTCTCTCATTCCCAGCGTTTCCCTCTCCCAACTCCGGGAATTTTGGGATTTTCCAGGCGCTGCGCGTGTCCATGGAGGAGCAGCGGCAGCGGCAGGAGGAGGAGGCCCGGAGGGCGGCGGCGGCCTCGGCAGCGGAGGCTGGGATTGCTGCGGCCGGGGGGGATGGTGAGGATCTGTGGGACTGGGAACGGGATCTGTGGGACTGGGAATGGGATCTGTGGGACTGGGAATGGGATCTGTGGGACTGGGAATGGGATCTGTGGGACTGGGAACGGGATCTGTGGGACTGGGAATGGGATCTGTGGGATTGGGAATGGGATCTGTGGGATTGGGAATGGGATCTGTGGGACTGGGAATGGGATCTGTGGGACTGGGAATGGGATCTGTGGGATTGGGAATGGGATCTGTGGGACTGGGAATGGGATCTGTGGGACTGGGAATGGGATTTATGGGATGGCTTTGGGATGGAGACTTGGGAGAAATGCTTCCTGGGAGGGTGGGGATGCCCATTCCAGGCTATCCCATGGATTATTCCCAGGCTGTTCCATAGATTTTCCCACCGATATCCCACGGATTTATTCCCGTTTTCCCCAGAGTCAGACGAGGCCCTGCTCAAGATGACCATGGGGCATTGTCCCATGGGTATTCCATGGATTTATTCCCGTTTTCCTGCAGAGTCAGACGAGGCCCTGCTCAAGATGACCATGGGGCATTGTCCCATGGGTATTCCATGGATTTATTCCCGTTTTCCTGCAGAGTCAGACGAGGCCCTGCTCAAGATGACCATGGGGCATTGTCCCATGGGTATTCCATGGATTTATTCCCGTTTTCCCCAGAGTCAGACGAGGCCCTGCTCAAGATGACCATGGGGCATTGTCCCATGGGTATTCCATGGATTTATTCCCGTTTTTCCCCAGAGTCAGACGAGGCCCTGCTCAAGATGACCATGGGGCATTGTCCCATGGGTATTCCATGGATTTATTCCCGTTTTTCCCCAGAGTCAGACGAGGCCCTGCTCAAGATGACCATGGGGCATTGTCCCATGGGTATTCCATGGATTTATTCCCGTTTTCCTGCAGAGTCAGACGAGGCCCTGCTCAAGATGACCATGGGGCAGCCGGAGTTTGGCCGGGCGGGGCTGCCGGACCTGAGCTCCATGAGCGAGGAGGAGCAGATCGCCTACGCCATGCAGATGTCCCTGCAGGGCGCCGGTGAGTGCCCTTCCCGGCCGGGAAAACCGGGAAAAACACCGGGGAAACACCGGGGAAACCTGGGAAAAACACCGGGGAAAACACCGGGAAAACCTGGGAAAAACACCGGGAAACACACCGGGAAAACCTGGGAAAAACACCGGGAAAACCTGGGAAAAACACCAGGAGAAACACACCGGGAAAACCTGGGAAAAACACCGGGAAAAACACCGGGAAAACCTGGGAAAAACACCGGGAAAAACACCGGGGAAACCTGGGAAAAACACCGGGAAAACCTGGGAAAAACACCAGGAGAAACACACCGGGAAAACCTGGGAAAAACACCGGGAAAAACACCGGGGAAACCTGGGAAAAACACCGGAAAACACACCGGGAAAACCTGGGAAAAACACCGGGAGAAACACTGGGAAAACCTGGGAAAAACACCGGGAAACACACCGGGAAAACCTGGGAAAAACACCGGGAAAACCTGGGAAAAACACCGGGGAAAACACCGGGGAAACCTGGGAAAAACACCGGGAAAACCTGGGAAAAACACCGGGAAACACACCGGGAAAACCTGGGAAAAACACCGGGAGAAACACTGGGAAAACCTGGGAAAAACACCGGGAAACACACCGGGAAAACCTGGGAAAAACACCGGGAAACACACCGTGAAACACACCGTGAAACACACTGGGAAAACCTGGGAAAAACACCGGGAAAAACACCAGGGATACACCGGGAAAACCTGGGAAAAACACCGGGGAAACACCGGGAAAACCTGGGAAAAACACCGGGAAACACACCGGGAAAACCTGGGAAAAACACCGGGAAAAACACCGGGAAAACCTGGGAAAAACACCGGGAAAACCTGGGAAAAACACCAGGAGAAACACACCGGGAAAACCTGGGAAAAACACCGGGGAAACCTGGGAAAAACACCGGGAAACACACCGGGAAAACCTGGGAAAAACACCGGGAAACACACCGGGAAAACCTGGGAAAAACACCGGGAAAAACACCGGGAAAACCTGGGAAAAACACCGGGAAACACACCGGGAAAACCTGGGAAAAACACCGGGAAAAACACCGGGAAAACCTGGGAAAAACACCGGGAAACACACCGGGAAAACCTGGGAAAAACACCGGGAAACACACCGGGAAAACCTGGGAAAAACACCGGGAAACACACGGGGAAAACCTGGGAAAAACACCGGGAAAAACACCGGGAAAACCTGGGAAAAACACCGGGAAAAACACCGGGAAAACCTGGGAAAAACACCGGGAAAACCTGGGAAAAACACCAGGAGAAACACACCGGGAAAACCTGGGAAAAACACCGGGAAACACACCGGGAAAACCTGGGAAAAACACCGGAAACCACCGGGAAACCTGGGAAAAACTCCGGGAAACCCACCGGGAAAACCTGGAAAAAACCCCGGAAACACACCGGGAAAACCTGGGAAAAACACCGGGAAAACCTGGGAAAAACACCGGGAAAAACACCGGGAAAAACACCGGGAAAAACACCGGAAAACCTGGGAAAAACACCGGGAAAACCTGGGAAAAACACCAGGAGAAACACACCGGGAAAACCTGGGAAAAACACCGGGAAAAACACCGGGGAAACCTGGGAAAAACACCGGGAAACACACCGGGAAAACCTGGGAAAAACACCGGGAAAAACACCGGGAAAACCTGGGAAAAACACCGGGAAACACACCGGGAAAACCTGGGAAAAACACCGGGAAAACCTGGGAAAAACACCAGGAGAAACACACCGGGAAAACCTGGGAAAAACACCGGGAAACACACCGGGAAAACCTGGGAAAAACACCGGGAAAAACACCGGGGAAACCTGGGAAAAACACCGGGAAAACCTGGGAAAAACACCGGGAGAAACACACCGGGAAAACCTGGGAAAAACACCGGGAAACACACCGGGAAAACCTGGGAAAAACACCGGGAAACACACCGGGAAAACCTGGGAAAAACACCAGGAGAAACACACCGGGAAAACCTGGGAAAAACACCGGGAAAACCTGGGAAAAACTCGGGTGAAACTGGGGAAAGAGTTGGGGAAAACTTGAGGAAAACTCGGGGAAAAACCCTGGGAAAGACTCAGGGAAAACTCAGGAAAGACTCGGGAAAAGCTCAGGGAAAAACCTGAGAAAGACTTGGGGGAAAGACTTGGGAAAAACTCGGGGAAAACCCTGGGAAAGACTCAGGGAAAATTTGAGAAAGACTTAGGAAAAACTTGGGGAAAAGCTCAGGAAAAACCTTGGGGAAGACTTGGGAAAATCTCAGGAAAAAGTCAAGAAAGACTGGAGAAAAAACTTGGGAATTCTCACCCGGGGTTTGGGTTGGAAGGTGTTTGTTTGGTTTTTTTTCCACGGATTTTTGGGGTGGGATTGGGGATTTTGGAAAATTTGCCCAAGCTGAGGTGGACAAGGTGGGGAAAACCTCAGGAAAATCTTGGAAAAACCCCAGGAACACCTCGGGAATTTTGGCCTGGCTGGTCCCGGGGTTTGTTTTTCCGTGGATTTTTGTGTTTCCATGGATTTCTGGGGTTTGCAGAGTTTGCCCAGGCCGAGGCGGCCGAGGTCGACAGCGGAGCAGCCATGGACACGTCCGAGCCTGCCAAGGTCAGGCTGAGGGAATTCCTGGAATTCCCAGCACATCCCATCAATCCCACAAATGCCATCAATCTCATCCCAGAAATCTGATTATTCCCATCAATCCCATTATTCCCTCCAATCCCATCGCTCCCACCCATTTTCCTGTGGGCCCAGATGATTCCCTGGGATGATCCCAAATTCCCTGGGTTTCCCTCTGGATCCTGACAATCCCAAATCCCCCGGATTTTCCCGGATTTTCCTGGAATTCCCACTTTCCCCGCAGGAGGAGGACGACTACGACGTGATGCAGGACCCGGAATTCCTGCAGAGCGTCCTGGAAAACCTTCCCGGGGTGGATCCCAACAACGAGGCCATCCGGAATGCCATGGGATCCCTGGCGTCCCAGGCGGCCCGGGAGAACCGGGAAAACCGGGAAAACCGCGACAGGAAGGACGAGGAGAAGAAATGAAACCCCCGGGAAAAACGGGAATAATGGGCGGGAATTGTTCGGGAACTGCAGAAATAAAAGGAATCAAAGGAGTTTGTTGGGAATGGTGGGAATCGAAGGGGTTTCATGGGAATAATAAAAGGAATTTCCTTGGGAATTGCAGGAATAAAAGAAACTCCTGGACTGGGGGAACTGGAACTCTGGAATTCTCTATACTGGGGTTACTGGGAACAGGAATTCCCGGGAATTCCCTGGAATTCCTGCAGCAGCTCCCGGCATACCCCGCGCGCTGTTTACCCTGAGACCGAGGGGCGGGGCTGGGCTATGAATGGACAACTAAATCAACCAATCAGCGAACGGGAAGGCCGGATGTTGTCTTTTTGGCAGCCAATAAAATGAGGATGAGGGAGGGGTTGATTAAGAGTGGCAGCTCTGTGGACCAATGAACGACGGGGAATAGACTTGGCGGGCTTTTGGGCACTCCAGCCAATGGGAGAGCGAGAAGACAGAAGCGGCCTTGATTGACAGCGCTGTCCACCAATTGCATCGCAGAGCAGGCGGAAGAGGGCGCGGCATCCCCTCAGACGCCTCTGTGAATGACAGCGCTGGCCGCGAATGGGAGGAGGGCGCTGAAGCCATTCCAGGCCCGGGTTCTGGTGCTGAGGGAAAAATCCCGCGCCCAGTAGGAGCTCCTGGCTGGGAGACGCCGCCATTGACGCTCCTTGAGACCAATGGCGGTCGGAAGCCGCGCTTGATAAACAGCGCGCTTTGACCAACGGGAAGCGAGGTGAGGCGGGCGTGAATTGACAGACAGCGCTGTCCATTAATCCGCAGCGAGATGCGCCAGCGCTGGCAGCCAATAGGAAGCGATGACGCCGCGGTGGGCGGGGCTTTGTGAGTTGAGTGATACCCACGCTCCCCAATCAATACATCCAGTGAGGGGCGGCTCCTACTCAGCCAATGGGGAGTGCGGACCGCCGCGATCAGCGTTGAGTGACAGCAGAGTGGACCAATCAGAATGCGCGCTTTGATGATTGACGGGCAGTTCAGCCAAGGGGAAAGCGTGGCGAGGGCGGGAGCGCGCGGCGCGAGCGGCCGGCGGGGCAGGGGGGGCCAAGCAGGAAGTGGCGGAGGGGAAGCGGCGCCGCTGAGGGGCCCGAGCGGGACCGGGATCGGGAACCGGGATCTGGAACCGGGAATTGGGATCGGGAATTGGGATCGAGAAGCGGGATCGGCATCGGGAAGTGGCAGCGGCAGCCGGGGAGCGGCCCCCGCGCGCAGCTCCAGGTAACGGGGCCTGAGGGGCGGGAGAGGCCTGAGGGGGTCAAGGCCTGAGGGGGGGCGAGGCCTGGGCGGGAAGCGCGGCCTGAGGGGGCCCGGCGGGAGGGGGCAAAACCCTCCCAAAATCCCGGGATTTAGGGGGGTCACGGTCACCTCTGCCCTCCCAAAATCCCGAGATCTGGGGGGGGTCATGGTCACCTCTACCCTCCCAAAATCCCGATTTTTGGGGGAGTCATGGTCACCTCTACCCACCCAAAATCCCGGCATTTAGGGGGGTCACGGTCACCCCCCCGTTCCTGGAATTTTGGAGGGTCACGGTCACCCCCTCCCATCCCAAATCCCGGGATTTTGAGGGGTCATCTTCACGTCTTCCCACAAAAAAAAAAAAAATCCCGGGATTTGTAGGGATCAGGATCATCCCCCCCGCCTCATCCTGATATTTTGGGGGCTCATCCCAAATCCTGGGATTGTGGAGGGGTCACGGTCACCCCCTTCATCCTGGAATTTTGGGGATTTTGAGATTGGGGTGGGGGATTTGGGATCGGGATGGAGACCTTGGGATTGGGAATTTAGGATTGGAATGAGGAGTTTAGGATGGGGAATTTGGGATCGGGAGTTTGGGATAAGTGTGAGGAGTTTGGGATCGGGATAGAGAGTTTGGGATGGGAAATTTGGGATCGAGATTGAGAGTCTGGGATTGGGATGGGGGATTTGGGATCGGGAAGGAGACCTTGGGATCCTGAATATTTGGGAAAACCCCAAAATCCCGCTGAACTCCTCCCCCCCAGTCCTTTTGGGAATCCCGGGAAAATCGGGAATCCCGAGCCCTCCTGGCTCCCTTTCCCGTTGGGATTTTCGGGGTCCCGGGATCGGGGCCGTGGCCCCGGGGCCGGCAGATGGTCGGGATTTAATTTCCTCCAAATCCCGGGAATTTAATCCCGCTCGGATCCTCGGGAGGAGGCGGCTGCGGCGGCACGGGGGCGGGAGGGGAATTTTGGGATGGGGGTTTGGGATGGGGAATTGGGATTGGGATGGGGAGTTTGGGATCGGGATGGAGAGTTTGGGATCGGGGGTTTGGGATCAGGACAAGAAGTTTGGAAGCTGGAATTTGCCAGGTGGAATTTTGGGATAATCCCTCCCCGTTTGTGGCTGTCCCGCTTTTCCCACCTCCTTTTCCACGGAAAACTGAGCCGGGAAGGATTTTCCAAACCCCCACTCCTGATCCCAAACAGCTCCTTTAGGATTTCCCAGGCCTGGGTGTGTTTATTCCCGAGAAAAAAAAAAAACAAACCAGGAAGAAGGAGTTGGGGTGGGGAAATCATTCCCAAAGGTTTGGATGTGAATGGGGAAGGACAAGGAGCACAATTCCCCCCTGGAAAAAAAATTCCCAAAGGAATTTCCAAAGGATTCATTCCCTGCCTGGGGATAAAAGGGCAGGAAAAAGGGGATTTGGGAAGGAAAAGCCTCTCCCGAGGGCAATTCCAGAGGGAAAATGAATGGAATTCCACCTGCTGGGGGGGGGGTCAGGAGCCTCAAATCCCGAGGGAATTTGGGGCTGGAATTGGGGTTGGATCCATGGCTTTTTCCCCTTTTTCCTGATTTACTAAACTGGAAAACCGTGGGATCCAAACCCCTCCTTATTAAAATCTTTCCCTTAAAAAAAAAAATCCTTGGAGATTGCTGGGAAGGGAATTTTTGGGATAAAAGTGGAATATCTGGGAGGGGAATGGGGATTTTTGGGGTAAAAGGGGGGATTTGGGGATGGGAAGGAAGATATTTTTTTGGGATGGGAATGAGGATTTTTGGGATGGGGACAGGGATATTTGGGAGGGGAAGGGGGATTTTTGGGATAAAAGGGGGGATATTTGGGACAGGAATGGGAATTTTTGGGATAGAAATGGAATGAAAATAGGAATGGAATAAAAATATACTGGAATGGAAATGGGAATGGAAATAAAATAAAAATAGGAATGGAATGGGAATGAAATAGAAATAAAGTGGGATGAGAATGGGAGTTAAATGGGAATAAAAATGGGAATGGGAATGGAATAAAAATGGGAATGGAATGGAACTGAAATAGAAATAAATTGGAAATGGGAATTAAATGGGAATGAAATGGAATATGAATGGAATGGGAATGGGACATAAAACGGGAATGGGAATGGAATAAAAATGAAATGGGAATGGAATAAAAATAAAATTGAAAGGAACTGAAAGAGAAATAAATTGGACTGGGAATGAAATGGGAATGGGAATGGGACATAAGCTGGGAATGGGAGTGGAATAAAAACAGGAATGGAATGGGAAGGAGGCGGCAGCAGAGCAGCAGAATTCCCTGGGGTTTGTGGGGATGGAACTCCAGGAATTCCCACCGGGAACCCCCAATTGCCCCCTCAGCCCTCCCCAGCCATGGGGGACATGAAAACGCCGGATTTCGACGACCTCCTGGCCGCCTTCGACATCCCCGACATCGACGCCAACGAGGCGATCCAGCCGCACCACGAGGAGCCCGAGCCCCACGGGAAACCGATCGCGGGCGACGCGGCCGCGGCCGAGCCCGCCCTGCCCCACGCCGACATCTCGGCCGTCAGCGTCATCGTCAAGAACACCGTGTGCCCCGAGCAGCTGGACGGCCTGGACCCCCGCGCCAAGGACGGCCACGGCCTGGCCCCCCGCCTCCTCCACAACGGCTTCGGCGCCCCCGACGCCGCCAGGTCGCCCGGAGCCCGCGCGGCCGAGGCGCCGTCCAACGGGGAGTGCTGGGCCAAGGAGAAGAACCCGAAAACTCTGGATTTGTTCTCGCACTTCAGCCCCGACCCCAGCGAGGACGGCGCCAACCTGATCGACAGGTCCCGGGAATGCAAAGCCAAGGAGAAATCCCTGGCCGTGCCTTCCCTGGCCGCGTCCCCGACCCCATCCTCCCTGGACTGCAAGGAGCCCCTGGGAGAAGCCACGGGGGGCTTGGATCCCGCTTTTCCCGGCCCGTTCCGCGCCGCCGACGGGTCCCACCCCGTGCCCTGCATCAAGAAGGAGGAGTCGGACGCGGAGGAGGCTCCGGGCAGGAGTTCCAGCCCCAAGGGCTTGGTCCTGGATCACCTGAAATCCGTCACCGTGCGTTATTCCGCCGAGGAGTCTCCGGCGGCGGCAGCGGCGCCCTGGCCGGGCTCGGATCCCGGCATCGACGCCGCGGCCGAGCTCAAACGCTCGCCGGGGAGCCCTCGGGAATCCTTCTCCTCCCCCGGCATCCCCATCCCGTCCTCTTCTCCCAAACTGCTGAAGGAAGAGCGGGAAATGCTGGAGAAATCCGTGAGGAGCCCCCCGAGCGTTTCCAGCGGCGAGGAGGAGGAGGAGGAGGAAGAGGAGGAGGAGGAGGAGGAGGAAAGCACCAACTCGCCGTCCTCCAGCTCCTCGCGGCCGCTCAAAGTGCGCATCAAAACCATCAAGACCTCCTGTGGCAGCATCACCAGGACGGTCACCAGGGTGAGCTCAGACTCGGAGCCGCCCTCCAGCAGAGCCCCCGGCGAGCAGAATTCCCAGGAAACCCCGGAGCGCCCCGGGACGGGCACGGAGGCGGCGCCCAAGGAGAAACCGGAGCTTTGCAGCCCTTTGAGAAACGCGGAAGGGCCGAAAATCGTCAGCGTGCAGCTGGGCAACGGCACCAAGCTGAAGGGCACGGTGCTGCCCGTGGCCGCCATCCAGAGCGCCAGCAGCGCCATGCTCATCGCCGCCAGCGTGGCCCAGCAGAAATCCGTGGTTCTCCCGGCGAAATCCGGCAAGTCCGTGGCTAAAAACATCCTCAACTTGGTGCCGCAGCCCCTGCCCAAGGGCGACGGCAGGACCAACGGCGGCGCCAAGGCGAACGGCGGCGCGGCGCCGCCCAAATCGTCGCCCAGCGTGGCCGGCACCGTCATCTCCCGCAGCCAGTCCAGCCTGGTGGAGGCCTTCAACAAAATCCTCAACAGCAAGAACCTGCTGCCCACCTACAAACCCAACCTGAGCCCCCCGGCCGAGTCCAGCCTGGCCCTGCCGCCGCTGGGCTACCGCTGCCTGGAGTGCGGCGACGCCTTCGCGCTGGAGAAGAGCCTGGCGCGGCACTACGACCGGCGCAGCATGCGCATCGAGGTGACCTGCAACCACTGCACCAAGCGCCTGGTGTTCTTCAACAAGTGCAGCCTGCTGCTGCACGCCCGCGAGCACAAGGACAAGGGGCTGGTGATGCAGTGCTCGCACCTGGTGATGCGCCCCATCGCCCTGGAGCAGATGATCGGGCAGCCCGACGTGACCCCGCTGGCGTCGCTGGCGCTGCCGGCCCCGAAGGTGGCTCAGGACGGGGGGAATCCGGCACAGGAGATGCCGGTGCTGCCCCTGGGCCCGGAGCAGAGCAGCTACAGCTGCTTCAGGTGCCTGGAGTGCAAGGAGCAGTGCAAGGACAAGGCGGGGCTGGCGGCGCATTTCCAGCAGGTGGGGGTGGCCACCAGCAGCAGCAGCACGGTGAGAGAGGGCAGAAAAACGGGAGGAGTGGGGAAGGTGGTGGGGGAGGACGGGGAGGTGGTGGGAACGTGGTGGAGAAGGTGGGATGGTGGTGGAGGAGGTGAGAGGTGGGAGAGAACTGGGAGAAGGTGGTGGAGAAGGTGGCAGGACAAGGTGGGAAGAGTTTTTTGGGATCCTGGTTCCAATTGGAATTTGCCCAGGGTTTTTTTTTTTTTATCCTGATCCCCGTTGGGAATTTTCCAAAATCCCAGATCCATTTTTGATTCATTCCTTGATAGAATTTTCCCGGAACTGGTTTGGATCCTGGTTCCAGCTGGGAATTTTCCCAGAACTTTTTAGGATCCTAATCCCTTTTGGGAATTTTCCAAGATCCCAAACCATTCTGGATCCATTCCTCGGTGGAGTCTTCCCCGAATGTTTTGAGATCCTGATCCCTGCTGGGAATTTTCCCTTCATTTTTTGGGACCCTCAGCCCCCTGCAGGGCCCAGAATTCCCAGAATCCGGTGTCTAAGTCCCAGGTTTCGCCAGGTGTGCTCGGCGTGCCCCATGATCCTGTCCAACCGCTGCAGCTTCAGCGCCCACCAGCGCATGCACCGCAGCCGCCCGCCCCACGTGTGCCCCGAGTGCGGCGGCAACTTCCTGCTGGCCAACTTCGAGGGGCACCTCAAGGACTCCTGCCTGCACTTCTCCCGCAGGGTGGGATACAGGTGAGGGGGCTGGCGCCCCCAGGAGCGCCGGGAATTCCGAGGGGAGACGCTGGGGAGGGTGGCAAGACCATGGAAGACTCCAAAAGTGGAATTTTTGCCCCAGAATGGGGTGGGAATTTCCTGCTGGCCAAAAAGCGCTGGCCACCACCTCAAGGAGTCCTCCCGCAGTGTGGGGTACAGGTATGGAGCCAGGGAATTCCAGGAATCCTGGGAATTCCAAGGAGAGCCACTGGAAAGGGTGGTGGGGCTGTTGGGAAGGTCCAGAAATGGTTTGGTTTGGGAATTTCCCAGAACTGGTTTGGATCCTGATCCCTGCTGGAATTTCCCCAGAACTTTTTTGGGATCCTGCTTCCCGTTAGGAATTTACCAGCCCTAATTTGGGATCCGTGATTCCCCTGGGATTTTCCCAACCCTGACGTGGGATCCCCCCAGGTGTCCCAGCTGCTCCGTGGTGTTTGGCGGCGTCAATTCCATCAAGTCCCACATCCAGAGCTCGCACTGCGAGGTTTTCCACAAGTGCCCCATCTGCCCCATGGCCTTCAAATCCGCGCCCAGCGCCCACGCCCACGTCTACACCCAGCACCCCGGCTTCAGCAACCAGCAGTCCAAGTGAGTGTTCCCAAAAAAACCCCAAACATTCCCGGATTTCACCCCCAAACACACGCAGCCCCCCCACCCACCCTGCGGGATCCGCGCTGCGGCGGGGCCGGGGCAGAGCCCGAGGAGGGGTTTGGGGTGGGAGATTTGGGAGATTTGGGGGTGGGGGATTTGGGGATGGGAGATTTGGAATGGGAGAATGGGAGATTTGGGAGTAAGAGATTTGGAGATTTTGGGATGGGAGATTTCTCCCCATTTCCCCTTTTCTTCCCCCCGTTTTTCCCATATTGTCCCCCCCATTTCCATGTTCCTTTCCCCAATTTCCCATGGTTTTTTTTCCCGTTTTTCCCCATTTCCCACGTTCTTTTCCCCAGGATGATTTACAAGTGTGCCATGTGTGACACGGTGTTCACCCACAAGCCGCTGCTCTCGTCCCACTTTGACCAGCACCTGCTGCCGCAGCGCGTCAGCGTCTTCCGCTGCCCCCAGTGCCCGCTGCTCTTCGCCCAGAAACGCACCATGCTCGAGCACCTCAAGGTCAGGCACAGGTCTGGGGGAAAATGCTGAAATTCTGGGGAAAAAATGGAAAAAATCCAAAAAAACCCGGCGAAATCTCAGTCAAAAACGGTGAAATTCCGGTTAAAAACGGTGAAATTCAGGCCAAAAATGCTGGGATTTCAGCACCAGATTGGGAGAAATTGGGATTTTTTTCCATCCCAAACCATTCCAGGATTCCCTGCCCTGCTTTATTTGGGATTTTTGGGATAAATCCCGGGTCCTGCCCAGGGAATTCCATGGATTTCTAGGGATAAATCCCAGATCCTTACCCGGGTTTTTCCATGGATTTCCCACCCATTGGATGCCCCTGGCATTCTGGGAATTCCCCTCACACTTTCTGCCCCCCAACCCAAAATTCCCACCCCGAAATTCCCCAACTCTGCCATTCCCAGAATTCCCACCAAGCCCAGAAATCCAAGGACGACTCTTCCAAGAAATCCCCGGCCCTGCTGACCCCCAAGCCGGAGCCCCTGGAGACTCCGGTGTCCAAGAATTCCGAGGAGTCCTCGAGCTCCACGGAGGAGGAGGAGGAGGAGGAGCCCCCGAGCTCCCCGGAATTCCGGAAATCCAAGCGGAGCCGATTCCAGCGGAAATCCGGGAGCAAATCCAAGGGCAGCGGCTGGAGCTGCGGCGTTTGCCACTCGTGGTTCCCCGAGAGGGACGAGTACGTGGCACACATGAAGAAGGAGCACGGCAAGGTGGGATTCGGGGATTTTTTGGGGGAGGATTTGGGATTTCTTTTCCCCAGTTTTTCCCCCTTTTTCTTCCCGATTTTTTTCCCCGTTTTTTCCCATATTTTCCCCATTATTTTCCCGGGGTTTTCCCCATTATTTTCCCCGTTTTTCTCCCCCTGCAGTCGGTGAAGAAGTTCCCGTGCCACCTGTGCGAGCGCTCCTTCTGCTCGGCCCCGAGCCTGCGGCGCCACGTCCGCGTCAACCACGAGGGCATCAAACGGGTCTATCCCTGCAGGTATCCCAAAAAAACCGGGAATTCCGCGAATTCCGGGAATTCTGGGATCCGGGGGGGGCATCAAACGGGTCTATCCCTGCAGGTATCCCAAAAAAACCCCAGAAATTCCGGGAATTCTGGGATCCAGGGGTGGGCATCAAACGGGTCTATCCCTGCAGGTATCCCAAAAAAAACCCCAGGAGTTCCGGGAATTCTGGGATCAGAATTCCCATTTTAGGGTTGAGAATTTTGGAATTCCGTGCTCAGAATTCCGGGCTCAGCATTCCCGTTTTGGGGTGGGAACTCTGGAATTCCGGGCTCAGCATTCCCGTTGTTCCCGGGTTTTGCCCCAGGTACTGCACGGAGGGCAAGCGGACGTTCAGCAGCCGCCTGATCCTGGAGAAGCACATCCAGGTGCGCCACGGCATCAAAGGCAGCGACCCCGCCCGCAGCCAGGAGGTCGTCATCGCCCGCGGCCCCGCCCAGGTGGGACAGCCCGGAATTCCCGGGAATTTCTGGGGATTTCGGGAAGTTTTCGGGGGAATTTTGGGGGTTTCAGGAGGGGTTCGGGGTTGTTTTATCCAGCAGTTCCTCCTCACAACCGCCCCAATTCCCGAGGGCTTCACCCCTAAATCCTCTCCTTGCCCATAATTCCAACCCCAAACCTTTGGAATTCCTTCGATTCCTTGGGAATTTTGGGAATTTCCTGGGAATTTCAGGAAGGGAAACTTCGGGTGTTTCAGGAGGGGTTCGGGGTTGTTTTATCCAGCAGTTCCTCCTCACAACCGCCCCAATTCCCGAGGGCTTCACCCCTAGATCCTCTCCCATGATCCCAACCTTCGGGACTCCCGGGATTCCCGGGATTTTCCCCGTTTTCCCAGGCTGCCGGCCGGAAGCGCAAGCTCTCCTCGGACGATTCGTGCAGCGAGGAGCCCGACAGCACCACCCCGCCCTCGCAGAGCGCCCGGCCCGGCTGCTCCTCCAGGGCCGCCCCGTTCCGCTGCAGGAAGTGCGGGTTCCTGGCGGCGAGCCGGGCGGAATTCCAGGCCCACATTCCCCAGCACCGCACGGACGGGAATTCCCAGCAGTGCCGCGAGTGCGGGCTCTGCTTCACCTCGCACGGATCCCTGAGCCGGCACCGCTTCATCTCCCACAAGAAGAGGAGAGGGGCCGAGCCCGAGGAGGGGGCGAGCGCTGCCCAGGGCAGGAATCCCGCCGGGAATCCCGCCGGGAATTCCGCAGGAGGAGCAGGAGGAGGAGCAGGAGGAGGAGGAGGAGGAGGAGGGGAGGGGAATCTGCTGGAGTGCAAAGTCTGTGGGAAAGGATTCGAGACGCAGCTCAACCTCAAGACGCATTTCCGGACCCACGGAATGGCGTTCATCCGAGCGCGGCAGGGCGCCGAGGAGAACTGAGAATTCCTGGGAATTCCTGGAATTCTGGGAATGGCGTTCATCCGAGCGCGGCAGGGCGCCGAGGAGAACTGAGAATTCCTGGGAATTCCTGGAATTCTGGGAATGGCGTTCATCCGAGCGCGGCAGGGCGCCGAGGAGAACTGAGAATTCCTGGGAATTCCTGGAATTCTGGGAATGGCGTTCATCCGAGCGCGGCAGGGCGCCGAGGAGAACTGAGAATTCCTGGGAATCCTGGAATTCTGGGAATGGCGTTCATCCGAGCGCGGCAGGGCGCCGAGGAGAACTGAGAATTCCTGGGAATTCCTGGGAAATCGGGAATTCTGGGAATGGTGTTCATCCAGGAGAACTGAGGAATTCAGGAATTCTGGGATTCTGAAATTCTTGGAATTCTGGGATTGGCTTCATCCAGGAGAATTAAGGATTCTGGAATTCCTGGAATTCTGGCATTTGCTTCATTGAGGAGAACTGAGCATTCCTGGGAATCCTGGAATTTCCAGAATTCTGGGACTGGCTCCCAAACGGGCCCTGAGGAGAACTGAGCATTCCCAGGAATGTCAGAATTCCCGGAATTCCGGGATTTTCTCCCCCCAGGAGTTCGTGTACATAAAACACCCCCAGAGCCTTTCCCGGTGTCTGGGGGGAAATTGGGAATTTGGGATGGTCCCAAATCCCGCCGGGAATTCCCAGGAATGTCGGACCTGGGGGGGATTTGGGATTTCCAGGCTCTTCCCAGGAATTCCCAGGGAGGCTTTTCCAGCAAAATCCACTTTTTTTGATTTTTTTTTTTTGGTTTTTTGGGTTTTTTTCTTGGCTTTTGTTTGGTTTTTTTCCTGGATTTTTTTTTCCTGGATTTTTTTTTTCCCTGTTCCTGGTGTGTTTTGTTGGGAAGGAGGAGATTCCAAAGTCGTGGAATTCCCAAGGGAGCAGGAGGAGGAAAAAAGGAGGGAAAAAAGATGGAAACAAGAAGGAAAGAAAGGGGAGAAAAAGATGGAAAAGAAGAGGAAAAATAAGGAAAAAAAAAAAGAGGAATAAAGCTGGGACAAAAAGGAGACAAAAAAAAAAAAAAAAAAAAATTTTTCCTTTGGCAAAGGAATAAGGCCCCCCCCCCCAAAAAAAATCCAGGATTGGGAAAGGATCCCAAAATCTGGAATGAGGGTGAGGGTTGGGGCTTTTCCAGCTTTTTTCCAGTTTTTTTCCAGACCCTTTTCCAGCCCTTTCCCAATTTTTTTCCAATTTTTCCAGGTTTTTTTCCAGCTTTTTTCCAACCCTTTCCCAGTTTTTTCCCAGCTTTTTCCAGTTTTTCCCAGCTCCTCCTCTCCCTCGGGATCTGGGACCTTTCCCGCTCCAAATCCCCCAGGAAATCCTCTGGAAAAGCCCCTGAGAATTCCCAGAATTCCCGGAATTCCCTGTGACCCCCCTCCCCCGTCCCTGTAAATTTGTACCATACACTAAAATCCCAACAACTGCTGTGCTCACTTTGGGGTTTTCTGGGTTTTTTTTCCCGTTTTTTTGCGTTTTTCGGGATGGCAGAAGCTGCTTCGGGGTTAAAATTCGGGATTTCTTTTGTTTTTCCGATTTTTTTGGGGGGGCGTTTTAATCCCAGGTTTTTTTTAATTTTTCCAAGCAGGAATTTTGGGGAATTTTTTTCTCTCCTTCCTCCCTTTCGCCCTGGGCAGGGGGATGGACGGGAAAACGGTTTAAAAAAAATTTAAAAAAAAAAAAAAACTGGGAAAAAAATCAGGTGGAATCGGCCATTATTAAAAAAAAAATTAAAAAAAAAAAAATCCCCCCGGGCCGGGTGTAAATAGAGAGAAGAAATTAAAGTTTCTACCAGATCTAGAAAGGAAAAAAAATTCCCAAAAGGGAAAAAAAAAAAATTATGGAAAAATGGCTTTGGACCCGCGGTTTTCCAGAATTTCAGTGCCTTGAGCTGGATTTGGGGGGGAGGGAGGGAGGGAGGGGCTGGAATTTCGGGAATGTTCCCTTGGAATTTCGGGAACGTTACCCAGATGGAATTTTGGGCAATGTGCTCCCAGAAATTCAGGAATGTTCCCTTGGAATTCTGGGAATGTTCCCCCAAGATTTCGGGGCTGCTCCCTTGGAATTTTGGGGACGTTTCCCCCTGGAATTTTGGGAATGTTCGCCTGGAATTCTGGGGTTTCCTCCCTGGAATTCTGGGGATCTTCCCCCCCTGGAATTCTGGGGTTGGACTCCTGGAATTTTGGGAATGTGTCCCTGAAACTTTGGGAATGTTCCTCCCCTGGGATTTTGGGGAATGTGTCCCTGGAGTTTTGGGGTTGGACTCCTGGAATTTCGGGAATGTTCCCCCGGAATTCCGGGGCTGCTCCCCCGGGATTTGGGGGATTTTTTCGGGAATGCTCCCCCGGGATTTGGGGACGTGCTGAGGAAGCCGCGGGCTGCAGAGGCTCTCAGGAATTCTTTATTCTGTAGGAATCGATTCCATTAAACTCCAGTGGTTTAACCCTTGCTGTGCCCTGGCCTCGGCTCTTCCCGGGAAAAGCCCGGGAATGGGGATGGGGGAGGGGCTGGGGGCTCCGGCTGCATCCCCCAAATTTGGTCCTTGCCCCCCAAAAACGGGGCTTGGGAAGGGTGGGGGCCCCTCTGTCCCCGGGGGTGAAAATCCGAAATTTTGGGGTTTTTTTAATGCTAAAAATGAAAAGGGGGAAACGGGGGAGAAAAAAAAAAAAACAAAAAAATAAAACAGGATGGGAGGACACGGAGGGGACATTGGGGACATTGGGGACACGGAGGGGACAATGGGGACACGGAGGGGACAAGGAGGGGACATTGGGGACACGGAGGGGACACGGAGGGGACATTGGGGGAGACATTGGGGACAATGGAGGACACAAAGGGGGGACATGGAGGACACTGAGAGGACACAGAGGGGACACAGAGGGGACATTGGGGACATAGAGAACACTGGGGGGACATTGGGGACATTTGGGGACACTCCAGGTGTCCCCCCTGCCCAGCAGGCCGGGCCTGGGGTGGGGGAGGTGGGGGGGGAAATTCCAGGGAATGTTCCTTCCCTGGGAAAGCTCCGGATCCTCCCTGATTAGGATTTGGGATTTGGGACAAGCCCCGCCCCCCCCGGGTCCATCCCGACATTCCAGGAATTCCCAGGAAAGGGGAGGGGGGAAAAAATCGCAGCCCCAAATTCCTGGAATTCTCCACCTGGAAATTCCACACCTGGAGGGAAAATCCCCCTGGGAATTCTACTTGGGAATTTCCCCTGGAAATTCCACCTCAAATCCCACCTGGAATTTCACATCTGGAATTCCACACCTGGAATTCCACACCTGGAAGGAAAATCCCCCTGGAATTCTTTACCTGAAGGGAATCCCCCCTGCAATTCCTCACCTGGAATTGCTCCTGGACCCCCCAGCTCCGGGAATTCCAGCAATTCCAGGATTTTCGAGCTTCCCAACCTTCAGGACAACCCCTCCCCCTTTTCCCACCCATTCCCCCCCCTCCACATTCCATGGGATTTGGGGGCGAATTCCAGGGAATCCCAATCCCCCCCCCACCATTCCCGCCTCATTCCCGGCTTTTTTTTTTTTTTTTATGGAATTCTGTTCCCATTCCTCCAGCAGAGTCCAGGCTGGGGGGTGGTGGCTGATGGGACCGTCCAACCCCAAAAAACCCTCCAAAAAAAAATCCTCCAAATATCCTCCAAAAAACCCTCCAGAATCCTCCCAAAATCCTCAAAAAAATTCTCAGAAAAAATCCTCCAGAATCTTCCGAAATTCCTCCCGAAATTCCTCCCGAAAATCCTCCCAAAACTCCTCCATAAACCCCCTCCATAAATCCCCTCCAGCTCCGCTCCCAACCCATTTGTTGTTGTTGTTCCGGCGGCGAGAGAAAAGCGGATTTGTGCCCCGTTCTGCCCCGTTTTCCTGCCCCGTTTTCCTGCCCCGTTCTGTGCGGGTTTTTTCCTTTCCCTGCCGGTCCGTGCCCGGGGCCGCGGGCTCTCGGGGCTCACATGATGCCGTTGGTGAGGTACTGGAAGCCGTCGTAGAGTTTGGTGGTGAGCGAGCGCATGGAGCCGTCCACCATCTGCTCCACCAGCAGCTGCAGCTGCTCCTCCGTCAGGTTCATGTGGAAACGCTCCTTGAGGTGCCGGATGGTGGACGAGCCGTGGAAGCACGGCAGCTGGGAGCCTGGGAATGGGGAGAAAAATGGGAAAATTGGAAAAAAACGGCAGCTGGGAGCCTGGGAATGGGGAGAAATGTGTGAAAAATGGGAAAAAATGGGAAAAAACGGCAGCTGGGAGCCTGGGAATGGGGAGAAAAATGGGGAAATTGGAAAAAATGGGAAAAAAGGCATCTGGGAGCCTGGGGAAGGGAAAGAATGGGAAATGAGAGTGAAAAATGGGAAGAACCAAAAAAAGGGAGTGGGAATGGGGGATTGGGCAGCTGGGAGCCTGGGGAGGGGAGAAAACGGGAAAAGAGAGAGTGAAAAATGGGAAAAATTGGGGAAAATGGGAAAAATGGGAGGTCAGAGAGTGGAAAAATGGGAAAAATCAGAGTGGGAATGAGAGATCTGGCAGATGGGAGCCTGGGGAATGGGAAAAATGGGAAAAACGGGATGGGAGTGAGGGTTTGGAACGGGGGAATTCAGTGGGAAAATGGGGTTTGGGACAGGAAGAACTCGGAATTCTGTGGAATTCCCGGGGTTCCATGGAATTCCCACCTTGCTGCATGATCTCCACGATCTGCACCACCTTGTCCATGTGCTTGCGGGCGGCGATCAGCCCCTGCAGCATCAGCATCTTGTAATAATTGAACATGTCCCCGTCCAGCCCTCCCATCACCTGCCAGGGGGGAAAAACAAATAAAAAACAAACAAACAAAAAAAAAAAAAAAAAAAAAAAAAAAAAATTGGGGAAATCTGGGAATGCCAGGACGGCCTGGAATTCCCACCCAGCCAGCCCACACACCCACTCACGTCCACGAACTCGGTGGTGAGTTTGAAGGCCGAGGTCTCGAAGCCCAGATTGCGGGGGGAGCTGGAGAGGATGAAGCCAAAGTCGATGTGGATGATGTGGCCCTCGGCGTCCAGCAGGATGTTCCCGTTGTGTCTTGGGGGGAATGATGGGGAATTCCATCAAATTCCCATCAAATTCCCATTAAATGCCATTAAGTCCCATTAAAATCCCATTAAATGTCATTAAAATCCCATCAATGGCCTTTAAAGGCCCTCGGTGTCCAGCAGGATGTTCCCGTTGTGTCGTGGGGGAATTCCATGGAAATGCCATCAGAATTCCAGGAAATCCCATGGAATTCCCATTAAATCCCATTAAAAGCCCATTAAAATCCCATCAATGGCCTTTAAAGGCCCTCGGTGTCCAGCAGGATGTTCCCGTTGTGTCTTGGAGGAATTCCATGGAAATCCCATCAGAAAAAAAATAAAAAATTAAAACTCCCCCCCAAAAACTCTGAAAAAAATTCTGACGAAGTTCTGAAAAAATAAAACAAAAATCTGAAAAAATTCTGAAAAAATTCGAAAAAAAATCCGAAAAAATTGGAAAAAAATGGAAAAAAAAATTTTAGAAAACCCCCAAAAATCCCCAAAAAGCTCCTCCCCCCCCCAGCTCACTCCCAAGCCCCCGAGGCTCTGCCCACCTGTCCTTGACCTGCAGCAGGTAGCACACCAGGCAGTAGCCGGCGCAGCTGCGCACGAAGTTGCGCTGGGCGCTCAGGAAGGACTCGCTGGTGGCCGGGCCGTGCTCCTGCAGGAAATAATCGAGCAGCGACAGCGCCGACTGCTTCTTGATCTGGTGCAGGGACACGGCGCTGAGCACGGGCTCGATCATCCCCGAGTCCGCTGAGATCACCAGGATCTGGTAGGGCTTGATCCACAGGGGGACACGCTCCTGCTCCCAGATCGACTGGGGGGAAAAATCACATTAAAATCACATTAAGTTCACATTAAATCCTGTTAAAATCCTGTCAGATTCCATTAAAATCCACACTCTGCTCCCAGATGGACTGAGGGGGGAAACGGCAAAGAAATCCCATTAAAATCCCATTAACATCCCATTAAAATCACCCTCGAGTCCCATTAAAAATCCCAGTAAAATCCTGTGAAAATCCCATTAAAATCCCAGGAAATGCAAGAAAAATCCCAGAAAATGCCACTAAATGTCTCCCATAAAATCCCACTAAAGCCCCTAAAAACGCGGGATTTTTTTTGGGAAGGGCAGGAATTTTTCATGGATGTGGAATTTTTTTGGGAATTCTCTGGGAACGTGCCCACCTGGAGCTGTTTGAGCACCTGGAAGGCCACAAAAACCCCATAAAAAACACAAAAAATCCCCTAAAAACCCCAAAAAACCTCCTAAAAACGCGGGATTTTTTTTGGGAAGGGCAGGAATTTTTCCTGGATGTGGATTTTTTGGGGGAATTCTCTGGGAACGTGCCCACCTGGAGCTGTTTGAGCACCTGGAAGGCCACAAAAACCCCATAAAAAACACAAAAAATCCCCTAAAAACCCCAAAAAACCTCCTAAAAACGCGGGATTTTTTCTGGGAAGGGCAGGAATTTTTCCTGGATGTGGATTTTTTGGGGGGAATTCTCTGGGAACGTGCCCACCTGGAGCTGTTTGAGCACCTGGAAGGCCAGCAGCTCCTGCCGCAGGTCGTCGCCGCATTTGACGATGACGGAGAGGAGGCGCCACTGGGGGAGGTGCCCGTAGGGAGAGGCCTCCCGGATCCTCCTGGAGGGGGAAAATCGGGATGAAAACGGGAAAAAACGGGAAAAAACGGGAAAAAAACGGATGTGCTGGGTGGGACAGCTTTGTGCTGTCAAATCCTGATAAATGCCCATTAAATCCCATTAAATCCCATTAAAATGACATTAAATTCACTAAAATTCCATAAAATTCCATAAAATCCCATTAAAATCCCAAACCCCCCCCACCAAGACCCTTATGGGACCACCCCAAACCTCCCCCTCAATCCCAGATTTTGCTTTTCCCAGGAGGAAATTCCCAACCTTTGGAATTCATCTGAAAAAAAAAAAAAAAAAACGAAATACCCAAAAACCCTTTGGAGACAGAGAGAGAGAGAGCTCAAAGCCCTAAAAAAAAAAAAACAGGAATTTTTTGGGGCAGACCCCGGGAATTTTTTGGGGCAGATCCCAGGAATCTGGGGATGGATTTTTGGCCGGGAACTGCTGGGAATTCCGGGGAATTTTCGGGAATTCCGGGGTTCCCACCTGACTTTCTCCTGCCAGGGCTCCTTGAGGGCCACGGCCGAGGGATCCTCGGGGTCCCTGCGGAACGAGGTGGGCGTGTGAGCCAGCTGCTCCGAGAGACGGCGCCTGGGGAGGGAAAAACGGGAATTACATGGGAAAACTCATGGGAATTCATGGGAATTCCATGGGGGAATTGATGGGGTTTCAATGTGGGCGTGTGAGCCAGCTGCTCCGAGAGACGGCGCCTGGGGAGGGAAAAACGGGAATTACATGGGAAAACTCATGGGAATTATGGGGGAAAACTCATGGGAATTCATGGGAATTCCATGGGGGAATTGATGGGGTTTCAATGTGGGCGTGTGAGCCAGCTGCTCCGAGAGACGGCGCCTGGGGAGGGAAAAATGGGAATTATGGGGGAAAATTCATGGAAAAATTAATGGGATTTAACGGAAAAATTCAAGGAATTTTGATCCTGGCAAGGCCAGGATTCCAGGATTTTCCATGGAAAAATTCAAGGGATTCTAGGGGAAAATCCCCAGATTTCCATGGAAAAATTCCAGGAATTTCGCTCCGGGCAAGGTCAGGATTCCAGAGTTTTCCATTGAAAAATTCATGGATTTTCGCTATGGGCAAGGAGAAAATTCCTGGATTTCTGCTCTGGGCATTATCAGAATTCCAGGATTTTTTTGTGGAAAAATTCCCAGATTTCTGCTCTGGGGAATGTCAGAATTCCAGGATTTTTTCTGAGTGAAATCTCCCGTATTTCCACTCTGGGGAATGTCAGAATTCCAGGATTTTCGGGGCAGAATTCCCAGTTTTGCCCCCCTCTCACCGGATGTCCCCCGCCGCGATGAACACGGGCTCCCGGCTCTCCTGGCTCGTGATGGAATCCACGGAAAACTGGGAGATGTTGTCACAGCTGTTGGTGTGCATCTCTGGGAGCTGCAGGAATTCCAGGAAAATCCCCAAAACCCCATCAAAATCCCATTAAATGCCATGAAATCCCATTAAAATCCAACAAAATCCCATTAAACCCCTACAAATTCCTTAAAATCCTATAGAACCCCATAAAAATCCAGTAAAATCCCATAGAAATCCCTTGGGGACACGCTGGGGGTGGTCCCACCTCCATAGGGACACCTTGGTGCCCACGACCCTCAGGAAAATCCCATTCCTGCAATTCCCACCCCCATGGAGACACCCAGGGGACACTCTGGGGACACCCTGGGGACACCTTGGGGACACCCAGGGGACACCTTGGGGACACCCAGGGGACACCCCGGGGACACCCTGGGGACACCTTGGGGACACCCCGGGGACAGGCAGGGCGGTGCCCACCTCCACCTGGAGCTCCCCGATGTCGTCCACGGACCAGGCCTCGTCGTCGTTGTCGTAGTTGGGCACGGTGCTGAAGGCGCCCGCGCGCGGCTCCGCGCCCACGCCGCATTCCGGAAGGTTCTCGGCCGAGCGCGTGCTGCGGATCCGGTTCTCGGGAATGCGCGCCGGGACGCTGGCCGTGTCGAAATTGTCACACTCCAGAACCTCCACGTAGATCAGGTAGGGCGCCTGGGGAAAGGGGGAACGTTGGGGGCAATAAAGGATAATCCAGGAATCACCGCCCCCAGCCCTCCCACTATTCCCAATCCCTCCTTTCTCACCCCAAATCCCTTTTCCCACCCCAAATCCCAATTCTTTGTCCCCCCACCTTGTCCTTGGAGTTGAGCACCACGGCCTGCGAGTGGGGCACCCTGACCACGAGGTGCTGGAATCCCAGGAACCATCACCATTCCCAATCCCAGGAACCCTCACCATTCCCAATCCCAGGAACCATCACCATTCCCAATCCCAGGAACCATCACCATTCCCAATCCCAGGAACCATCACCATTCCCATTTATTCCCACCCCAAATCCCATTTACTGCCCACCTTGTCCTTGGAGTTGAGCACCACGGCCTGCGAGTGGGGCACCCTGACCACGTGGTGCTGGAAGGCGGCCGTGGGCAGCCATGCGCGGGCGGGCAGTTTGTGGTTGAGCAGGGACAGCTCCGAGATCAGCCTCTGCGTCTTCTGCTCCTTGGTGGGCAGCGTGGCCAGGCGCTTCCCGATGGCCATCAGAGACTTGATGAACTCGCGCTCCGGGGCCAGCCGCGCCGGCTGGGACAGCGCCGGGATGGAGGGGGGAAATCGGGAAAACGGGGGGAAAATGGAGGTCACGGTGCTGGATTTCCAGTGGGAGCAAAACCCTGATCTTCCCTTTCCCTGTCCTTCCCTTTTCCCTTTCCCTGTCCTTCCCTTTTCCCTTTCCCTGTCCTTCCCTTTTCCCTGCGGTCCTCTTTTTCTGCCCCTTTTCCCTTTCCCTGTCCTTCCCTTTTCCCTTTCCCTGTCCTTCCCTTTTCCCTTTCCCTGTCCTTCCCTTTTCCCTTTCCCTGCTCTTCCCTTTTCCCTTTTCCTGCTCTTCCCTTTTCCCTTTCCCTGTCCTTCCCTTTTCCCTTTCCCTGTCCTTCCCTTTTCCCTTTTCCTGCTCTTCCCTTTTCCCTTTCCCTGTCCTTCCCTTTTCCCTTTCCCTGTCCTTCCCTTTTCCCTTTCCCTGTCCTTCCCTTTTCCCTTTCCCTGTCCTTCCCTTTTCCCTTTCCCTGTCCTTCCCTTTTCCCTTTTCCTGCTCTTCCCTTTTCCCTTTCCCTGTCCTTCCCTTTTCCCTTTTCCTGTCCTTCCCTTTTCCCTTTCCCTGTCCTTCCCTTTTCCCTTTCCCTGTCCTTCCCTTTTCCCTTTTCCTGCTCTTCCCTTTTCCCTTTCCCTGTCCTTCCCTTTTCCCTTTCCCTGTCCTTCCCTTTTCCCTTTTCCTGCTCTTCCCTTTCCCTGCTCCGGGGCCAGCCGCGCCGGCTGGGACAGCGCCGGGATCAAAGGGGGAAATTGGGAAAACAGGGAAAATTGAGCTGATGGTGGTGGGATTTTCAGTGGGAGCAAATTCCTGCTTTTCCCTTTTCCTGCTCTTCCCTTTCTCCTGCTTCTCCCTCTCTTCTTTTCCTGCTCTTCCCTCTTCCCACCCCGGACTGGCTCGAAAAGGATTGGGATGAAAAATTAAAATTTTGGGAAAAAAGGAGGGAAAATGGAGCTGATGTTGGTGGTTTTTCAGTGGGAGCAAATTCCTCATCTTCCCCCTTCCCAACTTTTTCCCTCTTCCCACTTTTCCCTGCTCTTCCCTCTTCCCAGAAATTTGGGGTTCCCATCCCATCCCTCCCCCAGCAGAGCAGGATCCCTGAGTTTTCTCCATCCCCCTGGAATTCCAGCGCTGACATTCCCAGAGGGATCTCCCAGTCCTGGCTGGATTCCTGGGATTTGGGATTTTCCAGATTCCCAGGGTTTGGGATCATCTGGATCCCTGGGATTTGGGAGGATTCCCACTCCCAGCCCTCCAAATTCCCAGGATTTGGGATCCCAGGATTTTGGGATTATCCCGAAATCCTCCCCCTGCCCCTCCCCTGGCATCCCAATCCCACGGGGATTTGGGATTTCCCTTGGAATGCAAGATTCCCACGTGGATCCCAAATTTCCACTCCACATTCCCAAAATCTGGGAAGAAGCACGGGCTGATTTTTCGGGATCATGCTGGAGAAGGCACATGCAGAATCAGGGAAAAAAACAACAACAAAAAAAAAAGCTGGAAAAATCAGGAATATCACAGAGCAAAAGGAAAGAATTGGGGAAAAAAATCAGGGAAAGGAGGATCAGGATGGGAATTCCCGGCTGGGAATCCGCTGGGATTTGTAGTCCAAGCCCAAAAATTCCTCAGGAATTCCGGGATAACGGGAGAAATGTTCCAGAGGTTCCCAATCCCAAAAATTCCTTCAGCTCTCCATGGGTTGAATCCCATTCCTGCAAAAACTGTCGGAATTCTGGAATTTTTTTTTTTTTTTTAATGGAAAAATCCTGGATTTCTGCTCTGGGGAATGTCAGAATTCCAGGATTTTTTTGTGGAAAAATTCCCAGATTTCTGCTCTGGGGAATGTCAGAATTCCAGGATTCAGGGCTTGGAGCTCATCCCAAGCATCCCATCATCCCTAAAAAAACAACGGGATTTATGATGAGCCCAAAATTTGGGATCAAATCCCGACAAAATTCCCAAATCCAGGCATGGGAAGGGTCCCTGGGAATTCCCAGCAGGATCAGAGCTGGGTTGGAATCCAGGAATTCCCAGAAAAGCCTAAAAAAAAACCCATGGAATTCTTCCCCAAAAACCCCTCGTGCTGGAGGAAATCATGGACTACACATTCCCACTGGGAAAAGAGGGAAAGATTCCAAAAAAACGAAAAAACAATGGAAAAAAAACAGGAGAAGGGCTCATTGTGGAGAGAAAAATCAGGAAAAACGCCAGGATTCGATTGGAATTTTCATGGGGAATAAAAAAAGGAAAAATTAAAAGAATTAAATCAAGGAGTGATTGGCAGGGGGAAAAAAAAGGGAAAAAAGCAAATTAATCCCATCTGGCTGAGAATTTTGGGAGCCAAATTCCAAGGGAAAACAGCATTTCCTCTTCCACCTGCAAGGGAAAATTGGGAAAAGCAGGAAAAGTGGGAATTTCCTCATTCCCAGATGGATTTTGGCGGGAAAAATGGGATTTTCCTGGATTTTCCTAGAATTCCCATTCTGAGGAAACGTCGTGGCGGCGACGCCGGGATTTTTTTGAGTTTGGTTTTTTTTTTTGGGTTTTTTTTTTTTTTTTTGGGAATATTTGAGAGATGCTGGGAAATTCCAGAAGGGTGGAAATGGAGGAAATGCTGTGGAGGGAAGAGGGAACCTCTGGAAAAAAAAAAAAAAAAAAAAAAAAAAAAGGGATTGGAACTTACGGGAGCCAGGGATTTATCCAGGCTTTCCGTACTCGAGGAGAGTTCCTGGGAAAAGCAGGAAAAAATAAAATAAAAATAAAAAAAAAAAGGGGGGATTTGGGACAGAATTTTTTGGGAATTTTTTCCATAGGGAAGAGAGGGAGGAGAAGGGAAAAGGGGGAGAAAGAGCAAAGTTTAGCTGCAGGTTCACTTCCAGCAATTCCCAAGGGGGTTTTTTGTGGGTTGTTTTTTTTTTTTTTAATCCCGTCCCCTTGGAATTCCCGTGGATTTTTCCAGGAAAAATTCCAGGCAGGAAAATTCCACGGATCTCAAGCGGGATGGGATCAAAGTGGAGCTGAATTCCCGGGATTTTCCCGGTTTTCCTCCTCTCTGGGATTCATTATCCCACCCTGGAAGGACCAGGATGGATCCAGCTCCGAATTCCTTGGATTTCTCACCTTTTCCATCACCAAATCCACGTTTGTTTTTTTCCTTCCCTGGATTTCTCATTATCCCGAATTTCACCACACCAAACGAATCCCATGGAAACGATCCAGGAAATTCCCAAAATCCCGATTTTTGAGGATGTTTTTATCACTGGGAAATTCCTGATTTATCCAAAGCTTTCCTGCTATTCCCACATTTCCCTCCCAAGGGATTCCCATCCAAAACATCCCAAAATTCCAGCACTTGGAGTCCATCAATCCAGGATTTTCTTCCTCCAGTGAAGCTTCATTCCATAAAAAAAAGGGAATTTTGGGGCTCAAATTCCCAAAAATTTAAAAAAAAAAAAAAAAAAAAAAAGGGACAACCAGGTCTGGATCCCACCTGGGGGGAAAACTGATGGGAAATAATCCCAAATTTTCCCTCCCCTGATGAATTTTGGGATCATTCCCCAGCAATTTTCCCTGCTTTTTTTTCCCACGAGGAATTCCTGGATTCTGGAGGGAAAATCACCCAAAGCTGCCAAGAATCCCGGGATTTCTGAGGGATATTGGGGAGCCAGGGCTGGTTCTGTGCTTTCCCAGCTTTTTTCTGGATCGTTTCCAGGAGTTTCCTCATCCATAATTTATGGGAAAGCTCCGGTTTCCGCCTCCTCCTTTTCCACGTTAAAAATTCATCCCGGCGGGAACGGCCCCGGATTTTTTTCCGGGGTTGTTTTGATCCCGAATCCAGCCTGGAAAATTCCTTCCCAACATTTCCTTCCATCCCTCTCCCAACTGCCCGAGTGTGGAACAATCCTTGGCTCCTTCCAAGGATTCCCAGGGGGATCAAACCTCGGCTTTCTGATCCATTTCCTGGGAATTCCTGGGAATTCCCAACCTTTCCCAGTCATTCCAAGCCATTCCCACTCATTCCCAGTTTCCCAGGGGTGGATTCCACCCTCTGGAAAATTCATTTTTCCCGGATTTGGGAAGTGCAGATCCCACAGTCTGCTCCCAGCACCGGCTCGGGGCTCCTTTCCCGCCTTGGAATTCCAAGTGGGATCCCAGCTCGTCCTGGGATCAGCCTTGGAGCACAACCCCGATCCCAGAGGAAATCTGGGATCAATCCCAAGGCACCACCACGACCCTGAAGGATTTCTGGGATGAATCCCAAGGAACGACCACGGGATTTTCCCAGTTCCCTGAGCCTTGGAGCACAACCCCAACCCCAGGGGATCTCTGGGATGAATCCCAAGGCACTTCCACCTCTTTGGATCAGTTTTCGGATGAATCCCAAGGAACGACCATGGGATTTTCCCAGTTCCCTGAGCCTTGGAGCACGACCCCAACCCCAAAGGTTTCTGGGATGAATCCCAAGTCCCAAGCCCAGGAAATTCCCCCGGGAGTTACCTCCTCCTCGCTCCCCACTTTGGGATTGCTGGGATCTCTCCTGGGATTGCTGGCTGAGCACAGCCCGAGCCCCAGAGGATCTCTGGGATGAATCCCAATCCCAAGCCCACGGAATTCCCCCGGGAGTTACCTCCTCCTCGCTCTCCACTTTGGGATTGCTGGGATCTCTCCTGGGATTGCTGGCTGAGCACAATCCCAACCCCAAAGGTTTCAGGGATGAATCCCAATCCCAACCCCACGGAATTCCCCGGGAGTTACCTCCTCCTCGCTCTCCACCTTGGGGTTGCTGGCCGTGCGTTTCAGGTTGCTGCTCAGGCTGATGGACACCGTGGCGTCCGACTTGGACCTCTGGTGAGTCCTTTTGGACGGCGACAGCCCCGTGTCCACACCTGCGGCACCCGCGGCGCCACCCGCGGCAGCTCCGGCCGCCAGCTCCCTCCTCCTGGCCGCCGGCTTCAGCTCGTCGGAGAGGATGAGCCTGCGGAGCTTGGTGCCGCGCGAGTGCCGCTGCGTGGAGATGTGCATGTCGGACGAGTAGGCGCCCAGCAGCAGCGCGCAGCGCAGCGAGAAGTCGACGCTCTGGCGGCAGCGGTGCACGATGTAGGGCTTGATGGCGTCGCCCACGTCCTCGTCCATGTGGATGTACATGTTGAGCAGCTGCGGCAGGTAGAAGTCCACGTCGTCGTGGCGGAAGCAGAAGAGGCGGTTGCCGATGTAGGCCTGCACGCCGGGCTCCTTGGAGTTGTACAGGTACGAGATGGCCATGGAGATGTCGAAGAGCTTGGACTCGAAGAGGCGCAGCAGCCACGACTGCTTGGCCTGGTGCTGGCGCTTCCGGGCCGTCCTGGCGCCGCCCGCGCCCTCCTCCTCCTCCTCCTGGATGCGGGCGCCGGGCGCCTCGTCCAGGCAGCGGATGTGGCAGCCGGCGCCGTTGGGAACGGCGGAGCCGCGCAGCTGTTTCACCTTCTCCAGCACCTCCTCGCACGCCTTCTTGGCCACCTCGGCGTCGATGAGGGCCAGCTCGGCCACGCCCTCGCTGATGACGCTCAGGGCGGAGCCGGCCCCGGTGCCGGTGCCGGTGCTGGTCCCGGTGCTGGTCCCGGTGCCGGGGCCGCGGGAATCGCTGGGCTCCGCGGGGATTTTCCCAACGGGACAGGCCGTGGCTGAGTCGCCCATGGTGGAGGGAGGGCGGCGCGGCTCAGAGCTGGGGAACGGGGCAGTGGGGTTAGAGCGAAAATCGGGGTAAACTGGGGAAATCGGGGTTAAACTGGGGAAATCGGGGTAAACTGGGGAAATCGGGGTTAAACTGGGGAAATCGGGGTAAACTGGGGAAATCGGGGTTAAACTGGGGAAATCGGGGTAAACTGGGGAAATCGGGGTTAAACTGGGGAAATCGGGGTAAACTGGGGAAATCGGGGTAAACTGGGGAAATCGGGGTTAAACTGGGGGAAATCGGGGTTAAACTGGGAGAAATCGGGGTAAACTGGGGAAATCGGGGTTAAACTGGGGAAATCGGGGTTAAACTGGGGAAATCGGGGTTAGACTGGGGAAATCGGGGTTAGATTGGGGGAAAATCAGAGTAAACTGGGGAAATCGGGGTTAAACTGGGGAAATCGGGGTAAACTGGGGAAATCGGGGTAAACTGGGGAAATCGGGGTAAACTGGGGGAAATCGGGGTAAACTGGGGAAATCGGGGTTAAACTGGGGAAATCGGGGTTAAACTGGGGAAATCGGGGTTAGATTGGGGGAAAATCAGAGTAAACTGGGGGAAATCGGGGTTAAACTGGGGGAAAATCAGATAAAATTGGGGGAAAACAGGGGTTATACTGGGGGGAAATCGGGGTTAAAATGGGAGAAATCGGGGTTAAAATGGGAGAAAAATCAGGATTACATTGGGGGAAATCGGGGTTAAATTGGGGGAAAACTGGCAATAAATGGGGGAAAAATCAGGATTAAATTGGGGGAAATCGGGGTTAAATTGGGGGAAAATCAAGATTATATTGGGGAAAACCCGGGGTTAAACTGGGGAAAAATCAGGATTAAGCTGGGGGTAAATCAGGATTATATCGGGAAAAAATCAATATTAAATTCGGGAAAAATTGGAGAAAAACTGGCACTAAATTGGGGAAAATTTGGGGAAAAAAATGGGATTAAATTGGTAAAATATTAGGAAAAATTTGGATTAAATTGGGAAAAATTGGCTTTACATTGGGAAAATACTGTGATTAAATTGGGAAAAAATTGGCATTAAATTGGGAAAAAAATTGGCTTATACTGGGAATAAATTTGGATTAAATTGGGGAAAACTGAGAACAGTTGACATTGAATTGGTAAAGATCAGGACTAAATTGGGGGAAAATCAGGATTAAATTATGAAACAATTTTGATTAAATTGGGGAAAAAATTATACTCATTTGGGAAAAAATTTATATGAAACTGGGGGGAACCTGGCATTAAATTGGGAAAAAATCAGGGATTAGGGACGGGATTTTTCCTTGTTTATCCCTTTATTTTTCCAACTCCCAAAGAAAAGGGAAACAAAACCCTCAGGAATTCTCTCTAATTATTCCAAGTGAGTGAAACCAAGGTCACCCCCCAGATTTCACTTTTCCTTTTTTTTCTTTTTTTTTTCCTTTTTTTTTTTCCCACTTTTTTTCCCAAGAAACCCCAGATGCCCAAATCCTGATCAAAGTCTGAGAGTTTCACTCTAAATCCCACATTCCTGACATTTCTGTGGCTCTTAGATCCCAAAAAACCCCACGAGAGCCAGAAAAAAAATCCCTGATGCTCGGATTTTTCAACAAATCCCAAAAAAACGGGGGTGGAAATTCAGGATTCTGCATTTTCCCACAATTCCCATCCCTGTTTTTCCACAGATCCAAGACTTTCTTCTTTTGTCCCAATCCCAGATCCAAAGACACCCAAAAATTCCAGGGATTCCCTCCCTTCCCTCATCCCCAAAAAACAGATCCAAAGTTTTTCCCTCTTCCCAAAAATCCCACAGGATTCCTAAACCTGGAGCAACCCCACAATCCTGGAATTCCCTCTTCTTATGGATCACATTCCCTAGACAAATTCCCACTTCCTGAGGTTTTCCAAGTTTGGGTTTTTGGTTTTTTCCCACCCCAAAGGTTGGGAAATAAACTGGGAAAAGGCAGAGGGGGGGAAAAAAAATCAGGGAAAAAAAATCAGGAATCCAAATTCCCACCTGGATCCCAAGGGCGGCTCCCGGGATGATCCAAGCATGGACCCTGAACTGTGGGATCATAAAATATCCGGGAAATCTGGAGCAGGGATCAGCCCGGAATTCCAGGGGGAAAAAAATCACCCAGGGATTCCAGAAATTAGCCACGAATCCCAGAAATTATCCGGGAATTTCAGGAGCAGAAATCCCCAGGAATCCCAGAAAATATCTAGGAATTCCTGGAGCAAAAATCACCCAGGAATCCCAGAAATTATCCAGAAATTGCTGGAGCAGGGATCATCCAGGAATTCCAGGAGCAGACATCTCCCAGGAATTTTATAGAGCAGCGCCCTAAAATCCCACTCAGAATTCCAAGCAAAAAAAAACAAAAATCAGGGACCGTTTTCAGGAGCAGATCCATGAGATCCACAACAGGAACGACTCCAAAACTTCAAAAACTTTTCCAGCACAGGGGAAGAAAAAAAAAAGGGAAATCCAATTTTCCACCCGGTTATTCCCTGACGGATTCCAGGGAAGCAGGGGGAATAAAAAGGGATTAAACGTAATTATTTCTCATTATACAACTTCCCACCAACTCCAGGCGAAGTTTTCCAGGGAAAACATTTTCCAGGGGATGAGTGACCCTCACCAATCCCAAATTTTACGTAATCCATGGAATTTAAGAGGGGATTTTGGACAATTCCAAAGCTCCCAGAGGCACCAGATGGCCCCGGGGGGGGGGGGGAAGGGTTGGCAAATCCCTCATGAGGAAAAGCGGCTGGAAAAGGCTCTGGAATAGGAATTGCGCCACTTCCCCAGGGCTTTGGGAGGAATTCTGTGGGGGAAAAATAAATTAAAAGAGGCAAAAGGTTAGGGATGAGGTACCTGGAGCGATCCCATGCCGCGAGGCTCCGCTCGGCGAGCCCGGCCCTGAGGCCGGCGCGGGCGGCTCATCCCGGGCACCGGCGGCTGCTGCTGAGGGGGAAAAGGCGGAAAAAAACCCTCAAGAATCACCATAAAAATCGAGGAAAAGGCGAATTTCCTGGCCGGCTCCTGCGCCACGAAGCGCTGGCGGAGGCCGCGGGGGGAATCAGGAGAAGGAGGAGGCGGCGAGGCCGGACACGGAGCGGCCGCGGAACCGCCGTGGGGACCGGGCTGAGGGGGCTGGAGGAGGCGGCGCAGAGGCCGGAGAGGGTTCGGAGAGGCCGGGCTCACCTCGGGGGAGCGGGGAGGAGCGGAGGGGCCGGCAGGGAGCCGCGGCAGCGGGGCCGGTGCAGCGGGGCCGCTCGGAGCCTCCCCAGGCCCGGCCCGGCGCCGCCTCACGGGGCTGAGGGGCGGCCGCCGCCACACAGCGCCCCCTGGCGGCCCGGCGGCGCGGCGACGGGGAACGGGGCGTGGTCTGCGCCGCCGGGGCGCTGCGGGGCGTGGCTTGCGTCCTTATATGGCTATGTGGGCGTGGTTTGTGTGCTTATATGGGTACTGGGCGTGGTCTGTAGGCTGGATGTAATGAGGGTGCTACGTCATGACGTAAAGGGGCGTGGTGAGCAAATCGTATGCGGAAATAGGCGTGGTATTGTGAAGAGGGCGTGGTCTCGGCGTGTTTGGGGCGTGGCCTCGCTAGGGTTCCGCGTTGGACGAAAATCGGGGATTTTGGGGGAGAAAATCGCCTCGGTTGTCGCTGTCACCACCCCGGGGGGTGGCACGGGTTGTTGTCCTCCTTGTCCGTGTCCTCTTCCACTGCGCCGTGTCCCCTCCCCACTCCCAGTGTCGCGCTCCCGGTGTCCCCTTCCCAGTGCCAATGTCCCCTCCCAGTGCTCGGGTCCCCCTTCCCAGTGCCAATGTCCCCTCCCCATTCCCAATGTCCCCTCCCACTCCCAATGTCCCTTCCCATTGCCCTTGTCCCCTCCCAGTGCCGGTGTCCCCTCCCAGTGCCCGTGTCCCCTCCCAGTTCCAATGTCCCCTTCCCTGTCCCCTCCCAGTGCCCGGGCTCACACACACACGACAGCCGCACTGGAGTGACTGGTTTTTACTGGTGTGACGCAGGGGACCCCGTCCCTGTGCCCGCCCCCGCGTGTCCCTCGCGTGTCCCCTCGCCAAGAGGGGACCCGGCCTGGCTGTGACCCCACGGTGCCACCCTGGCGCCCGTCCTGCCATCCCTGATGACACTGACACGGGCGGGCGTGATGGGCCTGGAGGGCACAGTGGCACTGCCAGGTCTGTCCCCAGTGGTGGCACTGCCAGGCCTGTCCCCAGTGGTGGCACTGCCAGGCCTGTCCCCAGGAGTGGCACTGCCCCTGCCAGACCAATCCCTGTCGCGGATGGTGGCACTGCCAGGCCTGTCCCCGGGGGTGGCACTGCCAGGCCTGTCCCCAGGGGTGGCACTGCCCCTGCCAGACCATTCCCTGTCGGAGATGGTGGCACTGCCAGGCCTGTCCCCAGGGGTGGCACTGCCAGGCCTGTCCCCAGGGGTGGCACTGCCCCTGCCAGACCAATCCCTGTCGGGGATGGTGGCACTGCCAGGCCTGTCCCCGGGGGTGGCACGGTCTCTGGACGGGCACTCTCTGTCTGACACGGTGGCCCTGTCCCTTCCTGACCAGTCCCTGTCATGGATGGTGTCACTGTCACTGCCAGGCCTGTCCTCAGGGGTGGCACTGCCCCTGCCTGACCAGTCCCTGTCATGGATGGTGTCACTGCCACCCCCCCGGGTGCCTTCCCTGGATGGGCACTCTCTGATGGTGACAGTGGCATTGTCACTGCCAGGCCTGTCCTCAGGGGTGGCACTGCCCCTGCCTGACCAGTCCCTGTCAGGGATGGTGGCACTGCCAGGCCTGTCCCCGGGGGTGGCACTGTCCCTGGATGGGCACTCCCTGTCAGGGGTGGTGGCACTGCCAGGCCTGTCCCCAGGGCTGGTGGCACTGTCCCGTCCTGAGGAGTCCCCACTGGGGACAGCAGCACTGCCCCTGGGCGGGCAGTCCCTGACAGGCATGGTGGCAGTGCCACAGGCCAGCGTGTCCCCGAGGGGGAGGCTGGCATGGCCGGGCACCCTGGACTCCACGATGGTGGCAGTGACCCTGGGGATGGACTCCCCGACCAGCACGGTGGCGCTGACAAAGACGGGCGTGTCCACGATGGTGACAGTGCCCCTGGACAGGCTGGTCCTGACGGGCACGGTGACACTGCCCAGGATCCTCCTGTCCATCACAGTGCCACTGAGAGTGACCAGCGCGTCCACGATGGTGGCAGTGCCCCTGGATGGGCAGTCCCTGACGGGGACAGTGGCACTGCTGTCCCCAATGGTGCCGCTGGCCCAGAATGGGCTGTCCCTGACTGGGATGGTGGCACTGGCGGTGACGGGCGTGTCCACGATGGTGGCAGTGCCCCTGGATAGGCTGTCCCTGACCGGGACAGTGGCACTGCCAGCGACCAGCCTGTCCCCAGGAGTGCCATTGTCCCTGGAGGGGCAGTCCCTGACAGGAGTGGTGCCACTGTCAGTGACCAGCCTGTCCCCAACGGTGCCACTGTCAGTGACCAGCCTGTCCTCAGCAGGGACAGTGGCACTGCCAGAGACTGGCCTGTCCTCAGTGGGGACAGTGCCACTGTCCCCAGCTGGGCTGTCCCTAACAGGGACAGTGGCAGTACCAGTGACCGGCCTGTCCTCAGTGGGGACAGTGGCACTGGCAGTGACTGGCATGTCCCTGACAGTGCCATTGTCCCCAGCTGGCATGTCCCTGACAGTGCCACTGTCCCTGGCTGGCCTGTCCCCAGTGTCAGTGGCCCTGGGTGACCTGTCCCTGATGGGGATGGTGTCACTGTCCCTGACCAGCCTGACCCCACTGCCACTGGCTCTGGGTGGCCTGTCCCTGACGGGCATGGTGGCACTGCCACTAACCGGCCTGTCCCCAGGTGTGCCACGGCTCCTGTCCCCACTGCCACCGGCCCTGGGTGACCTGTCCCTGATGGGGACAGTGCCACTACCAGTGACTGACCTGTCCCCAGGGGTGGCACTGCCCCTGCCTGGCCTGTCCCCACTGTCTCTGGGTGACCTGTCCCTGATGGGGACACTGCCATTGCCCCTGCCTGGCCTGTCCCCAGTGGTGGCACTGCCCCTGCCCGGCCTGTCCCCAACAGCAGTGGCCCTGGCTGTGCTGTCCCTGACAGGGATGGTGGCACTGCCCCTGCCCGGCCTGTCCCCATTGTCACTGGCCCTGGGTGACCTGTCCTTAACAGGGACAGTGGCACTGCCACCAGCTGAGCTGTCCCTGATGGGGACAGTGGCACTGCCCCTGACCAGCCCGTCCCTGACGGTGCCACCACCCCTGACCGGCCTGTGCTCCACGGGGACGGTGGCACTGCCCCTGCCCAGCCTGTCCCCGGTGGTGGCACTGTCTCTGGGTGACCTGTCCCTGACGGGGACGGTGGCACTGCCCCTGCCCAGCCTGTCCCCGATGGTGGCACTGTCTCTGGGTGACCTGTCCCTGACGGGGACGGTGGCACTGCCCCTGCCCGGTCTGTCCCCACTGCCACTGTCTCTGGTGGCACTGCCCCTGCCTGGCCTGTCCCCAGCAGCAGTGGCCCTGGGTGAGCTGTCCCTGACAGGGATGGTGGCACTGCCCCTGACTGATCTGTCCCCAGGGGTGGCACTGCCCCTGGCTGTGCTGTCCCTGACGGGCATGGTGGCACTGCCACTAACCGGCCTGTCCCCAGGTGTGCCACGGCTCCTGTCCCCACTGCCACCAGCCCTGGGTGACCTGTCCCTGACGGGCATGGTGGCACTGCCCCTGCCTGGCCTGTCCCCACTGCCACCATCTCTGGGTGACCTGTCCCTGATGGGGACACTGCCACTGCCCCTGCCTGGCCTGTCCCCAGTGGTGGCACTGCCCGTGGACGAGCTGTCCTTGACAGGGACAGTGACACTGCCACTGGCTGTGCTGTCCTTGGCAGGGATGGTGGCACTGCCACTGACTGCCCTGTCCCCAGTGGTGGCACTTCCTTGGGATGAGCTGTCCCTGACAGGGACGGTGGCACTGCCACCAGCTGGGCTGTCCCTGCTGGGAATGGTGGCACTCCTGGTGACAGGCCTGTCCCCAGCAGTGGCACTACCAATGACTGGCTTGTCGCCAGTGCCACTGCCCCTGGATGGACTGGTCTTGACAGGGACGGTGGCACTGCCACCAGCTGTGGGGACAGTGGCACTCCTGGTGACAGGCCTGTCCCCAACAGTGCCACTGGCCCTGGGTGAGCTGTCCCTGACAGGGACGGTGGCACTGCCAGTGACAGGCTTGTCCCCAGTGCCACTGCCCTGGGATGAGCTGTCCTTGACAGGGACGGTGGCACTGCCACCCGCTGGGCTGTCCCTGATGGTGCCACTGCCACTGACTGGCCTGTCCCCAGTGCTGGCACTTCCCTTGGACGGACTGGCCTTGACAGGGACAGTGCCACTGCCTCCAGCCATGGGGACAGTGGCACTCCTGGTCACCGGCCTGTCCCCAGTGCTGGCACTGGCCCTGGGTGAGTTGTCCTTGATAGAGATGGTGGCACTGCCAGTGACCGACTTGTCCTTGACAGGGACGGTGGCACTGCCACCAGCTGGGCTGTCCCTGATGGGAATGGTGGCACTCCTGGTGACCGGCCTGTCCCCAACAGTGCCACTGGCCCTGGGTGAGCTGTCCTTGACAGGGGTGGTGGCACTGCTGGTGACAGGCTTGTCCTTGACAGGGACAGTGACACCACTGATTGGCCTGTCCCCAGTGGTGGCACTGGCCCTAGATGGACCAGCCTTGACAGGGACAGTGGCACTCCTGGTGACAGGCCTGTCCCCAGTAGTGCCACTGGCCTTGGAGGGGCTGTCCCTGACCGGGACGGTGACACTGCCCCCGGATGAGCTGTCCTTGACAGGGACGGTGGCACTGCCACCAGCTGGGCTGTCCCTGATGGGGACAGTGGCACTCCTGGTGACAGGCCTGTCCCCAGTAGTGCCACTGGCCTTGGAGGGGCTGTCTCTGCCAGGGACAGTGGCACCGCTGGTGACAGGCCTGTCTTCAGTGGTGGCACTGCCAGTGACAAGCTTGTCCTTGACAGGGACAGTGGCACCACTGGCTGGCCTGTCCCCAGTGGTGGCACCGATCCTGGATGAGCTGTCTGTGACAGGGACAGTGGCACTGCCACCAGCTGGGCTGTCCCTGGCAGGGATGGTGGCACTCCTGGTGACCGGCCTGTCCCCAGTGACACTGTCCCTGGGTGAGCTGTCCCTGACAGGGGTGGTGGCACTGCCACCAGCCGGGCTGTCCCTGATGGGAATGGTGGCACTCCTGGTCACAGGCCTGTCCCCAGTGCTGGCACTGACAGTGACCAGCTTGTCCTTGACAGGGACAGTGCCACTGCCACCAGCCGGGCTGTCCCTGATGGGGACAGTGGCACTCCTGGTGACAGGCCTGTCCCCAACAGTGCCACTGGCCCTGGAGGGGCTGTCCCTGACAGGGACAATGACACTGACTGGCTTGTCCCCAGTGCCACTGCTCCCAGATGAGCTGTCCTTACTGAGGACAGTGGCACTTCTGGTGACAGGCCTGTCCCCAGCGGTGGCACTGCCTTGGGATGAGCTGTCCCTCATGGGGACGGTGGCACTGCCACCAGCCGGGCTGTCCTTGGTGGGAATGGTGGCACTCCTGGTGACAGGCCTGTCCTGAGTGGTGGCACTGCCCTGGGAGGAGCTGTCCTTGGCAGGGATGGTGGCACTGCCACCAGCTGTGGGGACAGTGGCACTCCTGGTGACAGGCCTGTCCCCAGGAATGCCACTGGCCTGGGATGAGCTGGCCTTGACAGGGACAGTGGCACTGCCACCAGCTGGGCTGTCCCTGATGGGAATGGTGGCACTCCTGGTGACAGGCCTGTCCCCAGTGGTGGCACTGCCACTGCCCGGCCTGTCCCCAGTGTCACTGGACATAGATGAGCTGTCCTTGACAGGGACAATGGCACTGCCACCACCAGGGGAGCCACCAGCAGGCACAGTGGCACTGCCACTGACTGGGCTGTCCCCAAGGTGGATGGTGGCAATGCCATTGACCAAGCTGTCCCCAAGGGGGACAGTGGCACTGCCACCACCAGGAGAGCCACCAGCAGGGACACTGCCACTGAGTGAGCTGTCCCCAAGGGGGAGAGTGGCACTGCCATTAACCGAGCTGTCCCCAGCTGTGACAGTGGCATTGCCACCGACCACACTGGCCCCGAGGGGGACAGTGCCATTGCTCCCAGCTGAGCTGTCCCCAGGTGGGATGGTGGCACTGCCATTGACTGGACTGTCCCTAGGGGGGACAGTGGCACTGCCATTAACCGAGCTGTCCCCAAGTGTGACAGTGGCACTGCCATTGACTGGACTGTCCCTAGGGGGGACAGTGGCACTGCCATTAACCGAGCTGTCCCCAAGTGTGACAGTGGCACTGCCATTGACTGGACTGTCCCCAAGCAGCACGGGGACATTGTTAATGGCAGTGACACTACCAGTGACCGGGCCGTCCCCAAGTGTGACAGTGACACTGCCACCCCCCACACTGTCCTCGGCCGTGACAGTGACACCGCCGCCACCCGGGCTGTCCCCACCGCCCACGGCGTCGTCATCGCCCTCCATGCCGTCCCCACCCTCCTCCTCCTCAGCACCGCCACCCCTGTCCCCAGCGGCCACAGTGGCACTGCCACCCCCGGGTGACGCCCCTGGGGGCGAGTCCCCTCCCTCGTCCCCCTTGGGGACCTCCGCGTCCTCGGGTGACCCCGCCGTGTCCCCTCCCCTCTTCCGGGGCCTCCCCCTCCTCCTCTTGAGCGCCGCCGCGTCCCCTCCTCCTCCTCCTCCTCCTCCTCCCTCCAGGGGCCGCTTGGTGGCTTTGCCTCGCTGTCCCCCCTCGCTGTCCCCTCCCGACCTGGCGCTGCCACCGGGGCTCTCCGCCGCGGCCACCCCGACCCCGGGCAACAAGACATTGAGCACGGGGATGGCCCCGCTGGCCCCGGGGGCGAGCGCCGTGCCCACGGGCAGGGGCAGCGCCACCTTCACCGTGCCACCGCCCAGAGGAGCCGCCGTCAGCTTGGGGACGAGCACGGGAGGGGACGAACGCACGGGGGTGGCACCGGGGGCCACCGCGGGCCGCTCCGGGGGGGGGATGCGGGGCAGCAGGAGCGGCAACCTGGCCACCAAGGCGTTCACCTGGGGGCTACTGGCCGGCCTGGGGGGCTCCTGCGGGGGTTTCCTCTTCTCTGGCCGCGGCTGCACATTGGCTTTGGGGACACTGTCCTTCTTGGCCTGCGGGAAGGGAGGTGACATCGCGCTTGGGGACAGCTCGGAGTGGCCACGTGGCTCTGGCTGGGGGGGGCTCAGGGGGGTCTCACCTGGTCCTGGCTGCGCTCGCCGCTGTCCGAGGGGTCCAGGCCGTTCTTTTTGGGGGCGGCGGGCGGGCGGGGGTCCTGGGGGGGCTTGTCCGTGTTTTCTGTGGGGGGAGGTGGCGTGAGCGGGGGGGCAGGGGACACTGGGAGTGGGGAGGGGACACTGGGAGTGGGACATTGGAGGTGGGGACGGGGGAGTGCCCCCAGGGGAGTGCCAGCTCCACAGGGAGGTTACAATGTCCCCAAGCGGGTGACAGCGTCCCCAGTGTCCCCCGGGGTGGTGACAGCGTCCCCAGTGTCCCCTGGGGTGTGACAGCGTCCCCAGTGTCCCCCGGGGTGTGGCAGCGTCCCCAGTGTCCCCAGGGGTGGTGACAGTGTCCCCAGTGTCCCCAGGGGTGTGGCAGTGTCCCCAGGGGTGTGGCAGTGTCCCCAGTGTCCCCAGGGGTGGTGACAGCATCCCCAGTGTCCCCAGGGGTGTGGCAGTGTCCCCAGTGTCCCCAGGGGTGTGGCAGTGTCCCCAGTGTCCCCCGGGGTGGTGACAGCATCCCCAGTGTCCCCAGGGGTGTGGCAGTGTCCCCAGTGTCCCCCGGGGTGTGGCAGTGTCCCCAGTGTCCCCCGGGGTGTGGCAGTGTCCCCCGGGGTGTGGCAGTGTCCCCAGTGCTGACCTGAGAGCACCATGGCCATGAGCAGGTCGGCGTGGGCGCAGCGCGAGCTGATGATGTGCTGCTGCAGCAGGAACTGCGCCACCTCCACGATGCTGTTGAAGGAGCGCTTGAGAATCTTCTCAGCCCAGTCACAGGTGAGGGCACAGGCGGCCTCCATCACCTCCGAGCTGTACGACTGCACCAGCTCGGCCAGCTCCGACTGCTGGGGACACACGGACAGCCCGGTCACAGCAGGGTCACAGCAGGGAGGGGACAGGGGACACAGGGACAGACGGACACACGGACACAGGGGACAGGGGACACACGGACAGCCCGGTCACAGCAGGGTCACAGCAGGGAGGGGACAGGGGACACAGGGACAGACGGACACACGGACACAGGGGACAGGGGACACAGGGGACACAGGGACAGGGGACACAGGGACAGTGCCATGAGAGAGGGGACAGCAGGACAGAGAAGTCAGACAGAGGACAGGGGACAGCACTGACTGAGGACACGGGGACAGGGAACATCATTGTGAGATTGGTGTCAGGGGACATGGGGACACGGGGACACGGGGACACGGAGCACTCACGGTCTCGGTGACTTTGAGGTCCAGGCTGGGCAGGGGAGGAAGGCTCACCACCGTCTTCCTCCGGATCCCACCGTAGCAGTACGTGGGGAGGAGTCAAGGGTTAATCCCAAAAAAAACGGGAAAGAAACCCTGAGGGACCCAAAAGAATGGGGAAAAGGGGGGAAATGGGGAAAAAATTGGAAAAAAAATGGGGAAAAAATGGGGGAGAAATGAGGCAAATGGGGGGGAAAGGGGAAAAGGGGGAAGAAATGGGGAAAAAAGCAAAAAAGAGGAAAACACTGGGGGGAAAGGGGAAAAAAGGGGGGGAAAGGGAAAAAGGTGGGGAAAGCGGGAAAAATGGGGAAAAAACCAGGAAAAAACAAACAGGAAAAGAAAAGGGGGAATTGGGTGGGAAAGGGGCGAAAAAACAGGAAAAAAAAAGGGGGGAAAGAGGGGGGAATGGGAAAAACTGGGAAAAGCAGCAGGAATTGCATCAAGGGAAGGATATTTGGATTGTCCTCGGCCTCCCAGGCGCCGGGCTTTGATGTTGGGGAAGATTTCGCGGATGATTTTGCCGAAATTGGCCGTGCTGAGCGGGCGGCAGCCGAGGTTGTCACAGTAGCGCCTGCGGGGAGGGACGGGGGCGTGTCCGGAGGAGGAAATCCCGGGATATTCCCGGGAATTCCGGGAAAAGGGACACGGGGATGTTCCCAGGGTATTCCAGAGAATGGGGCACAGGGACATGGGACAGGGGCCAGCCTGGCTCACTTGTAGGCGTCGTACACGTCCTGCTTGGGCAGGCAGGTGTCCGTGTGCTCCTCCAGGTGGTTGCGGATCCAGCTGCAGGCGTGCATGTGCTCGGCTGTGCCCAGGGAGCTGAGCTCCAGAGAGCCACCGCTGCTGCCGGGACAGGGACAGGGGACAGGGGACGGGGACAGGGACAGGGACAGGGGACAGGGGACAGGGACAGGGGACAGGGACAGGGGACAGGGACAGGGGACAGGGGACAGGGGACAGCATCAGGAGAGAGAGGCGACAACACCAGGGGACGGCCTGTCAGCATCTCTGTGCCAGCTCTGCTGTGACACAGCCATCCTGAGGCGCCCCTGGCCCAGCTCCATCCCATCCCATCCCATCCCATCCCATCCCATCCCATCCCATCCCATCCCATCCCACCTCACAGATCCCATCCCCATTGATCCCATCCCACCTCACCTCACAGATCCCATCCCCATTGATCCCATCCCAATCCCGTTGATCCCATCCCCATTGATCCCCTGGGTCCCATTCCCTGGATCCAATCCCATTCACATTGATCCCATCCCAATCCCATTCCCTGGATCCCCTGGATCCAATCCCATTCCCTGGATCCCATTTTCCCGGATCCCATCCCCACCTCTTCTCCCCCAGGCTGGGTCCCGAGGGCAGCTGCAGGTACAGGTAGAGTTTGTCGCTGTCCGAGAATTTCTGCACGTCCTGCTGCGCTCCGGAGACAGGGACGGGGTCAGGGATCCGCCCAAAAAATCGGGATCCGCCCCCAATTCCCGCAATTCCCAGCCCAGCATTCCAGGGAAACACTCACCAGGATGGAATCCACCTTGCTCTGCACGGATTTTCTGCGTGGGACACAGAAACTGGTCAGGGACGATCACAAAAATCCCAGGATTGATCCCAAAAAATCCCGGGATCGATCCCAAAAATCCCATTAGAATTCCCAGGTTTTCCCATAAGAATTCCCAAGGTTTTCCATAAGCATTCCCAGATTTTCCTGCAGAATTTCCCGATTTTTCCTGCAGGAATTCCCCGGCTTTTCCATAAGAATTCCTGAGATTTCCCATAAGAATTCCCAGGTTTTCCCATAAGAATCCCCAAGGTTTCCCATAAGAATCCACAGGTTTTCTCATCAGAATTCCCAGGTTTTCCCATCAGAATCCCCAAGGTTTCCCATAAGAATTCCCAGGTATTCCCATAAGAATTCCCAAGGTTTCCCATCAGAATTCCCGTTTTTCCCGCGGAAATTCCCGGATTTTCCCGCAGGAATTGCCATTCCTTACGAGATGGAGCCGCGCAGCTCCTGCAGCAGCGTGCTGGGCTCGGGGGCAGCGCCCCGGGCACTGCCAGCTGCCACCGCGCCCCTCCTGCCACTCCTGGAGCCCGGCTCCTCCTCTGCCATGGCCTGCTGGGCGACGGGAAACACTAAACTCAAAATTCAAAATTTAAAAGGGGGGTTGTAAGTGAATTGAATTAAAATCGGGAATGGGAGGTGAGGGGAGGGGTGGGGGATGGAAGTGGACAGGGGACAGGGGGACACCAGGACAGGGGGACATCAGGACAGGGGGACATCAGGACAGGGGGACAAGGGACACCAGGACAGGGGGACATCAGGACAGGGTCTCAGGACCATGGGGACACCAAAACAGGGGTCGCCAGGGATATGGGGACACCAGGACAGGATGCCCAGGGACAGAGGGACAGGGGGACACCAGGACAGGGGGACACCAGGACAGGGGGACACCAGGACAGGGGGACAAGGCTCCCAGGGACATGGGAACACCAGGACAGGGGGACATGGCGACACCAAGAACAGACCCACATGGCCACAGGGCCACCAGGAAGAGATTCCAGGGTCAGGAGCCCAGGGGCCACCAGGAAGTGATTCCAGAGCCACGGGGCCACCGGAAGTGACCTTGGTGGACATGAGGCCACCAAAAAGCGACCCCCGGGGCCACGGCGACATGGGACACCAGGAAGCGACCCCCGGGGCCATGAGGCCACCGGAAGCCACCCTCGGGGCCATGAGGCCACCGGAAGCCACCCCCGTGGCCACCGCCGTCCTCGCCCGCGGCCCGCGGCGCCCCCGGCGACCCCAGCCCGGTACCGGGGCCGGGACCCCCCGTCCCCCGCGGTGTCCCCGGGGTGTCCCCAACTCTGTCCCCACCCCCCCCCCCCCATCAGCCCCGCACCCACCTGGTCCCGTCCTGCTCGGGGGGGGTCCCGAAAAGTGGGGGGAGGGGGAGGGGAAGGGTCCCGCCACGTGCCCCGCGCCCCCCGCGCGAACCGAAAGTGGACGCGCCCCTCGCTCGCCGCGCGCGCGGCCCCTTCTTTTTTCTGATTGGCTGCGGCGCCGCTGGTCTGCCCGGATACGGCGGAATCCGCGGTTCTGATTGGCTGAGTCCGGCCCCCCCGCCCCGCCCTCGGCTGGGGGTGAGCGGCCGGATGCGGCGCGGCGGGAGGGGCTGAAATCTGCCTGGCAACAGCGATCTGATTGGCCGGGAGCGGCGGCGCGAGGGGAGACGGGTGTGAGGTGAGTGTGCAAAGGGGTCACGTGGGTGAGTGTGCAAAAGAGGGACACGTGACTGAGGTCACGTGTGCGAGTGTGCAAAGGGGTCAGGTGTGTGAGTGTGCAAGGGAGGGTCACGTGATGGGGTCACGTGAGTGAGTGTGCAAAGGGGGGTGAGTGTGTAAAGGATCCCAAGGAAATTTTTCCCATCTAAAAAAAATCATCCTGGATTTCCACAGGGAGCCTGAAACCCACGGATCCCATTAAAAAAAAAAAAAAAAAAAAAAAAAAAAAAGGAACAGCAAGAAAATTTTGGGAAAATTCCCGAAAACCCGGATTCAAAAATCCCGAAAAAAACCCCAAAGGAACAGTGAGAAAATTCCAGAAAACTTGGATCCAACCATCCCAAAAAACCCACATGTAACAGCGAGAAAAATCCGTCAAAATTTAGGGAAAATTTCAGAAAAAAAGTCCGGAAAAGTCGGATCCAAACATCCCACGGAAAGGCGGGAAAATTCTAGAAAATTCCTGGAATGAGGCTCGGGAGGCTGCGGGTGATGCAGAGAAAAAACTTTATTGATTGTGGGGAAAGCAGAGCCGGGCAGAGCGGGACAGGGACAGGAGTGACCCGGGATAGGGACAGGGAATGACCCGGGACAGGGAATGACCCGGGACAGGGAATGACCCGGGACAGGGACAGGGAATGACCCGGGACAGGAGTGACCCGGGATAGGGACAGGAGTGACCCGGGATAGGGACAGGGAATGACCCGGGACAGGGAATGACCCGGGACAGGGAATGACCCGGGACAGGGACAGGGAATGACCCGGGACAGGGACAGGGAATGACCCGGGACAGGAGTGACCCGGGATAGGGACAGGAGTGACCCGGGATAGGGACAGGGAATGACCCGGGACAGGGACAGGAGTGACCCGGGACAGGGACAGGGAATGACCCGGGACAGGGACAGGGAATGACCCGGGACAGGGACAGGGAATGACCCGGGACAGGGACAGGAGTGACCCGGGACAGGGACAGGGAATGACCCGGGACAGGGACAGGAGTGACCCGGGACAGGGACAGGGATGGGACAGGGACAGGGATGTCCCGGGAATGTCCCGGGAATGTCCCGGGATATCCCAGGAACAGCGGCGGGTCCCGGCCCTGCTTTGCCCGGAGCGGGATCGAGATTCCAGCGGGAACGGGAACCCCAAACCCCGAGGGGATCCCAAACCCGGGAATGGCCTGAGAGGATCCCAAATATGGGACTCGCCCCACGGGACCCCAAACTCATCACTCAGGGGACCCCAAATCCGGGAATCACCCAGGGGATCCCAAAGCCATGTCCCGGGAGGCCCCAAAAATGGGAACACCCAAAGCCCGCAATCACCCAGGGGACCCCAAATCCAGAATCCCCCCAGTCCCAGCACCCAGGGCACCCCAAATCCGGGATTCACCCAGGGGACCCAGGAATGGGAGTCACCCAAAGCCCGGAATCACCCAGAGAGCCCAAACCCGCGATCCCCCCAGTCCCTCACCCAGGGCCCCCCAGTCCCTCCATGCCCCCCATCCCACGCCCATCGCCCCGGGCTCGCCCCGCGCCCTCGGCCGAGCCCAGCGCAGCTCCGGGCGGGCTCCGCGGCGCTGCCGGGCTCGCCCCCTTAGGCCAGCGGCTCGCATTTGCAGTCGCCGCCGGGGAAGCGAATGTCGTGCGCCAGGCACGGCCCGTGCGGCTCCTTGCCGAAATCCACCAGGAAGTTTTTGTTCACGGCCAGCCCGCCCTTGTCCGTGTCCACGTCGAGCTGCAGCATCACCGAGCCCTCCCTGCGCGGCCACAGCGGCGGCTCGTGGCGACTGCGAGCCCCGGGAGCCGGCCCGGAGCCCGCCCGGAGCTGCTCCGGACAGCGCCAGCCACAGGGGAGGGACAGCGGGGCGGGCAAGGGGGGCACCGGGGTGGCGACTTCAGCCGGGATGGGGCAAGTCCCGGGGATGGGAGGGGCAGGGTGGGATCGGGGGCAGTTTTGGCTCCCAAATTCCCCCAGGTTTGGCTCAGGACACGCTCAGGGTCAGTTTTAGCCCCAGGCTTGGCTCAGGACACTCTCGGGGGCAGTTTTAGCCCCAGGTTTGGCTCAGAACACAATCGGGGCCAGTTTTAGCCCCACGTTTGGCTCAGGACACGCTCGGGGGCAGTTTTAGCCCCAGGTTTGGCTCAGGACACTCTCGGGGCCAGTTTTAGCCCCAGGTTTGGCTCAGGACACTCTCGGGGCCAGTTTTAGCCCCAGGTTTGGCTCAGGACACGCTCGGGGGCAGTTTTAGCCCCAGGTTTGGCTCAGGACACTCTCGGGGCCAGTTTTAGCCCCAGGTTTGGCTCAGGACACGCTCGGGGGCAGTTTTAGCCCCAGGTTTGGCTCAGGACACTCTCGGGGCCAGTTTTAGCCCCAGGTTTGGCTCAGGACACTCTCGGGGCCAGTTTTAGCCCCAGGTTTGGCTCAGGACACTCTCGGGGGCAGTTTTAGCCCCAGGTTTGGCTCAGGACACGCTCAGGGTCAGTTTTAGCCCCAGGTTTGGCTCAGGACACTCTCGGGGTCAGTTTTAGCCCCAGGTTTGGCTCAGGACACGCTCGGGGTCTCTTGTCCCCCCCAAACCCCCCCGGTCCCGCTCGGGCCGTGCCCGCCCAGCCCGGACCCCCTTAGGGCTGAGCTCAGCCCGGGCTCTGCTCAACCCCGAGCCGGCTCCGGGACAGCCCCGGGGGGGTCCCGGCCCCTCGCCCACCCCGTGCCCGCCCCGGGGGAGCCTTTCCCGGCGGGAATTCTCACTTGATCAGGCTGGGGTAGAACTGCCGGTCCCAGGTGCTGTAGAAGGAGTTGGTCACGTAGAGCCGCTTCCCGTCCAGGCTCAGCTGCAGCGCGGCGGGGCCGCCGAACACGCGCTTGCACTGGGACACACGGACCGGGCTTACTGGGGGCACTGGGACAGGGACTGGGGGCACTGGGGGCACTGGGACAGGATCCCAGCAGGGACAGGGGAGGAGCAGAAACAGCTCAGAGCAGGTGAGCGCGGGCTCAGGTGAGCACACACTCAGGTGAGCACACTCTCAGGTGAGCGCGGGCTCAGGTGAGCACACACTCAGGTGAGCACACACTCAGGTCCCCAGTCCCTCCCAGTCGCCCCAGCCCCGCTCACCTTGACCACCAGCGGCTCGGGCTGGCCCTTGAGCTCCTCGTCCCTGCAGACGGTCACGGGGCCCCCTCGCAGGATGCTGCCCCCCACGAACACCTGCAAGGCACGGGGGGCACACGAGCGTTCCCCGGCACTGGCCCCGCTGGCCCCGCTCGCCCCCCGGGCCAGGGGCTGCCCCTCACCTGCCCCACCAGCCGGGGCTTGCAGTTCCTGCCCAGCTCGTACTGGCGGATGTCCCCGTGCAGCCAATTGCACACGTACAGGAACCGATCGTCCGGGCTGATGATGAGGTCGGCGATGAAGGCTGCGGGCACAGCCGGGCGGGCTCAGGGCCACGGGCACGGCCGGGGGGCGGCTCGGGATGGGGGCAGATGGGATTGGGGAGATGGGATTGGGGGAGATGGGATTGGGGGTAAGGCACGGTTTGAGGGCAGTCAGGATTTAGGGGAAGGCGGGATTTGGGGTCGGTCAGGATTTGGGGTGGCCCAGCGGGCTCTGGGGTCGCCCACGGGGCCGTGCCCGGTGCCGAACCCGCGGTGCCACCCCCAGCGCACACGAACCTGGCATCTTGGGCATGATCCAGCCCGACACGTCCTTGGCCGGGATCCGGATCACCTCCTCCACGGCCCAGTTGTCTCTCTGCACCGGGACAGCGAGCGCGGTCAGCGCGGGCCGGGCCGGGCCGAGCCGGGACCAACGGGACCATCCTGATCCCGATCCTGACCCGGGCACTACGGGATCGTCGCGATCCCGATCCGGACCCCGACGGGTCCATCCCGCTCCCGCCAGTCCCTGGATCTGGACCCTCCCTGTCCCCGCTCCTCCTCCTCCTCCTCCCCCGTGCCGCCCGGCTCTCCCCGCAGCCCGGGCCCGCTGCCGTGGCTCGCACTCGCCTCGCAGGGCTTGTAGAAGCGGAAGATGGCCCCGCTCAGGGCACAGCCCACGTAGCCCTCGGCGGCGTCGGGGCCGTGCAGGAAGCGCACGGAGAGCGGCAGAGAATCCTCGCCCAGGTCGAAGCACTGCGTGAGGCTGCGGCACGACAAGTTCCACACGTTCAGGCGGCGGCCGAAGAGCCCTGCGGGACACGGCGGGAAAGGCTCGGGGGCGCCCGGGGACACGGAGCCCTCCCCGAAGGGTCCCGGGGGGAATGGGGAGGGAAAGGGGAAATGTCGGGGTTTGGGGAAATGGGAAATGTCAGGGTTTGGGAATGGGAAATGTCAGGGTTTGGAGAAATGGGAAATGTCGGGGTTTAAGGAGGAGAAAATGTCGGGGTTTGGGAATGGGAAATGTCAGGGTTTGGATAAATGGGAAATGGCGGGGTTTAAGGAGGAGAAAATGTCGGGGTTTGGGAAGAACACAGAGAAATGCAGAATTTGGGGAGGAGAAGCCTCTCGGCGTGCACAAATCCCCTCTGGGGGTCCCAAATCCCTCCTCGGGGTGCACAAATCCCCTCTCGGGGGGCTCCGCGCCCCCAGGCCCACGCCCAGCGCTGCCCTCGGTGCCACCCGCGTGTCCCCACCTTTGTTGAAGTCATCGGGGCTGAAGCCCCTCCCGGCCACTTTGGGCACCAGCCCGGAGGAGCTGACCAGCACGTTGAGCCGAGCTTTGTACCAGAAGTCGCAGCCGCTCGTCGGAGTCTCGCACTCGCCCTCCCAGTTGCCCTTCAGCTCCAAGGTGGCCCCGTCCAGCACCAGGAAGCCACCTGGGACACGCGAGGGACGCGGCGGTGACAAATCCGGGCTGGGCGAGCCCGGCGGGACAAAGCCGGGCTGGGGGTTTGGGCAGGGGATGGGGGGAGTGGGGATTCGTTAATGGGGGTTAATTCACGGGGGTTAATTCATGGGGATCGTGGGTGCGGGAATGGGAATTCTGGGCGGAGAAAACGGGAATTAATGGGAATTCTGGAAAGGGGAAATGGGAAGGAATGGGAATCCCGGCAGGGACATTGACCTTTGCCGTTGCCAGCCGGGTCGCCCGTGTTGGCGATCAGGATGTCCCCGTTGGGCAGGGGGTGGCTCACAGCCAGGTAGCCCTTGTTGCACTTCCAGAACACATCCACGGGCTCGATCATCTGCAAAAACCAGCGCCAATGTCAGCCTCTGCCTGCTGGGCGCCTCTCCCGGGGCCACAGAATCCATCCCTGAACTCATCCCGCCTTGAATTCATCCTTCCTTAATTCATCCTTCCTTGAACTAATCCTTCCTTCCTTCAGTTAATTGTTCCTTGAATCCTTCCTTCCTTCCTTCCTTCCTTCCTTCCTTCCTTCCTTCCTTCCTTCCTTCCTTCCTTCCTTCCGGAAATTAATCCTTCCTTCTTTACTTGAATTAATGCTGACTTAGTTCCTTCCTTCCTGGAACGAATTCTTCCTTGAATTAATCCTTTTTTCTTCCTTGAATGAATCCTTCCTTCCTCTCTCCATCTCTCCGTCCCTCTCTCTCCTCCCCGTTCCCCCCGGTGTCCCGGTGCCCACCTTGCAGATTCGCGGTGCCCGGCACTGCGCTCCCAGCTCCACCACGTAGATGCGGGAGGAGATGAGCCCGGGCAGCACCAGCTTGGTCCTCTGGGCCGCGGCGCCGCTGTCGAAGCAGCCGCAGGCGGGGCCCCCCCAGCCCGCGCAGTGCAGCTCGTCCTTGAGGTTGGGCATGGGCAGCCGGTGGATGACCTGGGCACGGCCAGGGGCGTCAGCCGGGCCGGGCCGAGCCGAGCTGGGCCGAGCTGAGCCGGGCCTGGCCTGCGGGGAGCGGCCCCGGGGCTTGGGGAGCGCTGGAGAGGGGCTGGGAACAAGCCCGGGATTTGGGGAGATCTGGGTGGGAATAACCCCGGGATTTGGGGCTCGTACCTGGCCGTAGTGGCAGGAGCGCGGGTTGAGGTCCACGGTGGCCAGGAAATCGGGCTGGTCGATGCCCGTGTTCCTGTAGGTGCAGGTCACGTAGGCGACCTCCTCCCTCGGGGCTGGGGACACAAAAACCGCGCTCGAACCCAGCCCGGGAGCTCCCCTCCAAAAAAAAAAAAAAAAAAAAAAGGGGGACGGGAAAAGCTGCGAGCAGCTCTGAGAAAGGAGCGAAATGAATTTCGGGGTGCTGCGATTTCCTGCGGCTCCTCACGGGCTGTCCTGGGGGGCTCCTGATCCGGGATCGAGCCGGGGGAATCTCCCGGGAGTTCTCCCGATGGGAAAGGGGCTCAGCACAGACAGGGAGCTCAGGGCCCCCAAAACCCACAAATCCTCCCCAGCCCACCCAGCGCAGCCCCGCACTCGCCTTTCAGCACCTCGGGGCACGAGGGGTACTCGTAGCACGGAGCTCTGCACCTGTCTGGGGGAGCAGAGGGGACCCCGTGAGCCCGGCCCGGGCCCGGGAGCCCCCAGCCCAGCCCAGAGGGTCCCTCCCAGCCCAGGGACCCCGGGGCCACCCCCGGGGCCAGCCCAGCCCTCCCTGGACACCCAGGGCGAGCGCTCGGGGTGGCGCCGGCACTGCCAGCCCCGGGACAGCGACCCTGGGGACAGCGCGGGGCCGAGCCCTGCTGGCGACGGCCGAGACCCTCGGGGACCCCTCCCCAGAGCTGGAACGGAGCTGTGACCCAGAGCCGGGCTCAGGGATGGGGACGGAGCTGTGACTCGGGCACAGGACACCATCGGGACAGAGCTGTGACCCAGGGCCCGGCCGGGGCTGCAGGCGAGGCTGCGAGGGTCCCTTACCCATGGCTGCAGCTCTGGGGGTCCCGGTGCTGGCGGAGCTGGAGCTGAGGGGCAGCTGCTGCTGTCTGCGGGCTGGAGCGGCTGTGCCGTGCCCAGGCTGCTCCCGGGGGCCTTTTATCCCGGGATAAGGGTGGGGGGAGCGGGGCCAAGCCCAGGGAGGGGCTGCCCAGCGCTTGGGAGGTGCCAGCCCCAAGCTGCGGCTTCTTGGCCACCTCCCCGCCGCCAATCGGGGCCCAAATCTGCTGCTCCCTGCAGCTCGCCAAGCCTCAAAGCCCAGATCGGCCCGAGCTCAGCCCGGCCCAGCTCGGCACGGAGCGGCTGCTGCGCCCCCGGAGCGGCCTCAGCGCGGCCCGGACCGAACCCAGGGCACCCCCAAATCCCGACCTGAGCCCCGAGCCCCCCCAAAGCCAGACCCGAGCCCTGAGCATCCCCAAATCCCGACCTGAGCCCTGAGCGTCCCCAAATCCCGACCTGAGCCTCGGCCCCAGCGGCTCCCGGGGCCGGCGGGGATGAGCCATGGAGGGACCGGAGGATCCTGGCAGGAGGATCCTGATCCCAGGAGTCGACCAGAGGCTCCCATGGATCCCCATCCCAGGGCTCAGCCAGTCCCTCCCAGCCATCCCGGGCTGGCCCAGCAGGGTCCCCGAGCGGGCTCTGGCCAAGGACAGGAGTTTGGGAGCTCAGGGACCCCGAGACGAGCTCGGGAAGCTCCCCAGGGGATCTCAGCGCACGGGGACAAAGCCAGGGGACAGCGGGGACCCCCAGGACATCCCAGCGGAGCCCCCCTCCTGGGCCAGCAGCGCCAGGCCGGGACACGGGGCGGCCTCCGGGGTGGCGCCTGCTGCTGGGGACGGGAAAAGGGGATTTGGGGAACTCAGCACTGGGAATGGGGCTGGAAGGGTCACTGGGACTGGCCCCAAGCCCCTGGGCCACCAGAAGTCACCAAGGACTGGCCCCAACCCTCTGGTCGTCCCCCAAGTGTCCCCAAGTCCCTGGCGCTGCACACCTGCTCATTAGCGAGCTCATTAACGAGCTCATTAGCCCGCCCCTCATTAACCCGGAGCTCATTAGCCCTCCCCTCATTAGCGAGCCGCGCTGCTGCCGGTGGCTTCCCGTGCTGACGTGGCCGTGTCCCTCCCTGTCCCCGCTCGGCGGTCGCGTGTCGCGATGGCGCCGATAAGAGCGCGATAAGCGCGGGCTCAGCCCGGCCCGGCGCTGCTCCCGTGGCCGCAGGGCGAGCCCCGGCCCCCCGTGGCCACTGCCCGAGCCCCGCTGGCCACTCCCGGTCTGGATTTTGGCCAGGGCGAGCGCTCGGGGTGGCGCCGGCACTGCCAGCCCGGGACAGAGACCCTGGGGACAGCGGAGACCCTCGGGGACCCCTCCCCAGAGCTGGGACAGAGAAGGGACAGGAGGGGACAGAGAAGGGACAGGATGGGGACAGAGCTGTCACCCAGAGCCAGGATTCGATGGAAACTCCAACAGGAAAATCCCTCTGGATCCCGGACCCCCCAGGTGTGCCCAGGTTCACCTGGAAATGTGACACAAAAACCGGAATTCCGCCGGCAGTGGAGGGCAGGTGACAATGGATGAGCTCGGGAATTTCTTCCCCGCTCCACCACCAAAAAAATAATAAATGAGAAGAAATTTACACTCAAAAGCAGCGAGCTCCTTTTTTTTTTTGCCAAATCCCCAAAAACCGGGAGCAGCGCCGGAGCTGCACAAAGAGCAGGAAATTTGCCCCTGTCCCGGGAGACCCCAACCCCGAATTCCATCGGGATTGTCCCAGGGAACACCCGGACTCCCCAAACAAACAGGACAATCCGGTGGGAGCCCTGGGCCGGGTCCCAAAATTCCCAACGCTTTGAAGATTCTTTGGGAGCCGCAGCAGCCTCGAGATAATTCCAGGGCGTCGCTCGCTCCTCGGGATCCCCTTGGAATGAGGGACGTGAAAGGCTCGGGGTGGCTTTTCCTCCCTCCACGAGCAGGAATTTGCAGCTCCAGAGGCTTTTAGGGATGGGCGGGACGGATCCCAGAGGAATCTCCTGCAAATCGGGGGAGATAAACGGGATGTGCAGTGTCAGGAGCGGCAGAAATCTGATTTTTCCCTGGATTATGGGAAGTGGGGATGAGCAGGAGAAGCCGGGAATCTTCCCGAACCGGGCCGGGGGGGGGGGACGCTGCCCTTACCTGTGCCGGTGGAAAACCCGCAGGTGAGCACAGGGAGAACCAGCCCAGCTCACCTGGGCGCAGGGAGGGGCAGGAAATAATCGCATCTCTCACCTTTATCTTACCTTTATCTTATCTTTCTCTTATCTTTATCTGCTCCCGGCCAGGTGCAGCCGGGGAATTTCGAGTTCTCCCGAAGGTTCATTTGCTGCGGGTTTTGTGGGATTTGCCAATTTTCGGAGCGTTTAGGAGCTGGGTTTGGAGTTTGGGAATTGCGCTGGGTGTTAAAAGGATATTAAAGAGAATTCCAGGATTATTGGGAATTGGAAATTGCGCTGGTTGTTAAAGGGATATTAAAGAGAATTCCAGGATTATTTGGGTTTGGAATTGGAAGTCGCGCTGGGTGTTAAAGGGACCTTTCCGAGAATTCCAAGATTTCTGACGCTGGAAAAATCCCTCCAGGATCATCGAGTCCAAGATGGGACCAATCCCCCCAGGACATTTTATCGGCCTCTGGTCGACTCCTGGGATCAAGATCCTCCTGCCAGGATCCTCCGGTCCCTCCATGGCTCATCCCCGCCGGCCCCGGGAGCCGCTGGGGCCGAGGCTCAGGTCGGGATTTGGGGACGCTCAGGGCTCAGGTCGGGATTTGGGGATGCTCAGGGCTCGGGTCTGGCTTTGGGGGGGCTCGGGGCTCAGGTCGGGATTTGGGGGTGCCCTGGGTTCGGTCCGGGCCGCGCTGAGGCCGCTCCGGGGGCGCAGCAGCCGCTCCGTGCTGAGCTGGGCCGGGCTGAGCTCGGGCCGATCTGGGCTTTGAGGCTTGGCGAGCTGCAGGGAGCAGCAGATTTGGGCCCCGATTGGCGGCGGGGAGGTGGCCAAGAAGCCGCAGCTTGGGGCTGGCACCTCCCAAGCGCTGGGCAGCCCCTCCCTGGGCTTGGCCCCGCTCCCCCCACCCTTATCCCGGGATAAAAGGCCCCCGGGAGCAGCCTGGGCACGGCACAGCCGCTCCAGCCCGCAGACAGCAGCAGCTGCCCCTCAGCTCCAGCTCCGCCAGCACCGGGACCCCCAGAGCTGCAGCCATGGGTAAGGGACCCTCGCAGCCTCGCCTGCAGCCCCGGCCGGGCCCTGGGTCACAGCTCTGTCCCGATGGTGTCCTGTGCCCGAGTCACAGCTCCGTCCCCATCCCTGAGCCCGGCTCTGGGTCACAGCTCCGTTCCAGCTCTGGGGAGGGGTCCCCGAGGGTCTCGGCCGTCGCCAGCAGGGCTCGGCCCCGCGCTGTCCCCAGGGTCGCTGTCCCGGGGCTGGCAGTGCCGGCGCCACCCCGAGCGCTCGCCCTGGGTGTCCAGGGAGGGCTGGGCTGGCCCCGGGGGTGGCCCCGGGGGTCCCTGGGCTGGGAGGGACCCTCTGGGCTGGGCTGGGGGCTCCCGGGCCCGGGCCGGGCTCACGGGGTCCCCTCTGCTCCCCCAGACAGGTGCAGAGCTCCGTGCTACGAGTACCCCTCGTGCCCCGAGGTGCTGAAAGGCGAGTGCGGGGCTGCGCTGGGTGGGCTGGGGAGGATTGGTGGGTTTTGGGGCCCTGAGCTCCCTGTCTGTGCTGAGCCCCTTTCCCATCGGGAGAACTCCCGGGAGATTCCCCCGGCTCGATCCCGGATCAGGAGCCCCCCAGGACAGCCCGTGAGGAGCCGCAGGAAATCGCAGCACCCCGAAATTCATTTCGCTCCTTTCTCAGAGCTGCTCGCAGCTTTTCCCGTCCCCTTTTTTTTTTTTTTATTGGAGGGGAGCTCCCGGGCTGGGTTCGAGCGCGGTTTTTGTGTCCCCAGCCCCGAGGGAGGAGGTCGCCTACGTGACCTGCACCTACAGGAACACGGGCATCGACCAGCCCGATTTCCTGGCCACCGTGGACCTCAACCCGCGCTCCTGCCACTACGGCCAGGTACGAGCCCCAAATCCCGGGGTTATTCCCACCCAGATCTCCCCAAACTCCGGGCTTGTTCCCAGCCCCTCTCCAGCGCTCCCCAAGCCCCGGGGCCGCTCCCCGCAGGCCAGGCCCGGCTCAGCTCGGCCCAGCTCGGCTCGGCCCGGCCCGGCTGACGCCCCTGGCCGTGCCCAGGTCATCCACCGGCTGCCCATGCCCAACCTCAAGGACGAGCTGCACTGCGCGGGCTGGGGGGGCCCCGCCTGCGGCTGCTTCGACAGCGGCGCCGCGGCCCAGAGGACCAAGCTGGTGCTGCCCGGGCTCATCTCCTCCCGCATCTACGTGGTGGAGCTGGGAGCGCAGTGCCGGGCACCGCGAATCTGCAAGGTGGGCACCGGGACACCGGGGGGAACGGGGAGGAGAGAGAGGGACGGAGAGATGGAGAGAGGAAGGAAGGATTCATCCAAGGAAGAAAAAAGGATTAATTCAAGGAAGAATTCGTTCCAGGAAGGAAGGAACTAAGTCAGCATTAATTCAAGTAAAGAAGGAAGGATTAATTTCCGGAAGGAAGGAAGGAAGGAAGGAAGGAAGGAAGGAAGGAAGGAAGGAAGGAAGGAAGGAAGGAAGGAGGATTCAAGGAAGAAAGGATTCAAGGAACAATTAACTCAAGGAAGGAAGGATTAGTTCAAGGAAGGATGAATTAAGGAAGGATGAATTCAAGGCGGGATGAGTTCAGGGATGGATTCTGTGGCCCCGGGAGAGGCGCCCAGCAGGCAGAGGCTGACATTGGCGCTGGTTTTTGCAGATGATCGAGCCCGTGGATGTGTTCTGGAAGTGCAACAAGGGCTACCTGGCTGTGAGCCACCCCCTGCCCAACGGGGACATCCTGATCGCCAACATGGGCGACCCGGCTGGCAACGGCAAAGGTCAATGTCCCTGCCGGGATTCCCATTCCTTCCCATTTCCCCTTTCCAGAATTCCCATTAATTCCCGTTTTCTCCGCCCAGAATTCCCATTCCCGCACCCACGATCCCCATGAATTAACCCCCGTGAATTAACCCCCATTAACGAATCCCCACTCCCCCCATCCCCTGCCCAAACCCCCAGCCCGGCTTTGTCCCGCCGGGCTCGCCCAGCCCGGATTTGTCACCGCCGCGTCCCTCGCGTGTCCCAGGTGGCTTCCTGGTGCTGGACGGGGCCACCTTGGAGCTGAAGGGCAACTGGGAGGGCGAGTGCGAGACTCCGACGAGCGGCTGCGACTTCTGGTACAAAGCTCGGCTCAACGTGCTGGTCAGCTCCTCCGGGCTGGTGCCCAAAGTGGCCGGGAGGGGCTTCAGCCCCGATGACTTCAACAAAGGTGGGGACACGCGGGTGGCACCGAGGGCAGCGCTGGGCGCGGGGCTGGGGGCGCGGAGCCCCCCGAGAGGGGATTTGTGCACCCCGAGGAGGGATTTGGGACCCCCAGAGGGGATTTGTGCACCCCGAGAGGCTTCTCCTCCCCAAATTCTGCATTTCTCTGTGTTCTTCCCAAACCCCGACATTTTCTCCTCCTTAAACCCCGCCATTTCCCATTTCCCCAAACCCTGACATTTCCCATTCCCAAACCCCGACATTTCCCCTTTCCCTCCCCATTCCCCCCGGGACCCTTCGGGGAGGGCTCCGTGTCCCCGGGCGCCCCCGAGCCTTTCCCGCCGTGTCCCGCAGGGCTCTTCGGCCGCCGCCTGAACGTGTGGAACTTGTCGTGCCGCAGCCTCACGCAGTGCTTCGACCTGGGCGAGGATTCTCTGCCGCTCTCCGTGCGCTTCCTGCACGGCCCCGACGCCGCCGAGGGCTACGTGGGCTGTGCCCTGAGCGGGGCCATCTTCCGCTTCTACAAGCCCTGCGAGGCGAGTGCGAGCCACGGCAGCGGGCCCGGGCTGCGGGGAGAGCCGGGCGGCACGGGGGAGGAGGAGGAGGAGCGGGGACAGGGAGGGTCCAGATCCAGGGACTGGCGGGAGCGGGATGGACCCGTTGGGGTCCGGATCGGGATCGCGACGATCCCGTAGTGCCCGGGTCAGGATCGGGATCAGGATGGTCCCGTTGGTCCCGGCTCGGCCCGGCCCGGCCCGCGCTGACCGCGCTCGCTGTCCCGGTGCAGAGAGACAACTGGGCCGTGGAGGAGGTGATCCGGATCCCGGCCAAGGACGTGTCGGGCTGGATCATGCCCAAGATGCCAGGTTCGTGTGCGCTGGGGGTGGCACCGCGGGTTCGGCACCGGGCACGGCCCCGTGGGCGACCCCAGAGCCCGCTGGGCCACCCCAAATCCTGACCCACCCCAAATCCCGCCTTCCCCTAAATCCTGACTGCCCTCAAACCGTGCCTTACCCCCAATCCCATCTCCCCCAATCCCATCTCCCCAATCCCATCTGCCCCCATTCCGAGCCGCCCCCCGGCCGTGCCCGTGGCCCTGAGCCCGCCCGGCTGTGCCCGCAGCCTTCATCGCCGACCTCATCATCAGCCCGGACGATCGGTTCCTGTACGTGTGCAATTGGCTGCACGGGGACATCCGCCAGTACGAGCTGGGCAGGAACTGCAAGCCCCGGCTGGTGGGGCAGGTGAGGGGCAGCCCTTGGCCCGGGGGGCGAGCGGGGCGAGCGGGGCCAGTGCCGGGGAACGCTCGTGTGCCCCCCGTGCCTTGCAGGTGTTCGTGGGGGGCAGCATCCTGCGAGGGGGCCCCGTGACCGTCTGCAGGGACGAGGAGCTCAAGGGCCAGCCCGAGCCGCTGGTGGTCAAGGTGAGCGGGGCTGGGGCGACTGGGAGGGACTGGGGACCTGAGAGTGTGCTCACCTGAGAGTGTGCTCACCTGAGCGTGTGCTCACCTGAGCCCGCGCTCACCTGCTCTGAGCTGTTTCTGCTCCTCCCCTGTCCCTGCTGGGATCCTGTCCCAGTGCCCCCAGTGCCCCCAGTCCCTGCCCCAGTGCCCCCAGTCCCTGTCCCAGTGCCCCCAGTAAGCCCGGTCCGTGTGTCCCAGTGCAAGCGCGTGTTCGGCGGCCCCGCCGCGCTGCAGCTGAGCCTGGACGGGAAGCGGCTCTACGTGACCAACTCCTTCTACAGCACCTGGGACCGGCAGTTCTACCCCAGCCTGATCAAGTGAGAATTCCCGCCGGGAAAGGCTCCCCCGGGGCGGGCACGGGGTGGGCGAGGGGCCGGGACCCCCCCGGGGCTGTCCCGGAGCCGGCTCGGGGTTGAGCAGAGCCCGGGCTGAGCTCAGCCCTAAGGGGGTCCGGGCTGGGCGGGCACGGCCCGAGCGGGACCGGGGGGGGTTTGGGGGGGAAAAGAGACCCCGAGCGTGTCCTGAGCCAAACCTGGGGCTAAAACTGGCCCCGAGCGTGTCCTGAGCCAAACCTGGGGCTAAAACTGGCCCCGAGAGTGTCCTGAGCCAAACCTGGGGCTAAAACTGCCCCCGAGCGTGTCCTGAGCCAAACCTGGGGCTAAAACTGCCCCCGAGCGTGTCCTGAGCCAAACCTGGGGCTAAAACTGGCCCCGATTGTGTTCTGAGCCAAACCTGGGGCTAAAACTGCCCCCGAGCGTGTCCTGAGCCAAACCTGGGGCTAAAACTGGCCCCGAGAGTGTCCTGAGCCAAACCTGGGGCTAAAACTGCCCCCGAGCGTGTCCTGAGCCAAACCTGGGGGAATTTGGGAGCCAAAACTGCCCCCGATCCCACCCTGCCCCTCCCATCCCCGGGACTTGCCCCATCCCGGCTGAAGTCGCCACCCCGGTGCCCCCCTTGCCCGCCCCGCTGTCCCTCCCCTGTGGCTGGCGCTGTCCGGAGCAGCTCCGGGCGGGCTCCGGGCCGGCTCCCGGGGCTCGCAGTCGCCACGAGCCGCCGCTGTGGCCGCGCAGGGAGGGCTCGGTGATGCTGCAGCTCGACGTGGACACGGACAAGGGCGGGCTGGCCGTGAACAAAAACTTCCTGGTGGATTTCGGCAAGGAGCCGCACGGGCCGTGCCTGGCGCACGACATTCGCTTCCCCGGCGGCGACTGCAAATGCGAGCCGCTGGCCTAAGGGGGCGAGCCCGGCAGCGCCGCGGAGCCCGCCCGGAGCTGCGCTGGGCTCGGCCGAGGGCGCGGGGCGAGCCCGGGGCGATGGGCGTGGGATGGGGGGGGCATGGAGGGACTGGGGGGCCCTGGGTGAGGGACTGGGGGGATCGCGGGTTTGGGCTCTCTGGGTGATTCCGGGCTTTGGGTGACTCCCATTCCTGGGTCCCCTGGGTGAATCCCGGATTTGGGGTGCCCTGGGTGCTGGGACTGGGGGGATTCTGGATTTGGGGTCCCCTGGGTGATTGCGGGCTTTGGGTGTTCCCATTTTTGGGGTCTCCCGGGACATGGCTTTGGGATCCCCTGGGTGATTCCCGGATTTGGGGTCCCCTGAGTGATGAGTTTGGGGTCCCGTGGGGCGAGTCCCATATTTGGGATCCTCTCAGGCCATTCCCGGGTTTGGGATCCCCTCGGGGTTTGGGGTTCCCGTTCCCGCTGGAATCTCGATCCCGCTCCGGGCAAAGCAGGGCGGGGACCCGCGGCTGTTCCTGGGATATCCCGGGACATTCCCGGGACATTCCCGGGTCATTCCCGGCTCATCCCTGTCCCTGTCCCGGGTCACTCCTGTCCCTATCCCGGGTCATTCCCTGTCCCTGTCCCATCCCTGTCCCTATCCCGGGTCATTCCCTGTCCCTATCCCGGGTCACTCCTGTCCCTGTCCCGGGTCACTCCCTGTCCCTGTCCCGGGTCATTCCCTGTCCCTATCCCGGGTCATTCCCTGTCCCTGTCCCGGGTCACTCCTGTCCCTATCCCGGGTTATTCCCTGTCCCTATCCCGGGTCATTCCCTGTCCCTGTCCCGGGTCATTCCCTGTCCCTATCCCGGGTCATTCCCTGTCCCTGTCCCGCTCTGCCCGGCTCTGCTTTCCCCACAATCAATAAAGTTTTTTCTCTGCATCACCCGCAGCCTCCCGAGCCTCATTCCAGGAGAAAAAAAATCCCGGGAAAAACAAAAGTCTGGGGCGGGCCATGGGGGTTGCAGGGATTGCTGGAACTTTCTGGGACAAATTCCCAGAAAATTCTCATTCTTCCCTGCTGGGTTTGCTTCCAGATTTACCCCTCTTTTATTCCCATTTTATTCCTCTTTTATTCCCATTTTATCCCTATTTTATCCCTATTTTTCCTCATTTTTTCCCTATTTATTTCATATTATTTCCCTAATTTATTCCTCTTTTAACCCCATTTTATTCCTCTTTTTCCTAATTTTCCCCCTATTTTTCTCGATTTTTTCCCTATTTAATTTATACTTTATCCCTAATTTATCCCTTTTTTATGCCCCTTTCATCCCTCTTTTTCTCCCTATTTTTCCTCAATTTCTCCCCCATTTTTCTCTATTTCATCCCTGTTTAATTTACATTTTATCCCAAATTTATCCCAAATTTTAGCCCCACTTTATTCCTATTTTTTAATCGATTTTATTTATGTTGTTCCCAAATTAATTCCAGAGAATTCCCGAGTTTACAGTCAGATGTTGGAGGTGCAGTTCCCCCGTTCCCCCATTCCCAAATCCCCAGAAAATTCCCGAGTAATTCCCAAATTTCCAGGATGAGAGCCAGATGTCGGAGGTGCCTTCCCCCATTCCTAGATTCCCATAAACTTCCCCAGGAATTCCCGATTTTCCCTGGAATTCTCACACCCAGATATCCGAGGTGCAGTCCCCCATTCCCAGACCCCCAGATTCCCATAAACTTCCCCAGGAATTCCCGATTTTCCCCAGAATTCTCAGACCCAGATATCCGAGGTGCAGTCCCCCATTCCCAGACCCCCAGATTCCCATAAAATTCCCATAAAATTCCCGAATTTCCAGGATCAGACCCAGATGTCCGAGGTGCAGTCCCCCATTCCCAGACCCCCAGATTCCCATAAAATTCCCATAAAATTCCCGAATTTCCGGGATCAGACCCAGATGTCCGAGGTGCAGTCTCCCCCCGGGTATCGAACCTCGTGGGCCAGGCAGGGCCCCCCCGGCTCCTTCCCAAAATCCAGCAGGAATTTGGGATTGGGGCTCAGCCCCCCCCGCTCCGGGTCCACGTCCAGCTGCAGCAGCACCGAGCCCTCCCTGGGGAAAAATGGGGAAAAATGGGAAAAATGGGAATAAAAATGTGGGCTGAGGGGAATTAAAGAAATGGGGTTTGGGAATAAAAAAAATGGGGCTGGGATTGAGAGAAGGGTTTGGGGCTGATGCAACTTAAATGGAATCAATAAACAATTACCTGTCAATAATAAACACATCATTAATACAATTAATTAGGAAATTAATACCCAGTTAAAAACCAATTAACCACCAGCAACCCCAAATAATAACCACCTCAAAACCACGAAATGACCAAGTTATCGCCAGCTAGCCCCCAATTAACACCCAATCCGCGATTAATCGGCCATTAGTCGGTAATTAGTCGATAATTAAGGAGGTCTCACGTCATCATCTCGGGGTAGAACTGCCGGTCCCAGGCGCTGAACAGCGACGTGGTCACGTAGAGACGGCGCCCGTCCAGGCTGAGCTGCAGCATCTGGGGCCCCCCTGGGATCCTCTTCCCCTGAAATTCCCAAAATTCCAGCCAGGCAACCCCAAATCCCAGATTTTGCGGGAAAATTCCCAAAAAAATCCATCCAGGAAATCCCAAATCCCAAAATTTGGGGTTTTTGTTTTGGGAAAAATCCCCCAAAATTCGGGGTTTTGGATGCTGGAAATGTCCAAAATTTGGGAAAAGAAACCCCAAAAAATTTGGAATATTCACCTGGAAGGAAGATCCAACCTCAGGGGGAATTTTGGGTGTTGGAAAATTCCCCAAATTTTGTTTTTTTTCCCCCCAAAAAGTGGGAATTTTCACCTGGATGACGCAGGGCTCTGGCTGCTCCTGCAGCTCCTGATCCTCCAGCACAGTCACTGCTCCCCCTTTGCAGATGCTGCCTCCCAAAAAAACCTGGAAAAAACATGGAAAAAATAATGGAAAAATCAGTGAATCCAAAGGGAATTCGGAAAAATGGGAATGGGATTTTTGGGGATTTTTTGGGAATTGTTCAGGCATTTTTAGGGCATTTTTGGGGGGTTTTTGGTGATTTTTTGTGAATTTTTTGGAATATGTTTTTGATTTTTTTGTGAAATTTCTTGGGGGAATTTTCTGGGTTTTTTGGGAATTTTTTGGGAATTTTTTGGGCACTTCTGGGCATGTTTTGGGGCATTTTTGGCTCACCTGCCCCACCAGTTTGGGGTGCCTGGGGTCGCTGATGTCGTACTGGCGCACGTCCCCGTGGATCCAGTTGCTGAAATAAAGGAATTTGTCGTCCAGGGAAATCAGAATATCCGTGATCAAACCTTGCAGAGAGAATTCCAGAGCAAAATCAGGGAATGGCAGCAGGGAGAATCCCAAAAAATTCCCCCAAAAATCCCCCCCAAATCCCCCAAAAAGATCCCAAATTTCCAAGTGGGAACGCAAAAAAAAAAAAAAAAAAAAGGGGTTGGGAAAGGTTGGGAGGGGTAAAATTGGGCTTGGGAATTGTTTTGGAATTTCTGAGGGAATTTTTGAGCAAATCCAGAATTAAATTCCAAAGATTTTTATGGAGAATTAATAATTAATTGGGAATTAATTCAAGGCTCTCCAGCATTCCCAGAATAATTCCTGAGAAAATCCAGACCCAAATTCCAGGGATTTTCCTGGAATTCTGCCAAGATCCGCTCCAGATCCGTGAGAAAATTCCCGAATTTTTCCCGAATTTTCCCCAAATTTTTCCCGAATTTCCCCCACTCACCTGGCATTTCTGGGAGGAGCCATCCCTGGACTTTCTTGCTGGGCACCACAATCACCTTCTCTGCTTCCCATTTTCCTTCCTGAGGGAGGCAAAAACATGGAATTATTCACCCAAAATTCCAGGAATTTCCACAATCCCACTGTGATAAAACCAGGGAGATTTCCCTAAAAAAAAAAAAAATCAGGAATTCCACAGAAAAGGCCCCAGTCCCTGTTGGGTTTTGCCCCCAAATCCTGGGAATTCACAGGAATTTTGTACAATTGATGGATTTCCCTGCTCAGGATGATGAAATCTGGGGAAAATCCCCAAAATCCCTGGAATTCCATGGAAAACCCCAGGAATTCCATGGAAAAAGCCTGGAATGCCATGGTAAAATCCCCAAAAATCCCCCCAGATCCCAGGAACTCACGGAGTTTTTCTGGAATTTCCAGATCTCCCCGCTCAGGGCGCACCCCACAAAGCCCAGGGCAGCTTTGGGGTTGTGCAGGAACCGAATTTCCAGGGGGATCGAGCCCGACCCCAAATCCAGCTCCTGGATCAGGCGCCGCTCGCTCCAGTCCCACACGTTGATCCGGCGCCCGTAGAGCCCTGGGAGAACGGGGAAAATCCCAAATTTACCCCAAATTCCCCAAGAACTCCCGGGGCTCAGGGAGGGGTGGGAGGGAAAGGGGGAGGGAAAAAAAACAACTGGGTTTTTTTGAGCGGGTTTTTAGGGTGGAAATTCTGATATTTTAGGGGTTTGCGCACAAAATTCTGGATTTTTTTAGGTTTTTTTGGGTTCAAAATTTGGATTTTTTAGGGGTTTTTGGGGTTCGAAATTTGGGTTTTTTAGGGGTTTTTGGGGTTCAAAATTTGGATTTTTTTTAGGGTTTTTGGGGTTCGAAATTTGGGTTGTTTAGGGGTTTTTGGGGCTCAAAATTTGCATTTTTTAGGGTTTTTGGGGTTCGAAATTTGGATTTTTTTAGGGTTTTTGGGGTTCAAAATTTGGATTTTTTTAGGGTTTTTGGGGTTCGAAATTTGGGTTGTTTAGGGGTTTTTGGGGTTCAAAATTTGGATTTTTTTAGGGTTTTTGGGGTTCGATATTTGGATGATTTTTTTAGGGTTTTTGGGGTTCGAAATTTGCATTTTTTTTAGAGGTGTTTGGGTTCAAACTGTGTGTTTTCAGGCGCTTTGTGGTCGGAGGGGTGTGGCCAGACCTTGCTGCACGTGGCCGGGCTGGAAGCCCTGGGCCAGCGCTCTGGGCTCGCCCCACTCGCTGCTCAGCAGGACGTTGTGCCGGGGCTGGTACCAGAAGTCGTAGCCAAAGCTGGGAATTTTTCCTCCCTTTTCCCAATTTCCTTTCACCTCGAAGGTTTCTCCATCCAGGAGGACGAAAGTGCCTGGAAAAAATAAAAAAATTCCCCCAAAAAATGAGGTTGGAGAGATGGATAAAGCTTGAAGTGAAATTATTTATTTACTGAAATTTATATTTATTTATTTTAAATTTTTACCTATAATGATTCCTGGAATCATTTCCTATTAGAGAATTTAATTTAATTTTTTAATAAATTTTTAAATAGAGCAGATTATTCTTTATATACATTCATTTGTACGTGTTTATTATTTCTTTTTTATTCTGATTTATTCTTGTTCTCCTATAATAACAATTCCTGGAATTATTTCGTATTGGAAATTTAAATAAAGCAAATAATTTTTATTTATTTTAAAGAAATGGAGCATTAAAAAAGCCGGAAAATCCACAAAAAAACGCTGGAATTTGCCAAAAAAACCCAGGAAAATCCCAAATTTTTGCTGGACTTTGCTGCTGGGGATGGGAATGAATCCCTGGGGAGATTTTTTTGGGGGGAATGTTGGGAATTCCGAACCTTTTCCGCGTCCCTGAGGATCCCCCAGGCAGCTGATGAGGATTTCCCCCGAGCCCAGGCAGTGCGAGGTGTGCGGGAACGCGGCCGCCGCCTTCCGGGACAACTCCTCAGCCTCCACCACCTGGAACGGGGCAAAAACCGGGAAAAATGGGAAAATCGGGAACATTCCGGGATGAGGGAAATGTCACCTTTCCTTTCCGGGACAACTCCTCAGTTTTTAGCACCTGGATTTGGGGAAAAATGGGAAAAATTTCAGGATTTGGGAAACGCCGTCATCCCTTTCTGGGAGAATTCCACAGTTTTCAGCACCTGGGATTGGGGCAAAACATGGGAAAATGGGAAAATTGGAAATGTTTGAAGGGAAAAGGGGGGAAAAGAGAAAAAATCAGGGGGAAGGGGGAAAAAGGAAAAATTTGGATAAAGGGCTGAAAAAAGGGAAAAAAATTGGGGAAAAAGGGAGGGGAAAAAAGGAGGAAAAAGCTGGGGGGAAAGGTAGAAAAGTGAGTGAAAAAAGAGGGGGAGAAAGGGGAAAAATCAGGGAAAAAAATCAGGAAAAAAGGCAGAAAAAATGTGGAAAAAAGGTGGAAAAAGGCGGAAATAAGGAGAAAAAAGGGGGGAAAAGGGGAAAAAAAGTGGAAAAAAATGGGAAAAAAGTGGAAAAAAAGGGGGGATAAAGGGGGAAAAAGCAGGAAAAAATGGGGAAATGCCAATTTTGCCCCACCTTGTGCAGGCGGGGCGCCCTGGGGTCGGTGGCCACGTCCACGATGTAGATCCTGGAGGAGATGAGGCTGGGCAGGATGAGGAAATCCCGGGATTTGGAGGCGTCCCCGTGGCAGCTGCTGCAGGCGTTCCAGCCCGAGTGGTGCAGCTCGTCCCCCACGTGGGGCATGGGCAGCCGGTGCAGCACCTGCACAGGGCACGGCACCATGGGCCGGAATTCCAGCGAATTCCCGGGATTTTTCCTGGGATTTCTCAGATTTTCCTGGATTCTCCCGGACTCTCCCAGGTTTGGAATCCTAGATTTTCTCCGATTTGAGATCCCAGATTCTCCCAGGTTTGGAATCCTGGATTTTCCCGGATTTGGGATCCCAGACTCTCCCAGACCCTCCCGGATTTTCCCAGACTCTCACAGGTTTGCAATCCCGGATTTTCGATCCCAGCCTCTCCCGGATTCTCTCAGATTTTCCCAGACTCTCCCAGGTTTGTAACCCCGGATTTTCCCGGATTCTCCCGGGTTACCTGGCAGTACCGAGGGGATTGGGGATCCACGTCCACGGTGGCCAGGAAGTCGGGAATGCCGATGCCGGTGTTGCGGTAGATGCAGGGCAGGTACAGCAGCCGCTCCCGCGGCCCTGGGGCCACAACCCGCCATCACATTCCCGAAATTCCAGCTTTTCCCACCCCTCTTCCCTCCCCCTGATCCCACAGCGATTCCAGGATTTGGGAATGCTGGCTCCCGGCGCTTGCCTTTCATGGCCTCCAGGGGGCTGGCGTAGCCCGGCCCGCACGCTCCGCATTTCCCTGCTGGGAAAGGAGAAAATTCCAATTAAAAAATTCCCCAAAAAATTATTCCATCAATTCCAAATCCCGGACCTTCCGCCAAGAATCCTGGGAATCTGAGGCTTTCCATTGGGTCCTCAATGCCAGTCTCTCATTTCTGTCTCCCAGCCTCGAATCCATGGAATTCCCAATTCCCCATTTCCAATTCTTCATTTCCATTTCCCAGCCTTAAATCCATGGAATTTCCCATTCCCAATTTCCCATTCTTAAATTCATGGAATTCCCAATTTTTGGACCTTGGATTTGCTCATTCCAGGGGAAAAAAAAATTGGACTTTATCCCAAATGTTGGGGCTTTCCTTCTGTTCATTCCAAGAATAAAATACTGGAATTTATCCCAAATTTTGGGGCTTTCCTTTTGTTCATTCCAGGGAAAAAAAACCAACTGGAGTTTCCCCCAAATTTTGGCTCCCTGGGCTGCTCCAAAGTGCCAAATTAGGAGGGATAAATTTAGGATTTTTAGCAAGGGCTGGGGAAAAAAATGGGAATTTATTTGGAATTCCAAGGTTGAATATCAAAATATTCCAAATTCCAGGGAGACAAATCTGGATTAAATTCGGGAAAAAACCAAATTAAAATTCAAATTGAAATGAAAATAATGGAGAAGCCACAGGGAAAAAAATTCCAGGATTTTCAGGAATCTTTTCCCCAAAAAACCAAATTCCCAAGGAAATTGAGGGAGTTCATTTTTTAGAGCATTCCAGGATTTATTTCCTTCCATAATTCCCAAATTTTTGGAGCTCCTTCCAGGTGTTGTCAATCATTCCCAAATTTTTTTAATCAACTTCCAGGACCTTGGACGGAAAAAAAACCAACCAAAAACAGAAACAAAAACACCCAAAACAACAACAAAAAGAACCCTCAAAAAATTCCACTTGGGAGTGAAAAACAATCCAGGAAAATCAGGGTATTTTTTGGTTGGAATATTGATATTTTTTCGCTAAAATTCCCGCTCAAAATTCCTCATTTTTGGCTGGGTTTGATCCCAAAAGTCCTGATTTTTAAAAAAATTTCCCCTCTGTTTTGAATTCCCAATAATTCTCATAGAAACAGTTTCCAAGTTTTTTGGCTCCTCCCACTTTTCCCTCAGGGCCAAAAGTGAAAGTTCCTCGAAATCCGAGGTTTTATTAAAAAAAAAATTCAGGAAAATAAAAAAATCAAGAAAATTTTTCTGGAAATCAATGATTTATCCCCAAAAATATTTAAAAAATCAGGGAAAAGCTCAAGGATTTTTCCAAGTTTCTTTTTTTCTTTTTTCCCAACCAGGAGTTTTTCCCCGATTTTTTTTGAGTTTAAGGATTAAAAATTCCCAATTAACAGGAAGCAAAAATGGATTTTAATCAAGGAATCCAAGTTCTTAATTAAAACCCTCGGGGTTTTTAGGGAATATTTAAATATTTAAATCAGGGAAAAGCTGGAACTTGACCCGAGCCACCCCCCCGGCCACCAGAAGCAGCAAATCCCGGGGTTTTTTTTTGGATTTTTTGGGGATTTTGGGATCTCTTACCCATCCTGGATCGGGCTGGGAACGAGAATTCCAAAATTTCTTGGATTTTTATGGAGAAAGAGCCGGGAAAGGAATCGGAAACCCAAGGAAAAAGGGGCGGGATTTGGGAGAGGAGGAGCCAAGGCACGGGGGAAAAAACCAAAAAACAAAAAACAAAAATTCCACCTTAAAATACCAAAGGAAAGTCCCAAACTTCTCCCACCCTGCAATTCCCGATTTTTTTTTTCCTCAGTTTTTTCCTTTTCAATCCAAATTTTCCCATTCCCTGGAGAAGGAATTTGGGAATAGAGAAGGAGGGAGGAGTTTTGGTTGAAAAAAAGGGATTTTTGGGAATGTTTCCAGGAGGTTTTGGTTCCAAAGTTCGGGATTTTTTTGGAATTTTTCCAGGGAATTCTCTCCTAAGGGATTTCAGCAACTTTTAAAGATATTTTGTGGGTTTTCTTGTGTGGAAAAAAATTTAAAAAACAAGCCAAAAACCAAGATTTTTTTTCCCCCTGGAAAATTAGGATTTCACTCCTAATTCCTGTTGGAGTTGTCCCTAATGAGAATTAACGATTTAATTAATTATGGAATTTTTAAGGGTCCTGCCTTCTCCCCCCCCAGGGAAAGTTTATTTTGGAATTTCTGAAATATTCCCATTTATTACATCCCTGCTTTTCCAGGGGGAAAAAAAGCCAACCAAAAATGGGATTTTCCTGGTATTAATAAAGAGATTTTAATGATTATTTAGGGGTTGTTCCTTTATTATTGAAGTGATTTAAATTCTTACTTATTTTCCCCATTTTGGGCTGTTTTTCACTCATTTTTTGGGGCAGTTTCCCCCCATTTTTTTGCTATTTTCACTCCAATTTTGGGCTATTTTTCCTTAGTTTTTGAAGCTGTTTCCCCTCATTTTTTTTTTCTATTTCCTGTGCTGTCATCTCCCAGATTTTTGCTGTTTTTCCTCCATTTTTTTTTTGCCCATTTTCCCCTCATTTTTGGGGCTGTTTTTTCCCCCTTTATTTTGGCTTTTTCCCCCCAATTTTGGGCATTTTCCAGCCCAAACTCATCCTTTACCCACAACCCCAAACCTCCTCTGGGTAATTCCGGAATTTTCTCCTTAAATCTCATCCCAAAGAGGAAAAGATTTTAATCTTTATTTTTAATCATTGTTTTAATCAACATTTTGGCAACTGGGAAAAGAGAATTGAATAAAAAATTTTCTATTTTTAGCAGCACAAAAAGCGTGGGAAGAGCCCATCCCAAATTCAAATTAGTCCAGAGATAAAAATCTGCTTTGGCTCACAACAACTTCCTTAATTAGCCCTTAATTAGTCCTTAATCATCCCCAGGTATCCTAAAACTCTCCTTTCTTTACTTTGGAATTCACTGTGGGACAGAAAATTTGGGTTTATTCCTAAAAAGAAAAAAATTAAAAGTTTGGGAGCTCAGGGCTCTCCAATTTCTGTCTCATCCCAAATTTCATGAGGAATATGGAAAAAGGGAATTAAAGCAGGAATTTTAAATTTATTGAAGTGTTTTGTGTATTTAAATGAGATTAAATTATATTAATTAATAAAAATAAAATTTACTTTATTAATCCCATTCTCCTGTTTTGATGGATTCTTTCCCAGACGTTGGATCCTGATTCTTCCAAGGTGGAGAAAATGGGGAAAATTCTGATTTTCTACCTTGAAATTCCAGCCTGGAATTCCTTCCCTAAAGGAGAAAAGGAAAAAAAAAATCCAGTTAAATTCATATCCTGATTTGAAATATGGAAAAAAATTATAATTAATTATTAATAAATAAATAATAAATAAAACAAAAAAGTTTAAATATTTCAAATATGAATTATTTAACACATAAATTATTTTAAAAATAAATAAAATAATAAAAAAGAATTAACTGTAAGATTTAAAACTCTAAATTTATCACAGATAACAGAAACTCTTTATCCCAATAAAGCTGATTTCCCCCATTTTTTGGGCTGTTTTCTCCATTTTTGACCAGTTTTTTCCTCAATCCCCCCCCCCTTTTTTTTGCTATTTCCCCTGATTTTTTTTTTTTTTGTTTTTTTGGTGTTTTGTCGTTTATTTTTTTTTCTAATTCCCCCCATTTTGCGCTGTCTCTCCCTCATTTTTTGGGGATAGTTTTTTGTATTTTTGGTCTTTTTTCTCCTAATTTTGAGGCTGCTTTCCCCCATTTCTTGGTCTGTTTTCCCCTCATTTTTTGGGCTGTTTTCTGTCTTTTTTCCCCCTCGTTTTAGGGCTATTTTTTCATCATTTTTAGGTCTCACTTCCCCTCATGTTTTGGGGCTGGTTTTCCCCATCTTTGGTCTTTTTTCTCCTAATTTTGGGGCTGATTTCCCTCTTTTTTTTTTTTTTTTTTTTGTCCCTCATTTTGAGGCTGATTTCCCCTCTTTTGTTTTTAGGCGGTTTTCCCCATTTTGGAGCTGTTTTTGCCTATTTTTGAGCTGTTTTTTCCTCTTTTCTTGGGGGGGGCTGCTTTCCCCTCCTTTTCGGACTATTTTTCCTCATATTGAAGCTGCCTCAGGTGGGGAATTTTTAGTCTTAGGATGGAGATTTTTGAACACTTCGGGGACCAAACTCCTCACCTGGGCATGTCAAGGGCTGCAAGGTGGGTGCAGCCCATCCAGGTAGATCCAACATTGCCTCAGGTGGGAGATTTTAGCCTCAGGTGGAGGATTTTTGGCCTCAGGTGGAGGATTTTTGGCCTCAGGTGGAGGATTTTTGGCCAGGGAGCACCAACCCTCCCTCAGCGCTTTGGGCTGACCCCTCCTCACATCCCTGAGGGGCTCTGGGGCCGCTCGAACTCAACACGGGACCCCCTGCCCGGGACCGTCCCCTCAGCTCCTGAGGCAGCACCGGCCGCTCCTCCCAGCACTCCCCAACCCCTCGGGCCCTCAGCAACCCCTGAGCATGGCGGATCCGTGAGGGGAAGGCCCGTAAGGAGCGGGCGGGGGTCGCGACCCAGCGGCGCCATTTTCCCGCCCTTCCCCTTCCCTCCCTCAGCCGCCTCAGGGCCCGGCCCCCGTGACGTCACCGCGCGCAGGCGGAAGTGACGTCACAGGTATCCCTCCGCCGTCCAGGTCCCCTTTTTGTGTGTGTGGTGTGTGTGTTGTGTGTGTGTGGTGCGGCTGCGGGCGCCGCGCGCCTGTATCAGCCCGCCGGGCCCGACGACCTTTTTTTTTAAATTCCCCCCCCCCTCCTTTTTTCCGTGAGGGGTGAAGTAGAGGAAGGGGGGGGAAAAAAAAAACCCCACACGCACGCCAAGCACGGAGCCGCCCCCCGGCAGAACGTACAGAGGGCGAGCAGAGCCAGGGATAATTCCTTCTTCATCACCATCTTCATCCTCCTCCTCAGCATCCCGCCAAGTGCGAGGCGGGGAGGGGAGGGGGGGCTCATGCCACCTGCCCCCGTGCCCTGCGGGGAGAGGAAAGCGGCGGAGCCCCATAGGAGCGAGCGGCGGCAGCGCTGAGGAAGGTGAGGAGGGGGGCGCGGGGAAGAGGAGGGAGGGATGAAGGCAGCGGAGCCTTCCCGGGGGTAGCGGTGACGGCGGCGGGAGATGGAAGTTGGAGGGGGGAGGATCGGTAACGGTGAAACCGGCTCGAACCGCCCGGGAGTGGGGGAGAAGGAGGGAATGAAGAAGGAGGAGCTGGGGGGGGCGGCAGGGCCGGAGCGCGCCGTACACAAAGCGGTGGCGGGAGGAGGAGGAGGAGAAGAGCAGCAGGAGGAGGAGGAGGAGGAGGGAGGGCTCGGGGTGCCGAGGAGGGGCCGGGGAGGAGCCGCGGCGGCTCCGGCGGCCGCTCCCGCCGGGCCCCGGGCGGGCGCTGAGGGACGCGGAGGGATCCGCGCGCAGCCCTCACGGCCCGGGGGGCGCGGTGAAGCGGCCGCCCTCAGGGGAGGGGGGCGGCGGTGATGCGGCCCCGCCGCCGCTGCTCCCTCCGCGCACCCCCTCCCGCCATACCGGGATCCCCTCACGGTGCCCTCACGGTCGCCCCCTCAGTCGCCACCACGGGGATGAGGAAGGGGCGGTCGTGTCCCCCCTTCCTCCCCCCTTCTCCCGGTGCTGCCGCCCCCTCCTCTCTTTGGCGGCGCTGCTTCGCTGGTGGGCGGCCATGTTGGGCACGGGGATTATTTTTCGCTCTCTTTCTTAGCCGCCACAATACGCTGAGGCTGTGTGTGAGGGGGCTTTTCCCGGAGTTTTCCCGGTTTTTAGGGAAGGTTAAGGAAAAGGGGAGGGTTTGTGATCAGAGGTTTACAAGGTGCGACCACCCCCCCTCCATCATCCCTGGCCTTGCTGGTGCTTCACCTTCGCTGAGTGAGTTCCCCTCTCCAGAGCCCTGAGGGGTGGGAGCCCCTCGGCCGCAGGGATTTGGGATCCCAGTCCTCACCCTCGGGGATTTGGGATCCCAGTCCTCACCCTCGGGGATTTGGGATCCCAGTCCTCACCCTCGGGGATTTGGGATTGGGATCCCAGCCCTCCCCGGAGAGTCCTGGGGTCAGGAGTCCATCCCTCTTCTTTAGGGAATTGGGATCCCAGTCCTCACCCTCAGGGATTTGGGATTGGGGATCCCAACCTTCTCCTCAGGGATTTGGGATCCCAACCTTCTCCTCAGGGATTTGGGATCCCAACCTTCTCCTCAGGGAATTGGGATCCCACCCCTCAAGGTTCTGGCATTGGGATCCCTCATTGTCCGGGATCTGGGATTGGGATCCCCATCCCTCCCTCAGGAATTTGGGATCCCCATCCCTCTCTCAGGAATTTGGGATCCTCCCACCTGGATCCAAGCAGGAAAAAAAATGGGAAAACTCCTCCAGGAATCCCAAAATTCCTGGAAAAGGATCAGCCCCACAGCAATTCCCTCCCCTCCCTCCTGTGGGCTTTGGGATTCCAGCCCAAAAATCCCCCCAGGCTGCAGCTGCTGCTGGGGAAATTCCCAGAGTTTGGAAGAATTCCCCGAGTTTGGGAACATTTGGGAAAATTCCCAGAGTTTGGGAAATTTCCCAGAGTTTGGGAACATTTGGGAAAATTTCCAATATTTGGGAAAATTCCCAGAGTTTGGGAGTATTTGGGGAAATTATTAATTCTTTTTTTTTGTTTTCATTCTTATATTTATTTTAATTCTTATTTGTGTTTTTAATTTTAAGCATGCACAATTTCCCCTTTAATTCCCAAAATTCTTGGAGTTTTCCTCCTGGTGCTTCCCAACCTCGGGAATTCTCTCTGGGCCAGGGAATGATGGAAAATCTTATTGGAATGGGGGAAAAAAAAATTTATAATTTATATTTTAATCTATATTTTATTAATATTTTTATTTGCACAGTATATATATTTCTAAATATTAATACTATTCTATTTTAATTTATTTTTGCTCACATTTATTTATATTCGTAGTTTTAACTTTTATTTTTGTTGTATTTTAAATTTTGTTTTTACTTAATTTTAATTCTATTTCATGATTGTCTATTTATTTCTTATTTTTAAAAATTTAATATCATTTAATTCTAATTTTAATTAAAAGCTTCCAAACCAAAGCTGAGGAAGAAAAAAAAAACCCCAATTTTGGGATTTTCATCCCAAATTCCAGAGAATGCCTTGGAAAGAAACAAAGAAATAAAACCTGGAATTCCTGAGTAAAAAAAAAAAAATCCCAATTTTGGGTCAAACCAGAAAATTTTAATCCCGAAATCCAAGAAAAAACCAAAGATTTAAAACCTGGACTTCCTGATTAAAAAATCCCAATTTTGGGTTAATTTCATCCCAAATTCCAAAGAATTCCTTGGAAAAAAACCAGAGAATTTAAACCTGGAATTTCTCAGTGAGAAAAGAGAAAAAAAATTCAAATTTTTTTTGGAAATTCCTTGGGGAAAAAAAACACAAAAAACCCAAAAATTTCCTTTTTTTTTTTTTTTTTTTTTTTTTTTTTCTAAGATTTTCAGGTTCTAACCCCAACCCAACCCCATCATTCCCATTCCTCCTTTTAGGAAATAAAAAAATTCCTGTTTTTTTTTCTGAAATTCCCATTTTTCCCCCATTTTTTCCAGGATGGCAGACACGGATCTTTTCATGGAATGTGAGGAGGAGGAGTTGGAGCCCTGGCAGAAAATCAGCGACGTCATCGAGGACTCGGTGGTGGAGGATTACAATTCCATGGAAAAAAATCCCACAGGTACAGAAAAAATAAAAATCAAAAATCCCCTGGAATTGCCAATTCCTGCCTTTGCAGCTCGAAATGTTCCCGTTTAGTGGCTAAAAAAATGGATTTGTTGGTTAAAATATCCAATTTTTTGGTTAAAAAAATCTCATTTATTGGTTAAAAATTCCATTTATTGATTGAAAAATGCCAATTATTGGATAAAAATCCCAATTTTTGAGGAATTTATCCCATTCCTGCTTGGAAATAATTATTTGGGAAGCAGGAAATGGCTTTTATCCCATTTTCCCTTCTTTTTCCATTTCATTTTTCCTTCTTTTCCCACTCAGTATTTCCCCTTTTCCTCCTGATTTTTCCCCTTTTTCCACTTAATTTCCTGCTTTTTTCCCAGGTATTTTCCCCTGGATCTTTCCCCCTTTTCCCGTGGATCTTTCCCCCTTTTCCCCCCATATTTCCCCCATATTTTTCCCTCTTCCCCCATAGATTTTTGCCCTTTTCCCTCTTAATTTTCTCCCCCTTTCCCCCCATATTTGCCCCCATACCCCTTGGTTTCTCCGCCCTATCCCCGGGTGTTTTCCCTGTATCCCCACGGATTCTCCCCCTGTCCCCGGGTGTTTTCCCTGTATCCCCATGGATTCTCCCCCTATCCCCGGGTGTTTTCCCTGTATCCCCATGGATTCTCCCCCTATCCCCGGGTGTTTTCCCTGTATCCCCATGGATTCTCCCCCTATCCCCGGGTGTTTTCCCTGTATCCCCACGGATTCTCCCCCTCTCCCCCGGGTGTTTTCCCTGTATCCCCACGGATTCTCCCTGTCTCCCCCGGGTGTTTTCCCTGTATCCCCACGGATTCTCCCCGTCTCCCCCGGGTGTTTTCCCTGTATCCCCACGGATTCTCCCCCTGTCCCCGGGTGTTTTCCCTGTATCCCCACGGATTCTCCCCCTATCCCCGGGTGTTTTCCCTGTATCCCCACGGATTCTCCCCGTCTCCCCCGGGTGTTTTCCCTGTATCCCCACGGATTCTCCCCGTCTCCCCCGGGTGTTTTCCCTGTATCCCCATGGATTCTCCCCCTGTCCCCGGGTGTTTTCCCTGTATCCCCACGGATTCTCCCCGTCTCCCCCGGGTGTTTTCCCGTTTCCAGGGGCGCAGGCCGCCGTGCAGCCGGGGCCGCAGTCGGTGCTGCTGGCGCAGAGCCCCGCGCCCGGCCTGGGCGCCGTGGTGACGCAGCCGCTGCTGCGGCCCGTGCAGCTGATGCAGAACGCCAACCACGGCACCACCCCCCCCGCCGGCACCCAGCCCATCTTCATCACCACACAGGTGAGCCCCCGCCCCGAAATTCCCTTTCCCGGGAAAATTCCCCGTGTCCGCTCGTGTCTTAATGGTGCTCCCCCGTCACGCCAAAATCCCCCCGGGGTTGTGGGGTGGGGATCAGACCTCACTGCAGGGTTTGATTATCCTGGAAAGAGTCTTGTCATGGAATTCCAGGGGAGACCCATGGAAAAATATCCTTTTCCCAGGAAAAATCCCCATTTTTCAGTGATTTTTTAATGCTGTTTTCCCATGACACCAAATGTCCCAGAGTTTGGACCTCACTGCAGGGTTGGATTTTTATAGGAAGAGTCCCTGTAAAATTGGGAATTCCATGGAAAACCCCTGGAAAAATCCATGGAAAATCCATGGGAAACTTCTCTTTCCTGGGGCTGATGGATCCCTTGGATTCCAGGGATTATTTTGGGGTAGATTTTGAAATATTTTTGGGTAAATTTGGGACATTTTTTCAGTGGATTTGGGATATTTTGGTGCTGATGAATCCTGTGTGTTCCAGGGATGATTCCAGGGATTATTTTGGGGTAAATTTGTGCCATTTTGGGGTGAGTGTGGGATATTTTGGATACATTTTGGATACATGTGGGATATTTTGGATACATGTGGGATATTTTGGGGTGAATTTGTGCCGTTTTGGGGTGAGTGTGGGATATTTTGGATACATTTTGGATACTTTTGGGATATTTTGGGGTGAATTTGTGCCGTTTTGGCTGCAGGGGTTCCCGGTGAGGAACGTCCGTCCCGTGCAGAGCCCCATGAACCAGGTGGGGATCGTGCTCAACGTGCAGCAGGGCCAGACTGTGCGGCCCATCACCCTCGTGCCAGGTAATTAACCCGTTAATCCATTAATTAGAATCGTCAGTAATAGCTGTATTATTTCTGGATATTTCAAGTTTAATCTCTAGGGATTAATTCCAGATCCAGTTTCACATCTCAGGATTAATTCCAGTGGGAAATAAAGCTGGAAATCCCAAATAAATCAGTAATTCCCATAACCCCTGTGATGTTTTCTCTCTCCTGCAGCCCCGGGTGCCCAGTTTGTTAAACCTGCAGTGGGCGTTCCCCAGGTGTTCTCTCCCGTGGCTCAGGTGAGGCCGGGCAGCGCCAACGCCTTCGCCACCGTGATCCCGGCCACGCTGACCCTGCGCAGCACCGTGCCCCAGGCACAGCCCCCCCAGCAGAGTGAGTCACTCCACGCCCAAAATCCTGGGGTCCCACAGTTCTGTTAGCCCAAATTTCTGGGGGATTTTGAGTGGAAAAATCCATGGGGCGGGTGTGGGAGTTGGGCCCGAGTTCAGATTTTGGGTCGAGTCCTTCACAGGTTGGGGAATGAGGAGAAGCTCAGGGAGTTTGGGTTGAAAAGTTGGGCATTCCTGGCTGGAATTCCACTAGGATTTGGTCCAACACAGATTGAGAACTGAGGAGAATCTGGGATAGTTTGGGTTCAGAAGTTTGGGAATTCCTGGCTGCAATTCCATTGGAATGTTGTCCAAACTTAGACTGGGAAATGAGTAGAACCCGGGTTCAGTTTGGGAATTCCTGTCTGGAATTCCATTGGGATTTTGCAGAATTTGGAGAATTTGGGTTCAAAAGTTTGGGAATTGCTGGCTGGAATTCCACTGGAATTTCATCCAAGCACAGGTTGGGAAGTGAGGAGAATCTGGGTCAGTTTGTGTTGAGCAGTTGTGGAATTGCTGTCTGGAATTCCGCGGGGATTTTGGAGAGTGTGTCTTGAGCAGTTCGGGAATTCCAGGCTGGCATTCCAGCCCCAGCCCTCTCTCTGCAGTGAGCATCGCCAGCTTTGTGCCGCTGAAGCGCCCGGGCGTGCCCGGCGAGGCCAGCGCCGGCGGCCCCGAGGTTGCCAAGCTGGTGAACACGCTGGGCACGGTGCCCTCGCTGGCCCACGGGCCCTCCTCGGTAGCCCACGGCCCTCCTTCACTAGCCCACGGCCCCTCCTCAGTAGCCCACGGCCCCTCCTCGCTGGCCGTGGCCAACAGCAGCCCCGGGGCCGGGCAGCGCGGTGCCGCCGAGAGCTCGGCGCCACTCAAAGGTAAATCCTGGGAATTCGGGGGGGAAATTGGGAAATTTGGGATGGGAGGGGTGGGCTGGGCTCTGTGGATTTGGGGCCTTTACATTTCATGGCATTGGGAGGGAAAATTAGGGTTAAATCCTTTAATTTTCACCTCGCTGGAATGGAAATTTTGGTTTAAATCCTTTAAATTCCCTATCCCTGAGAGGCAAAATTTGAATCTAAGGGACATTCTGGGTTCTTGGGAGGTAAAATTTGGTTTAAGGGACATTCCAGGTTCTTGGGAGTCAAAACTGAGTTTGAGTCCCTTAAATTCCACATCTCTGGGAGGGAAAATTTGGATTAAATCCTCTAAATTTGCATCTTTGGGAGGCAAAAATTGGATTTAAGGGATATTCCAGATTCTTGGGAAGTAGTATTTGTTTTAAGTCCCTTAAATTCCACATCATTGGAGGCAGTTTTGGTTTTTTCCAATTTTTGGGAAAAGTAGAAATTTTTTATTTATTTTTTTTTTTTTTAATGGATAAAGGCTGGGAAAAGCTGGGAATTTGGGATTTTTTGGGGATAAATGTGGGAATTCCATCCGTGCAGGCAGCTCCTCCCCCGTGCCCAGCCTGGATCTGCAGGATGGGGGCAGGAAGGTCTGTCCCAGGTGTGACTCCCAGTTCCGTGTCACCGAGGCGCTGCGGGGACACATGTGTGTAAGTCACCCTGGCTGCGGCCCTGGGCCTGCCTTAACCTCGGGGGTCAATCCAGACCCGGCTTAACCCGTGGGGATCAGTTCCAGACCCAGCTGAATGAGTGGGGATCAATTCCAGACCCAGCTTAACCAGTGGGGATTCATTCTAGACCCAATTTAACACGTGGGGATCAATTCTAGATCCAGTTTAGTGTATATGGATTAATCCCATCCCCAGTTTAATAAGCAGAGATTAATTTTAGCCTCAGTTTAACAAGCAGGGATTGATCCCAGCCCCAGTTTAACGAGGGGGTATTGACCCCATCCTCACCCCGATCTCCCCACGCTAATTACTCCCTCCTCATTTTAACAAGCAGCTGTTAATGCCCTGTTAATAACCCATTAATAACCCGTTAATTCCCCCATTAATAACCCGTTAATTCCCCCATTAATAACCCGTTAATTGCCCGCAGTACTGCTGCCCGGAGCTGGTGGAGTTCCTGAAGAAACGCAAATCCCTGGACTCGGAGCCGGCCCCGCCCAGCGCCAAGGCCCCGTCCCCAGCGCAGGGCTCGGCCCCGGCCCCGCCCCCGACCCCGCCCAGAGCACCTGAGCCAGGTGAGGGCGGCGCCGACCCCGCCCAGGCCAAGCTCATCATGCTGGTGGATGAGTTCTACTACGGGCGGGACGGGGGCAAGGGGGCGGCCGTGCCCCCCTGCCCCAGGGTGCCAACGTCCTTCCGGTGCCCCCACTGCACCAAGCGCCTCAAGAACAACATCCGGTGAGTGATTAGCCATTAATTAGTCATTAGTTGCCTGTTAATTTTCACGGAACAACCCAGGAGTAGCCCGGGAATTCTCAGGAAATGTGGGAATGATGGGCAGTGGGACGTGACCACCTCAGGAACAACCCCCAGTGAGGAATTCTCCAAGAATTCCCCATGAATCCCCCCAAAACCCCCCCAACCCCAGACTGGGAGCAACACCCGGGGTGATTTTCCCGGGGATGAGCGTTGGGAATTGCAGGAATTGCGGGAATTCCGTCCCTGCAGGTTCATGAACCACATGAAGCACCACGTGGAGCTGGACCAGCAGAACGGCGAGGTGGACGTGCACAGCATCTGCCAGCACTGCTACCGCCACTTCAGCACGCCCTTCCAGCTGCAGTTGCACCTGGAGAACGTGCACAGCCCCTACGAGTCCTCCAGTCAGTGATAGCCTGCTTTTCTGGGGAATTCTGGGGGTTTTTGTTGGGAATTCTATCCTGGATTTAGTGGGAATTGATTTAGGGAATCAATTTAAATCAATTGATTTAGGGAATCACCCCAAATGCCCCCCAAGTTTCATTTCCCAGCCCCTTCCACCTCCAGTTCCACTTGGGGAATGTCCACAGACTCTTCGAGTCCTCCAGTCAGTGCTATGCTGCTTTTTCTGGGAATTTTTTATCCTTTCCCTTTTTCCCTTTTTCCCTTTTTCCCTTTTTCCCTTTTTCCCTTTTTCCCCCCACCCCTCAAACTCTGATTTTTTCCAACTTTTTTCCCATTTTTCCCATTTTCTGGGGCAGCCAAGTGCAAGATCTGCGAGTGGGCGTTTGAGAGCGAGCCGCTCTTCCTGCAGCACATGAAGGACACCCACAAGCCTGGGGAGATGCCCTACGTGTGCCAGGTACGGAAAAATCCCGGAATTCCCACCTGGAATTCCCAGATCCCACCCCAGAAATCCCGGAGTCATTCCCTACATCTGCCAGGTACCAAAGTTCCCGGGATTTGGTGCCCAAAAATTCCATTTTCAGCTTCCAAAACCACCCTGGATCTCTCCCTCTTTAATCCCATTTTTCCCAATTTTCCAGGTGTGTCAGTACCGCTCCTCCCTGTACTCCGAGGTGGACTCTCACTTCCCCCTCTCAATCCCATTTTTCCCGTTTTTCTGGGATTTTCCAGGTGTGTCAGTACCGCTCCTCCCTGTACTCCGAGGTGGACTCTCATTTCCGCCTCATCCACGAGGACACGCGGCACCTGCTGTGCCCCTACTGCCTCAAGGTGTTCAAGAACGGCAACGCCTTCCAGCAGCACTTCATGAGGCACCAGGTGGGGCAGAATTCCAGGGAAAAACGGGATTCTGGGAGTGCTGAGGGAATGGGGATTCGCTGGGTTTGGGTGGGACAAGCAGACGCCATTTATTGTTCTGATACCTACTTAGTAATTATTAATTAATCACGATTTCTTCTCAAAGAAGAACGTGCACCACTGCTACAGCTGCAGGCTAGAGTTCTAATAGCCAATTAATAATCACTAAACAGTTGGAACCTAGTGCTACCTTGTCAATAACTAATAAATAATTCCTAATTGATCACTGATGAATTGATGGTTTTTGCAGAAGAAGAGCGTGTACCACTGTAACAAGTGCCGGCTGCAGTTCCTGTTTGCCAAGGACAAGATCGAGCACAAGCTGCAGCACCACAAAACCTTCCGCAAGCCGCGGCAGCTCGAGGGGCTGCGGCCCGGCACCAAGGCACGGCCCACGTTATCCCCGGGATTCCCAGATTTATCCAGGGGATTACCCCCGGGATGCCCAAATTATCCAGGGGATTAGCCACTCCCAAATTATCCAGGGGCTTCCCAAATTTATCCACGGGATTCCCAGATTTATCCACAGGATTCTAAAATTTATCCATGCCATTCCCAAATTTATCCACGGGATTCCCAGATTTATCCACAGGATTCCCAAATGATCTACGGGATTCTAAAATTTATCCATGCCATTCCCAAATTTATCCACGGGATTCCCAAATTATCCAGGGGATTCTAAAATTTATCCACGGGATTCCCAGATTTATCCACAGGATTCACGGAATTATTGATGGGATTCAGGGAATCATCCACGGGATTCAGGGAGTTATCCATGGGATTCCCAAATTTATCCATGGAATTCAGGGAGTTATCTATGAGATTCCAAATTATCCATGGGATTCATGCAATTATCCATGGAATTCCCAGATTTACCCATGGAGTTCCAGGGGCTATTCCTGGGGTTATTAATGGATTTATTCCTGGGGTTATTCCCAGAATAATTGCAGGAGTTATTCCAGGAATTCCTGGGGCTGTTCCCAGAATTATTCCCCAAATTCTTGGGGTTATTCCTGGGGTTATTGCAGGAGTTATTCCAGGGGTTATTCCCAGAATTCTTCCCAGAATTCCAGGGGTTGTTCCTGGAATTATTACTGGGAATATTCCAGGGTTTATTCCTCGAATTCCCAGGGTTATTCTCAGAATTATTCCGGGGGTTATTCCCAAAATTATTCCCCGAATTCCAGAGATTATTCCCAGAATTATTCCCGGGGTTATTCCTGGAATTCCAGGGGTTTTTATTGGCTCTGGGTGGTGGGGATGGGGAGTGGGGGGTGGTGTGTGGGGGTTTTGGGGGGATTATTTTGGCGTTTATGGAATTCCTGGGGAATTCCTGAGGCGGGAATTTGCTGGGATTCCCGGACCTTTGTGGGATTAAGTGGGAATTTCCCCCCCCCAGGTGACGATCCGGGCGTCGCGGGCGCAGCCGCGCTCGGTGCCCCTGGAGCCGCCGGAGCCGGCGCCGGGGGGCTCCTGCCCCGACCCCCAGCCCCTCTTCCTGTGCCACAGGAGCGCCCCCCGCAGGGCGGGCAGGAAAACGTCAGTGCTGGCCGCGGGGAGAACGGGGAAAAACGGGGATTTGGGGAAAAAAACGGGGGGAAAATGGGAGTTCTGGGATTGGACTGGGAGAGGTGGTGCTGGAAGAATTTTCAAGAGCGTTGGCAAAAAATTGCTTGATTTTTTCCTGGAAAAAATGGGAGTTTTGGGGTTGGACTGGGAGAGGTGGTGGTGGAAGAGTCTCCGAGTGAGATGGCAAAAAATGCCAGTTGTTTTCCTGGAAAAAAATGGGAATTCTGGGGAAAAATGGGGAAAAAAAAAGGGAATTTTGGGGTGGGGTTGGGAGAGCTGCTGCTGGAGGAGTCCTCAAGAGAGCTGAGCAAAAAAGCCAATTGTTTTCCTGTCAAAAGCAGGGATTTTGGGAGCAAAGGGGGAGTGAATTTGGGGTGGGGGCCACTGGAGCCCCCGGGCCCGGAGCCAGCGCCGGGGGGCTCCTGCCCGACCCCCAGCCCCTCTTCCTCTGCCTTTTTTTTGCCTTTTTTTCCCGTTTTTTTCCGATTTTTTCGCCTTTTTTTGCTGAATTTGCTCGATTTCAGCTCATTTTTTTTGGGACTTTTCCGGATTTTGTTTTTTTTTTTTTTTTTTTCCCCAGGGGTGGCCTGGGCCGCCAGACGTGCCTGGAGTGCAGCTTTGAGATCCCGGATTTCCCCAACCACTTCCCGACCTACGTGCACTGCTCGCTGTGCCGCTACAGCACCTGCTGCTCCCGCGCCTACGCCAACCACATGATCAAGTACGGCGGAAAAGAGCGAAAAAACGGGGGAAAATAGCGAAAAAACGGGGGAAAATAGCGAAAATACGGGGAAAAATAGCGAAAATACGGGGAAAAATAGCGAAAAAACGGGGAAAATAGCGAAAAAACGGGGAAAATAGCGAAAAAATGGGGGAAAAATAGCGAAAAAATGGGGGAAAAATAGCGAAAAAACGGGGGAAAATAGCGAAAAAATGGGGGAAAATAGCGAAAAAATGGGGAAAATAGCGAAAAAACGGGGAAAATAGCGAAAAAACGGGGAAAAATAGCGAAAAAACGGGGAAAAATAGCGAAAAAACGGGGAAAATAGCGAAAAAACGGGGAAAATAGCGAAAAAACGGGGGAAAATAGTGAAAAAACGGGGAAAAATAGCGAAAAAAATGGGGAAAAATAGCGAAAAAACGGGGGAAAATAGCGAAAAAATGGGGGAAAATAGCGAAAAAATGGGGAAAAATAGCGAAAAAATGGGGAAAAATAGCGAAAATACGGGGGAAAATAGCGAAAAAACGGGGAAAATAGCGAAAAAACGGGGAAAAATAGCGAAAAAAATGGGGAAAAATAGCGAAAAAACGGGGGGAAAATAGCGAAAAAACGGGGAAAAATAGCGGAAAAAATGGGGAAAAATAGCGAAAAAACGGGGGGAAAATAGCGAAAAAATGGGGGAAAAATAGCGAAAAAATGGGGAAAATAGCGAAAAAACGGGGAAAAATAGCGAAAAAACGGGGGAAAATAGCGAAAAAACGGGGAAAAATAGCGAAAAAATGGGGGAAAAATAGCGAAAAAATGGGGGAAAATAGCGAAAAAACGGGGAAAAATAGCGAAAAAACGGGGAAAAATAGCGAAAAAACGGGGAAAATAGCGAAAAAACGGGGGGAAAATAGCGAAAAAAATGGGGGAAAAATAGCGAAAAAACGGGGAAAATAGCGAAAAAACGGGGAAAAATAGCGAAAAAACGGGGAAAATAGCGAAAAAAATGGGGGAAAAATAGCGAAAAAATGGGGGAAAATAGCGAAAAAACGGGGAAAATAGCGAAAAAACGGGGAAAAATAGCGAAAAAACGGGGAAAATAGCGAAAAAATGGGGGAAAATAGCGAAAAAACGGGGGAAAATAGTGAAAAAACGGGGAAAAATAGCGAAAAAACGGGGAAAATAGCGAAAAAACGGGGGAAAATAGCGAAAAAATGGGGAAAAATAGCGAAAATACGGGGGAAAATAGCGAAAAAACGGGGGAAAATAGCGAAAAAAAGGGGGGAAAATAGCGAAAAAACCGGGGGAAAATAGCGAAAAAATGGGGAAAAAATAGTGAAAAAATGGGGAAAATCGGAGAAAAAATGGCCAAAAAATGGTTAAAAATGGGGAAATTGCTGCTGGTTTTGTGTTTATGCAAACCACACGATTAAGTGCGAGCCAGGTTTGGGGGGAAAAAAATGGGATTTTGGCAAAAAAATTAATTATGTGGATTTATAGAGATTTTTCTCCATCTTTTTTCCCGTCCCAGCAACCACGTTCCCAGGAAAAGCCCCAAATATTTGGCTTTGTTCAAGAATTACACAGCCAGGTATGGAAAAAATTCCCAAAAAATTCCCCCCAAGAAATGAAAAAAATCCCCAAAAATTCCCAATTCCAGGCAAATTCCAGCCCCTGGCAATTCCCAAATTTTTGATTCTGGGGGAAAGTCCAGAAATTTTGGGATTTTTGGGATTTATTGTTTAAATTTCCTCCTTCCCATTGTGTTCTACAGATTGGAAATTTTAATTTTTAACTATTATTTATTATGTAATTATTAATAATAATTTAATCATTATTAATTTTATCAATAATAACAAATAATCAATAATGGTGTAATTCTTCATGATTTAATTATTAATGAGGGACTGGACACATTTTTATATTTGATATTAATTTTATTTCTCTTTTTCCTCTTCCATTTTCCTCACATTTTCTTTCCCCTTTTTTCCTTTTTTTTTCCTTTTTCCTTTTCCCCCCTTTTTCCTTTTCCCCTTTTCTCCTTCTTTATTCCATTTTTCCATTTTTTTCTCCTTTTCCCTCCCCTTTTCTCCACTTTTTTCCCATTTTCTCCCCTTTTATTTTCATTTTCATTTTTTATTTTCTTTTGTTTTTTACTTTATGCCTTTTACTTTTCTTTTCCCTCCCATTTTTCCCTTTTCCCATTCCCATTTTTTTCCTTTTTTTCTGCTCTTTTTTCCTCCTTTCTCCCTCCTCTTCCTTTCCCCCATTTCCCCCATTTCCCCCATTTTCCCCATTTTTCCCATTTTTCCCCATTTCCCAGTGGCCTGAGGCTCTCGTGCTCCTCCTGCCTCTTCGTCACCTCCGAGGGCGACTCCATGGCCAAACATTTGGTGTTCAACCCCTCCCACGAGTCCAGCAACGTCCACGGCCAAGGTGACACGGGGGGAAAAAAAACTAAAAAAAAGGGGAAAAAAAACCCCCAAAACGGGAAAGAAAAACCCCAAAACCGGGAAAACACCTCAAAAAAAAAACGGGAAAAAACCCCCCAAAAACGGGAAAAACCGGGGGGAAAAAAACAAACAAGAAACGGGAAAAAACCCAAAAAACTGGGGAAAAACCAGGAAAAAACAGGAAAAAAACCCAGAAAAACGGGAAAAAAAAAACTGTAAAGAACCCAAATTCCCGTCAAAATTCAAGAAATTTTCAAATTCCAGAGCTCAGATTGGGAATAAACTGAATTAATTTTATAATTTTGGGGGATGGGATTTCAGAATTGGTTCGATTCCAGTTTTTCCGGGAATTCTTCACAAATCCCAAATTTCTGTGAAATAAAAAAGGGAATGCAGTGGAAAGAAAAGCCTGGAATAGCTGAAATAAATCAGAATAAAAATGGAAATATTCTCTTTTCTTCCAGGGTCTTCTTGGGTTTCACATTCCAGGTAAGACAAAAATTCCAATTTATCCTCATCCCTCGCCGTCCATGGGATTGGGAATTTTTTTCCCTTTTTTTTTCTCTTTTTTTCCCCTCCTTTTTCTCATATTTTTGTCTCTTTTTCCTTCCTTTCTCCCCTTTTCCTACCCCATTTTCTTCCCCTTTTCTCCCCATTTATTTTCCCTTTTTCCACCTAATTTTTTACCTTTCTTTCCCCTTTTTTCCCTCCTTTTCCCCCATTTCCTCACTTTTTTCTTTAATCCTTTTTCCCATTTTCTCCCTTTTTTTCCTGTTTTTCCCCCTCCTTTTTTTCTCCCTCTCCCTCCTTTTTCCTCCCTTTTTCCCTCCTTTCCTCTTTTTTTTTCTTTTTTTCCCCTTTTTTCCTCCTTTTTATTCCTCCATTCTTCTTTTTCCTCCTTTCTCTTTTTTCCTTTCCCCCTTTTTCTTCTGTTTATTTTCCCCTTTCCTCCCCTTTTTCCTCTCCTTTTTTTCCCTCTTTTCCCCTCTTTTTTCTTTTTCCCCCTTTTCCTTTCCCCTTTCTTTTCCTTTTTCCCTCCCCTTACCCCAAACCCCCCCAAACCCCAATTTCCGCCCCCCAAACCCCAATTTCCCCTCCCCAAACCCCAATTTCCCCCCCCAAACCCCAATTTCCGCCCCCCAAACCCCAATTTCCGCCCCCCAAACCCCAATTTCCCCCTCCCCAATCCCCCCCAAACCCCAATTTCCCCCTCCCCAAACCCCACTTTCCGCCCCCCAAACCCCGTTTAATTAATTTTATTCCATTTTCCCGCTCAGGCCCAGCCCGGACGCGCAGCCCACCCCGCCCCCCCCCCGGAGCCCCCCGAGCCCCCCCGCGCCCCCCGCGCCCCCCCAGCCCGAGGCGGGCGCGGCCCCGCGGGGCGGCTCCGCCGGCGGCCGCCAGGAGGCGCTGTCGGTGCGGAAGCTGCGCGTGGTTCTGTTCGCGCTCTGCTCCAGCACCGAGCAGGCCGCGCGCCACTTCCGCAACCCCCCGCGCCGCATCCGCCGCTGGCTGCGCCGCTTCCAGGCCTGCCGCGAGCCCCGCGCCGAGCCCGCCCAGGGCAAATACCTCAGCCTGGAGGCCGAGGAGAAGCTGGCCGAGTGGGTCCTGACCCAGCGCGAGCAGCAGCTGCCCGTCAACGAGGAGACGCTGTTCCAGAAAGCCACCAAGATCGGGCGCTCCCTGGAAGGCGGCTTCAAGATCTCGTACGAGTGGGCCGTGAGGTTCATGCTGCGGCACCACCTGGGCACCCGCACGCGCCGCGGCGTCGCCAACCCCCTGCCCAAGGAGATGCAGGGCAACGCCGGCGCCTTCATCGAGTTCGTGCAGCGCCAGATCCACCGGCAGGAGCTGCCGCTGGCCATGATCGGCGCCGTGGACGAGATCTCGCTCTTCCTGGACGCCGAGGTTCTGGGCAGCGACGAGCGCAAGGAGAGCGCGCTGCAGACCGTGGGCAACGGCGAGCCCTGGTGCGAGCTGGTGCTGACGGCGCTGGCCGACGGCAACGTGCTGCCCGCGCTCGTGGTGTCCCGGGGCCAGCACCCCGCTCCCAGCAGCATTCCCGACTCCGTCCTGCTGGAATCCAAGGAGAACGGATACGGCGACGACGAGATCATGGAGCTGTGGGCGGAGAGGGTGTGGAGGAAGCACACGGAGTGCCGCGGCGGCTCCCCCAAGGGGATGCTGCTGCTGGACTGTCACCGGACGCACCTGTCCGAGGAGGTGCTGGCCGTGCTCAGCGCGGCGGGGACTCTGCCCGCCGTCATCCCGGCCGGCTGCAGCTCCAAGGCGCAGCCCTTGGACGTCTGCGTCAAGAGATCCCTCAAGGATTTCCTGCAGAAGAAATGGAAGGAGCGCGCCAGGGACGTGGCGGATTCCGACTCGTCGGCGCTGCTGCAGCTGCTGCTGGGCTGGCTGGGAGAGGCGCTGGAGATCCTGGGCGGCTGCCAGGAGCTGATCCGCAAATCCTTCCTGCTGGCCAGCGTGCTGCCCGCCGCCCGCTCGGCATCGCCGCGCCGCAGCGGCGACGAGCAGGAGGAGCTGATCGCCGCCATGGAGGAGAGGCTGGAGATCGCCCCCAGCCGCGAATCGTCGCCGGCGTCGCCCGAGAACGACGGGGCCGAGGCCGACCCCGAAATCCTGCAGCGGCTCTTCGAGGGCGAGAGCGAGGCCGAGTCCTTCTACGGCTTCGAGGACGCCGACCTGGAGCTGATGGAGATGTGAGAGCTTCGCCTTCCCCCGCACCCCGGCGGGAAAAAAAAAAAAAATAATGGAAGTTTTCAAGAAGTTATTTAAAAAAAAAAAAATTAAAAAAAAAAAAAATTTGTTTTGGACGGATTCACGCCGGAAATGAAACGGCCGATTGAAGGTCCTGGGATTTGGGCACGGAAACGGAGGGATTTTCCTGGATTTTGGGCACGGAAATTGAAGGATTTTCCCAATTTTTGGAGACCTAAACAGGCCCCGGAAATGAAAGGAAATTCCCAGTTTTTGACCCCAGAAATTGAAGGATGTTCCAAATTTTTGGAGGTCCAAACCCTCCCCAGAAGTTCAAGGATATTCCCAGTTTTTGACCCCAAAAATTCAAGAATTTTCCCTATTTATGGAGATCCAAACTCACCCCAGAAATTCAAGGATATTCCCTGGTTTTGACCCCAGAAATTCAAGGATATTCCCAATTTCTGGCCCCAAAATTCCAGAATATTCCCAAATTCCTGGCCCCAAACCCGAGGAATTCCCAATTTTCAGAACACACCCATCCCAATTCGCAGCGGAATTTTTTTTTTTTTTTTTTTTTTTTTTGGTGGGGGGGGAATTGGCAATTCCGCTGGATTTTTTTGGGAAGATTTTCGTGGATTTTTTTTTTTTTTTTTTAATATTTAAAAACAAAACCCTAAAAAAAACAAAGAAAATCTTGGATTCACTGTGTTGGTATTTCCTAGGAATTCTCTCCGGTGGGTGGATATTTTTTGGGAATTTTCTTTACCTCACTTGTCCAATAATTCCTGATTTTTTTAGCCGTGATTTTTAAATTTTTTTTTTCTTCCCCCCAGGAAGACAAAAACAAAAAATTCCCCAAAATTCCAGGAATTTTCCTTTTTCTGTCGAAATTTTTTTTTAATTTAACACAAAAAATTCCTCTTTTTAATGGAAAATTCCTTCGAGATTTGCTTATTTTGAGGTTTTTTTAAAATGAAAAATGGGAATTTTGATGGAATTTTGGGGGAATTTTTTCACCTCGATTTTTCCAATTTTTCCCACCCCCTCCAAAAAAAAATTCCTGCTGGAGGGGCAGAAAAACCCAAATTTTCCTTGGATTTTCCCCCCTTTTTGGAGCATTTTAAATTTTATTTTAAAAAAATTAAAAATCCTGGAAAATTTCGCCTTCCTTAGGATGGGAAAAATCCGGGATTTGGGATTAAAACTGAGACAAAAAATCCGGAAAAATCCGTCAAAAAATAAAAATAAAAAAAATAAAAAAAGATTTTGGGTTGATTTTTCACTGCCAGCTCCGATTTTTTACCGGAATTTGCATGTTTTTTGGGAAAATGGTTTTGGTTTTTTCTTTAATTTTAAAAAATTATTGGAATTCCCAAATTCCAGAGGCACCCAGCACCTGTTTTTCCATAGAATTTGTGGAGGTGTTTTTTTTTTTCTTTTTGTTTCCCCCGAAGAAAAACAGGAAAAAAATAATTATTAAAAAAAAATTAAAAAAAATTTCAAAAGAATTAAATTAAAAAAAAAATGGATCAGCTTGGAATTGTACAGGAGTGGAAAACGTGGAATAAAAAGCAGGGAAATGGATTTATAAATAAACAGTGTTTTTATTGTGGAAAAAAATTCCTTTATTCCCGCGGGCTTTGGGTGAAAAAATCCAAAATCCCAAATTAAATTCAAATATTCAGGGTCAGAATTGGGATTTTTTTTGGTGGAGAATTTCTGGTTTTTTGGGGTTTTTTTTAAGGACTGTTGGGAGTGGGGAGGGGAAAAAAATTCCATTTAAATCGTATTTTTGTGGCCTTGGGTAATGAAATATTCCAAGGTTTTAGTGAAATATTCTGATATTTTATGGAAATTTCCTTAATTTACTGAAATATTTCAATATTTTATTAGAAATATTCCTATATTTTATGGAAATTTGGTTAATTTTATTGGAAATATTCCAGTATTTTATGGAAATTTCCTCAATTTGATTGGAATATTCCAATATTTTATTGGAAATTCCGGGGAGAATTCCCAGGTTTCTGAGAACTCCATCCCTAAAGGGCTTTTCCCACCTCCAAAATTCCACAATTTTGGATTTGGAGCTGCCAAATCCACCTGGAATGCCCCAAAATTTCCATTTTTCGTGGGGGGAGAATTCCCAGATTTTTTATTTTTTTTCTGGAGGATTTCCAAAGAACAAACACACGGATTGGTGTGGAATGATTTTTTTATTCCCAAAAATCGCTGGACTTGCAGTTCCAGAGGGAAAAAGGGGTCGTGATAAAATCGGGAATTCCACGGGGGCGGGGCAGCTCCTGGACATCACTCAAAACCTCTGGAAAAAAAACGGGAAAAAAGGGGTTAGAGGGGCATGAAAAACATCTGGGTGACCCCTAGAACACCTGGAACAGCTGGATAAACCCTGGGTGTCCCCAGAACACCTGGAACAGCTGGATGTGCCTCAGAATGCCCAAATCCCAATATTTTATTTCTCCATGGAATTACCTGCCCAGGTGGGCGATGCCCCAGGACTCCCGAGGATGTCCCAGAATTCCCAATATTTTATTTTTCCCTGGAATTCTCACCTGACCAGGTGGGCGATGTCCCAATTGGCCTCCAGGGTTTGGGGCCCCTCGAGCTCCACCCCCTGCTCGGTCACCACGGCAACCTCGAACTGTGGGAAACCCAGAAAATTCCTCAGTCTCAAAATTCCTAAAATCTGGAATTCCTCAGTCCCCACCCAGAATTCCATGGGAAAAACCCCAGAACTCCACAGGGAAAAAAACCCAGGAATTCAATGGGAAAAACCCCAGGACTGAGATGGGTTTGGGGCGTTTTTGGGATGGATTTTGGGATATTTTTGGGTACAAACCCTGTTAAAGGACCGAGCACCCTCAGACACCTCTCCAGGAGCTCTGGGGCTGGGATGGGTTTGGGATGTTTTTGGGGTGGATTTTGGGATATTTTTGGGACACAGACCCTGTTAAAGGACCGAGCATCCCTGTAGTAGAGCACCCTCAGACACCTCTCCAGGAGCTCTGGGGCTGGGATGGGTTTGGGATGTTTTTGGGATGGATTTTGGGATATTTTTGGGTACAAACCCTGTTAAAGGACCGAGCATCCCTGTAGTAGAGCACCCTCAGACACCTCTCCAGGAGCTCCTTCGCCTCCTCCCTCGTCGGGAGCTGCTCCCGCTCCAGCTCCGCCCTCAGCAGCGGCTGCAGGCACATTAATTAACTAATTAATTAATTAACATCGGCCCAAAACACCCAATTAACCTGCTCCTGTGGGAACGTCAAATTGATCAGGAACCAAAAATTAAAATCATGTAAGGAATCAAATTAATGAGCCACGATCTGTAAACTAAAATCATTAAAAAAAATCCAATTAGAAAAGTCGGGATTAATTAATATCACAATTAAAAATTCAAATTAGTGAAATCAGAATCCGTGGATTAAAATCATATTACGAAATCAAATTAATTAGGATTCATGAAGTAAAAATCAGATAAAAATCAAATTAGAGAAATCATGGTTCATGAATTAAATTGTATAAAAAATTCAATTAATCAGAATCCATTAACTAAGATCATATTACCAAATCAAATTTATCAGAATCCATGAATTAAAATCGTATAAAAAATTGAATTAGAGAGATCAGAATCCATTAATTAAGATCACATTAAAAAATCAAATTACAGAAATCAGCAGCCATTAGTTAAAATAACATTAAAAGTCAAATTAGAAAAGTCAAGATTAATTAATTAAAACTAAATCAAATATTGAAATGAAGGAAATCAGAACACACGAATTAAAATTTAGAAATTAAAAAAATCAAAGTAATCAGAACCTGTGAATTAAAATAATGACATGATGAACTAAAAAAAAATTACAATTTTAAAAGCCATGAACTAAAAAATTGGGTATTAAAGGAGAACTTACTAAAAGAAAAAATAATCAATTAAAAAAATTAATCCTGAATTTAAAAATTAATTAAAAATCAGCCAAGGCTGGACTCACCTGTGCCAGGTAAGCCCCGAAGCCCGTGGCCAGCGATGGAGCCTCGTAGGCCACGCCCAACATGTCCACGTATCCCAGGAAACTGCAGGGGAAAAGGGGGAATCACCTGGGGAAGAGCACGAACTCCCAGGGAGAAGCAGGAATAGCCCCAGGGAAAATGAGGAATTTCCCTGGGAAGGAGCAGGAATCACCCCAGGAAAGAAGCGGCAGGAATCCCCGTGGGGGGGGAAATTCCAGGAGGGAATTCCCGGAGTTTGGGGTCCCGACCTTTGGTCGCCGTCGAGGCCGGCGATGAGCACCGAGTTCCAGAGGGGGCTGATCCTGGAGCGGCGGCTGTACAGGAGCCGCGTCAGCCACGAGTGCAGCGCCCGCGGGCTGTAGCTGTGCCCGTCCCCCAGCAGCTCCTCGTCGATCCTGAAAGCCCAGGGAATTCCGGCAGCGGAGCGGGGCAAAAATCGCCGCGGAATTCGGGGATTTGTGGTCAAAAATGTCACCGAATTCGGGGATGGAGCGCCCGGAAATTTGGGGATTTGTGCTCCGAGAACACCAAGGAATTCCAGGATTCGTGCTCAAGGAATTCCAAGGAATTCTGGGATTGTAGATTGGGATTTTGGGATGGAGAATCCCTGGGAATCACACCAGAATTTGAGGTGGGAATTCCAGAATTCCCGGGGGATTTTGGGATTGCAAAATTCTGAAATTCCTGTGTGATTCTGGGATGGGGAATTCTGGAATTATGGGAGTATATTGGGATGTGAATTCTGGAATTCCCGGGGGATTTTGGGATGGAAATTCCGGAATTCCCAGGGGATTTGGGGACGGGGAATTCCGGAATTCCCGAGGCATTTCGGGACGGGAATTCCGGAATTCCCGAGGCATTTCGGGACGGGAATTCCCAGACTTCCATGGGCTCTTACACCATCTGCTCGAGGAGCTGCCGCAGGTGCTGGAAATCCGCCAGGTCCCCCGAGGCTCCGAGCACGGTGCAATCGTTCACCTTCAGCAGGCGCGAGATCCCCCGGAAGCGCGCCAGGGACCCGTAGGAGCCCACGGTGTCCGCCGCCAACATCGCCCCCCCCCCGGAAACGCAGCCCCAGCACCGACGTTCCCGTCACCATCGGGGTCCTGTCGACGGCATCCCAGTTACACCAGTTTGGATCCCAGTTTGTGTCCCACTTTGGCTCCCAGTTTGCTCAGTACGGCTCCCACTTTGGCTCCCATTTGTACCATTTTGGATCCCAGTTTGGGTCCCAGTTTACCTCCCAGTTACACCGGTTTAGCTCTCAGTTTGGCTCCCATTTACACCATTTTGGATCTCAGTTTGGGTCCCAGTTTACCTCCCAGTTTGCCCATTCCGCACCCCTGGAGTCTCTCCGGCATTCCCGGATTTCCTTCTTCCATTTCCCCCTTCCCAAATCCCCCTCACATCCCAAATCCCCTCCCAGGTTTTGCCCAGTTTGGCTCCCAGGTTGCCCAGTTCGGATCCAAATTTGCCCCTCCAGCCCTCAGTGACCCTCCACAAATCTCCCGACACCCCTCCCATCTCCCCCCAGTCTCCCCAGTTCCTCCTCCCCAGTTCGCCCCAGTCTCCCCAGTTCTTCCTCCCCAGTCCCCCCCAGTCTCCTCATTCTCCCCTCACCCTCAGACCGCCCTTTCGCCCATCGCCCACCCCGCCTCACGCTTTCCCGCCCTCCCGCGCCCCGCGTTGCCCTCACAGGGTGCGGCCGGTGGGCAGGGCGGTTCCGGTGCTCGGGGAGAAGATGTCTGTCTGTCCCAGAGCTCTCGGGATGTACGTTTGTCCCGGGGCTGGGCCCCCGGCCCAGAACGGCGGTGGCGCTGCCCCAACCTCCATCTTAGTCACGCCGCGATTGCGCCTGCGCAGAGGATACGCGGCCTCTCCCGGCCACCGTAAGGAGTAGGCGTGGCTTACCCGCTATCTTAAGCGTGGCGGAAATCCCAGCAAGGGCGCTGCGCCCTCCTCAAAATGGCGGCGGTACCACGTGACGCAGCACCGGTGTGGTGCTGGGCGGGGTTTATCGTGAGATCCCGCCCTAAAGGGGTGGAATTTGGGGTGGCACTGCCCAATCAGCGGCGAGGGGCGGGGCCTGGGCGAAGGTAACAGGTTGCGGTGGCTGCGGCGGGAGCGGCCGGAGCGGGCGGTGAGTGGCGGGGGGGGGGCGGGGCTTGGGGACACCGGACACGGGGCTGGGGACACCGGGCAGGAATATGAGGACACCGGACAGGGTGCTGGTGGCACGGGAGGGGATGCTAGGGATACCGGAGAGGGTCTTGCTCCCCGGGCGGGGGTCGTGGTGGCGTGCAGGGGGGACCGGTGACACCGGGCAAGGGGGCTGGGGACACCGGACAAGGTGGCGGTGGCACCGGAGAGGGGGCTGGGGACAGCGGAGAGGGCGTTGGTGGCACCGGGCAGGGCGCTGGTGGCACGCAAAGGGTGTTGGTGACACCGGAGAGGGCGCTGGTGGCACGGGACAGAGTCCGGGTGGCAGCGGGGAGGGTGTTGGTGACATCGGGCAGGGCGCGGTGACACCGGAGAGGGCGCTGGTGGCACGGGGCAGGGTCCAGGTGGCACCGGGCAGGGTGTTGGTGACATGGAAGGGGGTGCTGGGGACGGGGCAAGGGTCTGGGGACACGGGGCAAGGGTCTGGGGACATCGGGAAGGGTCCTGGTGGCACTGGGGACATGGGACGGGGTCCCAGTGTCCCTTTTTGGGGTCCCAATGTCCCTTTTAGGGAGGATCTAAAGGATCCCAAATCCTGGTAATCCCAAATCCAGAGGATTTTGTCCCTTTTGTCCCCTTTTCTTTGGGATTTTTTTGGATCGATCCCAAATCCTGGTAACCCCAAATCCAGGGAATTTTGTCCCTTTTGTCCCCTTTTGTTTGGGGCGGGGTTTTATGGGATCGCTCCGGGGCGTTCCCAGACCGGTCAGACCGGTTTGGGATCGGAATTTATTCGGAATTCCTTTGGAATTCCCTTTCCCCTGGGCAGGATTTGGGGTTTTTCCCTTTTTCCCTGCGGCTTTTTCGGGATCAGGGAGGGGGGGGAGAAATTAGGGATTGAATTTGGGGTGGAATTCAGGATTTGGGGTTTTGCTTTTTCCCTGCAGCTTTTTGGAGTCCGGGTTAGGAATTCCTGGGGGGGAGAAATTTGGGAATTTGGGGTGAATTCCTCGGGGTGGAGTATTGGGATTTGAGGGGGAAAAATTTGGGATCAATTCCTCAGGGATGGGGGATTTGGGATTGGATTTGGGATTGATTTTGGCGTGGATTCTTCAAGGTGGGAATTGGGATTTGGGGGGAAATTTGGGATTGAATTTGGGGATGAATTCCTTGAGGTGGAGAATTTTGGGACTGAATTTTGGGGATGAATTCCTTGGGGTGGAGAACTTTGGGATGAAATCCAGGATGGAATTCAGGGCAAACCCAGAGCGACCCCAAACCCCACAGGGATTTTTTGGGTCCAGGGATTGGGATCATTCCCAGTTATCCCAATTAATGAGATCATTCCCAGTTGTCCCATTGGGATCATTCCCGATTTTCCGTGCTCCCCCCTCTGGAATTTCATCCCTCTGGCTCTGGTTCCTCGGCTCCATTTCCCTGGAAAGCGTCACCGGATCCGGGGGGGCGGGATCGGGAATTCCCGGGATTTGGGGTCGATTTTCTGGATTTGGAGTCGATTTGGGGTCATTTGAGACAATTAACTTGGGATCATTAATTTGGGATACTTGGGGAATTTTTTGCGATAATTTGAGAAAATTCATTCGGCATCATTTGGGATATTTGGGGATAATTTGGGGAAAATTTGGGATCATTTGGGATAATTAACTTGGGATATTTGGGGAGTTTTTTGGGATCATTTGGAATAAATAATTTGGGATATTTGGGGATAATTAATTTGGGATCATTTGAGAGAATTAATTTGGGATAATTTGGGAATTCTTTAGGAAAATGAAGCAGAATTTTGGGAAAACAAAGCAGAATTTGTCAAAAAACCCCAGAATTTTGGGAAAACCTCCCTGGGAACTCCCAATATATCTGGAAAATCCAAACCCAAGAATTCCAGGAATAATTTGGGATAATTTGGGATTTTTTTTTCCCTTCATTTCCTGTCTTTTCCCATCTCAATTTTCCCTCCTTTTCTCCATCCCCCCCGCAAAAATTCCATTTTCCTCCTTCGGGAAAAACAAAAAAAAAAAAGGGAACAAATCTCGGGAAAGCAGCTCCAGGATTTTTTTTTTTTCCTGGGAATTACAAAACAACTTTTTCTGGGTTGGAGTCACAAAAAGCTCTTTGTGCTTCCCGGGCTCCTGGCCAGGCCCCAAAATTCCCAGAATTCTGCATTTTTTAACCCTGAAATTCCCATTTTTCTCCTTTTTTTTTACATTTTTAACCCTGAAATTCCAATTTCCCTCCTTTTTTCCTTCTGCTTTTCCAGGGAAATCCCCGAAATCCTGGAAAAACCCAAACCCTGTCCCGGATTTTGGGAATTTTCCAAAACTCCCGGCGGTTCCGGAGCCATTTTAGGAATTTTTTTGGGGGATTTATTTTGGGATTTGTTGGGATCAATCCCAAGCCCCCCTGTGGATTCTCCACCTGCTCTGGATCCAGATCCCAAAAAACCGGATTTTCCTGGATTTTATGGGACTGGGGACGGATCCAGATCCAAAAAAACTGGGTTTTCGGGGATTTTGGGAATTTGGGGATTTTGGCATTTGGGAAAACGGGGGGGGGAATCACAAAAAAAAAGGGGGGAAAAAAGGGGGGAAAATCACCAAAAAATGAGGGGAAAAAGGGGAAAATCGTTAAAAAAAGGGGGAGAAGTAACAAACCGCCCTTTCCCCGCTGCTGTTGCCCTGGGGCAGGTGCGGTGGCCATGGCGGGCCGGCCCGTGGACCACGGAGTGCAGATTCGCTTCATCGGCGCCGAGGGCGGCGCGCCCCCCGCACCGCGGGCTCGCAGCGGCTCCTACGGCGTGGCCGTCAGGGTGCAGGGCATCGCCGGGCAGCCCTTCGTGGTCCTCAACAGCGGCCAAGGAGGCGGCGAGAGCTTCGGGGTGCAGATCAGGGCGGGGAACGCTGAAACGGGCACGGATCCGTCAGAAATGGCCACCGGTGGCAGAGGCAGGAGCCCCGAAACGGGCACCAGTCACCCCATAATGGGCACCAATGTCATGGGGGAAACGGCCCCAAATTTCAGAGCCAAAACCACCAAAACGGCCCCAAATTTCACTTCGGAAATGGCCCCAAATTTCAGAGCCGGGAACCCCAAAATGGCCCCAGATTCCCCCGAAATTTCCCCAAATTCCCCCGAAATTGCCCCAAATGTCCCGACCCGGAGCCACCAGGGGGGAACTGTGGGGGAAGAGGAATTTTGGGATGAGGAAAATCCCGAATTTTTAGGTGAGGAAAAGTCAGGAGGGTCCAGGGGGATCCCGAAATCCTGGGATGAGGAAACTCCGGGAAAATCCCGAGGGATCCCAAAATTCCCGGATCAAGACCTGAGAAGATCCCAAGAGATCCCAAAATCTTGGGATCAACGCCCGGAAGTCCCCAAATCCTGGGATCAGGATGCAGGAAAATCCCGAGGGATCCTAAAATTCTCAGATCAGGATTCGAGGAGATCCCAAGAGATCCCAAAATTCTGGGATCAAGGCCCGGAATTCCCCGAATCCTCGGACGAGCTCCGGCGATCCCAATCCCACGGCGACCTGAGGTGGAAAAAAGGGGAAAAAATTCCCGGAAAAATCCCGGGAAAAATTCCAGGAAAAGTCGCGGGGGACGTGGACACGGAGCCACTGGGCTCGGTGGATTCCCTCATTTCCAAATTCGATTCCGGGGATTTTTCCGGGAATTCCCGAGGCCGAGCGGCTCGGAGGCTCCGGGGCCCCGCGGCCGCGCCCAGGAAACGCTCGCAGAGTTTGGACTCCCGGGAATCCCAAAGAATCCCCCAAATTCCACCCCAGGAAATCCCCAAAATTCCACCCCAAGAAATTCCCAAAATTCCACCCCAAATTCCCACCGGATTCGGGGGCGTGAAGGAGAAGAGCGTGGAGATGCAGGTAAGGAAAGGAATTATTATTATTTTTTAATATAAAAATTGATGTTTTAAAATTGAATTGTTTTTTTATATATATAAAATATACATATTAAAAAAAATATATAAAATACATATATATAAAGGGTTTTTCAATTAAATTTTTTTAATATAAAAATTGGCGGTTTGTAATTAAATTGTTTTTTATATATATAAAAATTGGAGTTTTAATTAATTTTTTTAAATATAAAAATTGGGGGGTGTTTAATTAATTTTTAATATAAGAATTGAGCGGGTTTTTTTCCCCTAAAAAAGGGTTAGTTTTAAATATAAAATTTTTCCTATAAAATTGGGATTTTTTTTCCCTTTAAAACTGGAATTTTTCCCTATAAAACTGAGAATTTTTTCCTATGAAACTGTGGTTTTTTGTTATAAATCCGGGTTTTTTTCCCCTCTGGGATGTGGAATTTGTGTTTTTTAACTGTAATTTAAATTTTTTTGGAATTTTTTTCCCCCAAAAAGCTGAAATCCACCCCGGACCTGCTGCGGGACCAGCGGGAATTGGGGGGAGGAGAAAACCCCACAGAGCTCATCTACAGCATCCTCAGGGAGGGGTGAGCCCCAAAAATATCCCAAAACCCACAAAAACCAAAAAAAATAACCCCAAATCTACTCAAATAGCTCAAAAGACACCAAAATCCCACCAAAGATTCCCATTAAAACCCGAAAAATCCTCAAAAAAATCCATAAAATCCCCACAAAAATCCCCCAAATTTTTTCCTAACCCAAGATTCCCAAATCTTCCCCAAAGTTTTTCCCCCAAATTTGGGATTTGGGGAATTCAGCACCAATTCCTTTTTCCCTGATCCCAAAATTCCCAAATTTTCCTCCAAAATTCCCGAATTTCCCCCATCCCAGGAGCTCCGAGAGCGAGATTTCCCTGAGGAGGAAAAGCTCGAGGCTGCTGCAGAAACTCCAGGAATTGGTGAGGGGCAAAATTTGGGAATCCCAAAATTTCCGGGTTTGGGGTTTGGGAATTGGGACGAGTCTCGAATTTGGGATGGGTTTGGGGCAGATTTGGGATTTGGAATTTGGGGTGGGTTTAGGATTTGGGGTTCGGGATAGATTTGGGATTTGTTTGGGATGGGTTTGGAATTTGGGGTTTGGGATGGGTTTGGGGCAGATTTGGGATTTCAGGATGGGATGTCCCCACCATCCCAAATATTCCCAAATTTCCCAGAATTCCGTGGGGGCTCCGGACTCGTCCCAATCCCAAATCCTGGACAGGAAATCCCAGGAGCTGCAGCGGAGCCAGGCCCAGTAATGGGGGACCCTAAAGGGGTTTGGGGTCACCCTAAAGGGGTTTGGGGGGACCCTAAAAGGGTTTGGGGTCAGTTTTGGGGTGGCCCTTTGGGGGGATTTGGGGTCACTGTGGGTTTCCCTTTTTCTCTTTTGGGGTTTGGGGCCCAAAAATCCCATTAACCTTTTAAATCCCCCCTTAACCCTTTCCTTTCCCCCATTAACCCTTTAATTTCAATAAAAAACCCCATTAACCCTTGAATTTTCTGGGGAAAAAACCCATTTACCCTTGAATTTCACCCCAAAAATCCCATTAACCCTTTAAATCCCCCATTAACCCATTAGTTCCCCCTTTAACCCTTTAATCGCCCATTAACCCTTTAATTACCAAAAAAACCCCCATTAACCCTTGAATTTTCTGGAAAAAAAAATCTACCCTTTAATTTCACCTCAAAAACTCCCATCAACCCTTTAAATCCCCCCATTAACCCTTGAATTCCCCTTTAACCCTTTAAATTCTAAAAAAAAAACCCATTAACCCTTTCTTTCCCCCACTAACCCTTCCCTGGCCAGGCTGAGCGAGCTCCGAGCGGCCAAGGAGCAGCTGGAGAGGCGGCTGGGCCAGCTGGAGGAGCAGCTGCTGGCCACGAGCCACGGGCCCCCAAGGGACCCCAAAAGTGACCCGGACACGCAGGAGCTCTACCAGGTACTTTTCCCAATTTTCCCGTTGCCCAGGATCTCTGGGATCACCTGGATGTCACCATGGGGTGATGACCTCATTTTCCAATTCCCATATTCCCATTTTTCCCAGGATCTCCAGCAGTGCCGTTCCCAGCTGGACTCGGCTGTATGATGATGATGATGATGATGATGATCTCATTTTCCCATTTTTCCCGATTTTTCCAGGATCTCCAGCAGTGCCGTTCCCAGCTGGACTCGGCGGTGGCGGCGCGGCGGCGCCTGGAGCGGGAGCTGGGCGCCCTGCGGGGGGCGCTGCAGGCCGAGGTGGCCGCGCACGACTCCGACCTGGAGCGGCTGCGAGGGGAGCTGGAGAGGAGCCGGGCAGAGACCGAGCAGAGATCACAGGTTAATGGGAAAAATGGGAATGAATAATGGGAATTCTGGGAATATTGGGAGTGATGGGAATGGGGTCTGGAATTCCGACCTGGAGCGGCTGCGGGGGGAGCTGGAGAGAAGCCGGGCAGAGACCGAGCAGAGATCACAGGTTAATGGGAATAACGGGAGTGATGGGAATGGGGTCTGGAATTCCGACCTGGAAAAAAAGCGAGAAAAATTCCTCTGGAGCGGAGGAAAAAAAATTGGAAAATCCCTTTGGAACTGGGGAAAAATTGGGAAAAGAATGGGAAAAAATACGGGGAAAAATTGGGAAAAAGACCTCTGGAACTGGGGAAAAAAATGGGGAAAAAAATGGGAGAAACCCCTCTGGAACGGGGTAAAAATTGGGCAGAAACCGCGCGGAGGGTCCGTGGACGGTGCGTGCGGGTGACTGGGGGGCCGCGCGTGTGTGTGGCAGGAGAAGCGCGGGCTGGAGCAGCAGCTGGAGGAGGCGGCGGCCGAGGCGCGGCGGCTGCGGCGGGAGCTGGGCCAGAGCGCGGGGGAGGCGCAGCAGTGGCGGGAGATGTTCCAGGAGAGCCGGCAGGAGCTGCGGCGCGCCCGGCACCTGTGAGACACCGGGGCTCGGCGAGCGGGGGGAAACGGGGGGCTTCCGGAAAAAAACAGCAAAGGGAATTTTCATGGAAAAAAACGGGAGTTTGGGGGGTTTTTCAGGTAAAAATCCAGGAATTTCAGGAATGTTGTTGTGCCTTGCAGGAATTTCAGGAATTTGGGGAATTTTCAGGAATTTTGGGACTGTTGTGCCTTTCAGGAATGTTTGGAATTTCAGGAATTTTCAGGAATTCTAGGAATTCCAGGAGTGTTTGGAATTTTCAGGCTGCTGCAGGCGCAGGAGGAGCCCAGCCCGGAGAGGGGAGAGAGCCCGAGGGTGAGAAAGAGAAAAATGGGAATGGTCAGAGCAAAAAAACTGGGAATTCTCATCCCAAAAAACCACTGGGAATGGTCTGAACAACAAAAATCTGGGAATTATGTCCACAAAAACACCGGGAATTGTCAGCACAAAAATCCGGGAATTTTCATCACAAAATCCCTCATTTTATTCCACAAATTTTGGGATTTCCCCAAAAGTCGGGATTTTAAAAATGAAATTTCAGGATTTTTTTCCCTCAAAATTCAAGATTTTTTCCCCCAGTATTTGGGATTTATTCCTCCCCAAATTTTGGGATTTTTTTCCCCCTCAAAATTGGGGATTTTTCCTTCAAAATCTGAGGTTTTCTTCCCAAAATCTGGGGATTTTCCCCCCAAATCCTAGATTTTCCCCCAAAACTCCGGGTTTTTCCTTCAAAATCTGATTTTTTTTTTCCCCAAAATCTGATTTTTTTTTTTTTCCCCCCCAGGATTTGGAAAATCTCCAGAGGGAGCGGGATGAGGCCTTGCAGGTAAGGGGGGAAATTCCCCAAAAATTCCATAAAAATCAACCCAAACATTCCACAAAATACCCCCAAAATCAACCAAAAATAATTTAAAAAATTCCCCCAAAATTTCCACAAAAATAGACAAAAAAAAAAATCTCCAAAATTCCCCAAATATCAACCAAAAAAATTCCCCAAAATTCCCCAAAAAATTCCAAAAAAATCCCCCAAAATTCACCAAAATTTTCACAAAAATCACTCGAAAATCCCTAAAAAATGCCAAAAAGATTCCCAAAAATTCCCCAAAAAATCCCAAACAATCAACCAATACATCAACAAAAAAATTCCCCAAAATCTGACTTTTTTTTTTTTTTTTTTCCCTCCAGGATTTGGAAAATCTCCGGAGGGAGCGGGACAAGGCCTTGCAGGTAAGGGGGGAAATTCCATGAAAATCGACCCAAACATTCCCCCAAATTCCCAAAAAATCAACCAAAAATAAATAAAAAAAGTTCCCCCCAAATTCACCAAAATTTCCACAAAAATCAACCAAAAAATTCTCAAACAATTCCAAAAAAAAATCACCCAAAAATTCCCTAAAAATTCTCCAAAAAATCACCCAAAAATTAAAAAAAATTCCCCAAAATTCCTAAAAAAATCCTCAAAATTCCCTAAAAAAATCTCAAAAACACTCCCAAAGATTCCAAAAGAAATCCCAAAAAATTTCCCCAAAAAATCAACCCAAAAATTCCCCAAAATATGATTTTTTTTTTTTCCCTCCAGGATTTGGAAAATCTCCGGAGGGAGCATGACGAGGCCTTGCAGGTAAGGGACAAATTCCCCAAAAATTCCCCCAAAATTAAGAAAAATTCTCAGAAAATCACCCAAAAATTCCCAAAATTCACCAAAAAATTCCCAAAAACTTCCCCAAAAATAATCCCAAAAATACCCCAAAATCCCCCCCTTCCCTGTGTTTCCCAGGCCCGGATTTCCCTGCAGTCGTCCCTCGAGGAGTTGCAGCAGGCGCAGAAAGTTCTGGAATCTTCCCTGGAGGAATCCCAGGCCCTGAGGGAGAAATGGGAACAGCTCCAGGACAGAGTGGCTGAGCTGGAGGTACTGGGGAAAATCCCCAAAAATCCCCAAAAATCCCCAAACCCCCAGAATCTCCGGAACTTGCCCCAAACCTGTCCCTCAGTCCGAGCGGGTGGCCCTGGCCGGTTCTGAGCAGGAGCTGCAGCAGTACCGGGAATCCCTCAAAAATCCTCCCCAAAATCCCCCAAAAACCCCAAAACACCCCCAAACCTCAAATTCCCCGAATTTGTCCCAAAAATCTCCCTCAGTCGGAGCGGGCGGCCCTGGCCGGTTCCGAGCAGGAGCTGCGGAAATCTCGCGATACTTTGGAGCGGCGCCTGAGGGAGGAGCGCGAGCAGCGGGAACGGCTGGGCCACGAGGTGAGGGCGGGAAAAAAAAACATAAAAAAAACCCCGGGAATTTTTAATGGAATTCTGAGGGTTTTTTAATGGAATTCTGGGGTTTTTCTGTGGCATTCTGGGGGGTTTTGTGGAGTTCTGGGGGGCTGAGGGAGTGTTGGGGTCTTTTTGGTGGAATTTTAGGGCTTCTTTTGTAGAATTTTGGGGTTTTTTTTGTGGAGTTCTGAGGTTTTTTATGGAATTTTGAGGGTTTTTTAAATGGAATTCTAGAGTTTTTTGTGGCATATTAGGTTTTTTTGAGGAATTTTATGGTTTTTTTGAGGCATTTTAGGGTTTTTTTGTGGAATTTTAGGGCTTTTGGTGTAATTTTAGAATTTTTTATGTGGAATTTTCAGGTTATTTTGGTGGAATTTTGGGCGGTTTTTGTGGAATTTTGAAGGGTCTTTTGTGGAATTTTGGGGGGTTTGTGTGGAATTTTGGGGATTTTTTTTAGATTGTTTTCACTGAATTTTGGGGGTTTTTAATGTGCAATTTCAGGAGATTTTAATGGATTTTTTTTTTAATTTTAGGGCTTTTTTTAAGGAATTTTGTGGGTTTTTCTGGAATTCTGTGGGGTTTTCATGGAATAAATGGTTTTTTTGGTGGAATTTCTGGTTTTTTTTGTGGAATTTTGATTTTTTTCGCTTAATTTAGGGGGCATTTTTTGTGGAATTCTGGGGGGTTTTTCCTGGAATTTTGGTCCTTTTTTTTCCCCTGGAATTTCAGGGTTTTTTTCCCCTGGATTTTTGGGGATTATTTTAATGGATTTTTTTTTTTTTTACTGGAATTCTAGTTTTTTTCATGGAAGGAATTCTGCTTTTTTTTCCCCCTGAAATTCCAGGCTTTTTCACAAAATTATCTTTTTTTTTCATAGAAATTTGATTTTTTTTCATGGAATTTCAGGATTTTTTCATGGAATTTGGGTTTTCTTTATGGAATTCCGGGGTTTTGTAATGGAATTTCAGGGTTCTTTCATGGAATTTGGGGATTTTCCATGAAATTTTGGAATTCCTGATTCCAGAATTTTTTTTTTTTTTTTTTTATTTTCCCAGCTGGAGCAGATGACGACGGAATCCCAAAATTCTGTGGCCTCACTTCAATCCCAGCTGGAAAAATTCCAGGAAAAATCCCGGAGGGAACTGGAAAATTCCAAAAAAATCACCCAAGAACGAGAGGCAGAGGAGAAAAAATTCCAAGAAGAAATCGGGAAGCTGCAGGATGAGGTTGGTTGATTTTTAATCTCAAATTTTCAATCAAAAATAATAAAAAAATAAGAATTTTTGGGGGGATTTATAACCAAGTGTAAGATGAAAAATTGGGAATTTTGGGGGTTTTTTTGGGGAATTTTTTTGGGAATTTTTGATCCTGAAATTTCAACCTAAAGAAAAAAAAAATTGGGAATTTTTTTGGGAAATTTTGGGGTATTTTTTATCCCCAAATCCAACCCAAAGAAGAAAAATTGGGAATTTTTTGTGGAATTTGGGGGAAATTTTGCTGAGTTTTTGGGAATTTTTTTGGAAATATTTTTGCTTATTTGTATTCCTTAGAACTTTTTTGTGAACTTTTTGATGGGGATTATTTTGAAATTTTTCCCATTTCGGCGAATTTTCTTTTCAATATTTTTTTTCATTTTTTAAAAATTTGAAATATATAATTTTTTTAAATTTTTTGGGAATTCTGGGTATTTTTCCTGGCAGGTTTCCAGGCTGAAGGAGACAATGCAGGGAATTCAGGAGGAGAGGGATGAGATCCTGCTGGACAAGGAGCTGCAGCTGCAGAAATTCCAGGAGCTGCAGCAGGAGCTGGAAAATCAAAAACGAGCCCAGGAAGAGAGAGCTCGACATTCCAAGGCCTTGGAGGTGAGAATTCCTAAAAAAAAAAAAAAAAAAAAACCCTCCAAAAATGGGAATATTCATCAGGAAATTCATATTAAAATCATTAAAATGTTACTAGAAGAATTGGGAAAAAATTGTAAAATGTTCAGTGGAAATTTAAAAAAAAAATTCAGCGAAAAATTGTGATAAAATTCCTAGAAAATTCCCCCCAAAATTCCCATTCCTAATGAATTCCCACACCTCAAAAAAATTCCCAGAAAATTTAAAAAAAATTCCCAAAGTATTGCTAAAAAATTCCCCCAAAATCCCTCAAAAATGCCAAAAAGTTCCCAAAAAATTCCCCCAAAATTCCCCAAAAAATCCTAAAAAATCCCCAAAAAATTCCCAAAAAAATTCCCGAAAAATCCCCCCAAAATAAAAAAATTCCCCAAAAATTCCCTAAAAATTCCCCAAAAATTCCTCCAAATTTCCCCAAAAATCCCACAAAAATCTCCAAAATTCCCCAAAAACCCCCTAAAAAAATGCCAAAAAATCCCCCCAAACCTCCCTCGGTTTTCCCCTTCCCCACCCCCCATCCCTTTCATTTTGGAATCCTGGGATTTTCCTGGAATGTTCTGGAATTCCCAGGAGAAGTCGAAGCGCCTGGAGCTGGAGCTGGACGAGGAGCGGAACTCGCTGGAGCTGCTGGGGGACAGAGTGACCCGGGGCAGGGAGCAGGTCAGAGCTGGGAAGTCCAGGAATTCTGGGAATTTTAGGGGAGTTTTTGGGAAGTTTTCAGGGATTTTTTGAGGATTTTTTTGAGGATTTTCGGTGAATTGGGGGGAGTTTTTTTGAGGATTTTTAGAGGATTTTTGGCAAATTGATGGAAATCCATGGAAAAATCCATGGAAATCCATGGAAAATCTATGGAAAATAATGGCAAATTGATGGAACTCCAAGGAAATTAATGAAAAAATCCATGGAAATGTTGGAAATTCCATAGAAAGTCCTGGAAAAATCCATGGAAAACCCGTAGAAAATGCTGGAAAAGCCATGGAAAATAATGGGAAATTGACAGAAATCCATGGAGAATCGATGAAAATCCATGGAAAATTCTAGAAAAGCCATGGAAAAAAATGTCAAATTGATGGAAATCCATGGAAAAATCGATGGAAATGCTGGAAATACATGGAATTCCCGGATTTTTTTTTTTTTTTTTTTTTTCTTGGCAGATCGAGCAGCTGAGGGCGGAGCTGCTCCAGGAGCGCTCGACCCGGCAGGACCTGGAATGTGACAAATCCTCCCTGGAGAGACAGGTGAGGGAAATGCGGGAAAATCCAGGAAAAGTCTGGGGAAATCCTGGGAAAAGCCTGGGGAAATTCCGGGAAAATCCTGGGAAAAGCCTCAGAAAAGCTCAAGAAAATCCTGGGGAAAGCCTGGGAAAAGCTTGGGTAAAATCCTGGGAAATTCCAGGAAAAACGTGGGAAAAGCTTGGGAAAAATCCTGGGAAAATCCTGAAAAATTCTGTAAAATTCCCAGGAAAATCCCAGTAAAACTCTGGGTTTGGTGTTTGTGTTTCAGCTGAAGGATCTGCGCTCGCAGCTGGAGCAGCTCCAGAGGAATTCCGGCAGCGGCCGCAGTTCCCAGCTGGAGGCACAGCTGGAGGAGCTCCAGGAGCAGCTCCGGGCTGAGGAGAGGTGCAGGAGCAGATCCCAAATCCCAAAAATTCCCAGATCTCCAAATTCCCAATTCCCAAATTCCCATAATCCTACAATACCAAAATCCCAAATTCCCAATTCTCAAATTCCTCCAAACTCAAATTCCCAAATCCCATATTTCTCCAATCCAAATCCCTAAATCCCAAATTTCTCCAATTCCAAATTTCCCAATCCCAATTTTTTCCAATCAAAAATCCCAAATTCCCAAATTTCTGCAATGCCAAATCCCAAATCTGCGAATTTCTCCAATCCCAAATCCCCAAATTTAATTCAATTCAATTTAATTTAATTTCATTAACTGCAATTAATTTTGCAGGGACAAGAGCGCTGTGCTGCCATTGTGCCTTTAAAGGCCCTTTAAAAAATCCGAAAGCAGTCTTAAAAACCCCCTAAAAAACCATTTAAGACCCCTTTAACCCGCCCATAAACCTATCAATAAATTAATTTGAATTTAATTAACTGTAATTAAGTGTAATTAATTGATTTTACTCAGAGAGAAAAGCATGCTGCTCTAGTCCGACGTTTAAAAACCCTTAAAAAATTAAAAAAAAATCCTTAAAAAACCCTTAAAAAATCCATTAAAACCCCCTTAACCCCCCCATAAATGGATCAATGAATTAACTGGGGTTTAATTAAGTGTAATTAATTAATTTTCAGGGAGAAGAGCTCCCTGCAGTCGTGCAGCCGGAAGCTGGAGCGGCGCCTGCAGGAGCTGCAGCTGCAGCTGGAGGAGGAGAGGCAGAGCAGCAACGGCCACAGGGAGCAGGTGGGGAGGGAGGAATCCCAGAAAAAACATGGAAAAATCGGGAAAAATGTGGGGGGAATTCAGGAAAAATTGGGGGAAACATGGGGGGAATTCAGGAAAAATTTGGGGGAAATCTGAGAAAAGATGGGGAAAATTTGAGGGAAAACGTGGGGGAAATATGGGGGGAAATCTGGAAAAATACAGGGAAAATCTGGGAAAAATTTGGCATTGGGAATGGGAGTTGTTCAGGGAAAAATCTGGGAGATGTTTGGGGAAAATTCTGGGAAAATCTGGGGAACATTGGGGAAAATTCAGGAAAATCTGGGAAAAATCTGAGGGAATCTGGGACTGGGAATGGGAGTTGTTCAGGGAAAAATGTGGGGAAAGTTTGGGGTAAATGTGGGGATTGCAGCTGAGCCTGCGGGTGAAGGCGCTGAAGCGGCAGCTGGACGAGGCCGAGGAGGAAATCGAGCGCCTGGAAAACGCCCGGAAAAAATTCCAGAGGGAATTGGAGGAGCAGCAGGAGCTGAATGAGCAACTGCAGAGACGCCTGAAAAACAAGGAGAAGGAGGCTTGGTAAGGGAATTCCAGAGCGAAAATTCCCCCAAATTGTGTGGGAAAAGGGCCCCAAAATCCAAGGGAAACATCTCTAAAACCATGCAAAGGGTCCCAAAAATTCCATGGGAAAAGGAGACCTGGGAAGGGAATTCCAGAAAGAAAATTCCTGAAATTCCATGAGAAAATTCCCTAAAAGCGTGGAAAAGGTCCCAGAAGTTCCATGGGAAAGGAATTCCAGATGGAAAATCCTGGAATTCCATGGAAAAAGGCTGGGAATTCTGTGGGAAAAGGACGGGAATTCCATGGAAAAAGGCTGGGAATTCTGTGGGAAAAGGACGGGAATTCCATGGAAAATCCAGGAATTCCATGGAAAAAGGCTGGGAATTCTGTGGGAAAAGGACGGGAATTCCATGGAAAATCCAGGAATTCCATGGAAAAGAGCTGGGAATTCTGTGGGAAAAGGATGGGAATTCCATGGAAAATCTCAGAATCCCATGGAAAAGAGCTGGGAAGTCTGTGGGAAAAGGCTGGGAATGCCATGGAAAAGGGCTCGGAATTCTGTGGGAGAGGGACGGGAATTCCACGGAAAATGCCAGAATCCCATGGAGAAGGGCAGGAATTCCCTGGAAAATCCCGGCATTCCATGGGAAACGCTGGCGCTGTCCCGCAGGCGTCGCGCCGTGGAGTCGGCGCCGAGCTCGGACGAGGAGCTCGGCTCGGCCGCCATCGCCTCCCTGCTGAGCCAGGCCAGGCTGCAGGCCAGCTCCTGCTGAGGGCAGTGCCGGGAATGCCGGGAATGCCGGGCTGCAATCGGCTCCAGCATCGCTCCGGGATCAGTCCCAGCCTGGGATCGGTTCCAGGATCAGCTTCCACCTGCTGAGGAACTCTGGGAATGCCAGAATCCCAGGAATTCTGGGAATGCCAGAACCAGGATGAAGGCCAGGACCAGTTCCAGGATTCACTCTGGGATTGGTTCTAGGATTAGTCTTGACCTGGGATCGGCACCGGGGTCACCCCAGGATCAGCCCCCGCTGCGGATTCCCAGAAATTCCAGAATTCTCAGGAATTCCAGAGTCACGATTAAGTCCTGGCCTGGGATCATCTTCGGGATGATCTGGAATTCCAGCTGGGATCAGCCCTGGGATCAACCCCTTCCTGCCGATTCCCGGGAATTTTGGCTGGGATCAGTCCCAGAATTCCAGTGTGGATCAGCCCCAGGATCAGCCAAACCCTGGGATCAGTCCTGGCATTCCAGCCAGGATCAACCCCGGAATTCCAGCCAGGATATAACCCGGTATTCCAGGATCAACTCCAGAATTCCAGCCGGGATCAGCCCCAGGATGCTCCATGGGAAAAAATTCCCAAATCCAGGACACAAAGGACAAAGGGTTGGGACCTCCCTGTGGGAATTCCAGGAATTTTGATTTCAAATCCCTTCCCTTGGGCTCTTCGCAAAGGTGTTGGGAATAAAATCCAGCGGTTTTAGGGCAGCAGGGTCTGGAATTTTTGGGAATTCCGGGTGGGAAATTATTTCTCAGGTGCTACCCCCAGGAAGGGCGGTGCCAGCCCCCGCAGGTGCCCCCCAGGTGTCCCCACCCAGGAAGGGCCGTGCCCGGTGGCCCAAGGTGCCACCCTTGATGTCACCGTGTGGTCACCACTCAGGAAGGGCGGTGCCAGTCCCCGCAGGTGCCACCCCAGGTGTCCCCAGGTGTCCCCACCCCTCCCGGTGCCACCCTTGGAGGTGCCCCCACCCCTCCCCACCCCGTGCCTCAGTTTCCCCTGAGCTTTGGGGACATTGCGGGGACAGGGAATTCTCAATCCCAGGAAAATCCTCCCAAATTCCCTCAAATTCCCAGAAATCCCAGCAAATTCCCCAAAGTTCTCTCAAATTCTCAGTTCTTATCCCAATTTAATCCAAATTTTACCCCAATTTTTCCAAATTTTATGCCAGTTTTCCCCCACTTTAATCCCGATTTCATCCCAGTTTTATCCCAATTTTCCTCCATTTTTATCCCCATTTCCTTGGCACTTTTATCCCATTTTTTCGCCGTTTTTATCCCCATTTTCCCTTTGGAGGCGTGGCCTCACCTCATCCCATCTTCGCCACAACCAAACATGGACATGTTGGGGGCGTGGCCTCGTGGCCGTCAACCACAGTGATGGGCGTGTCCAAACCGGGCATGGCCAATCAGCGGCGAGACTCACCCGCGCCGTTTTGAGGGTGTGGCCAATCAGCGCCGAGACTCGCCGTGAGGGGCGTGGCCGAGGTGGGCGTGGCCACCTGCCTCAGGTGAGGCGGAAGCGGCGGCGGGGCCATGAACGGGCTCCAGGGCTGGGCGGCGCTCCCGGAAATCGCGGTAAGATCCCCCCTGAATTCCCAAAAAAATTCTCGGATTTTTCCCCAAAAAATTCCCGCATCTTCCGCCCAAAAAGTTCCGGCAGGTCCCGCCAAAAAATTCCGGGATTTTCCTCTCAGAATTCCGCGATTTTCCCCTCAGGAATTCCCGGGCCTCTCCTTTGTTTCTTCCGGGAACTCCCTGAAGTTTTTTTTTGTTTTGTTTTGGTTTTTTTTGTTGTTTTTTTTTTTTCTTTGGAATTGTCGGAAATTCCTGGATTTCCCCCCCCCCCCTAAAAAATTCTGGGATTTCTTCCCTAAAAACTTCGGGATTCTTTTCCTGAAGTTCTTGGATCCCCTTCCCAAAATTCCCGGGTTTCTCTTTTCCCGAATTCTCGGAACTCTCGGGATTTTCCCGCCCTACTGGGAGGAGTTTGGGGATCCCAAATCCCTTCGGAATTCCCAAATCCTTCCCAAAATTCCCAGATTTTCCCCCAGGACCCCTCCCCAAAATTCCCTCGAGTTCCTCCTGCCCCAAATTCCCGAAATTCCCAGAATTTTTTCCCTTCCTGGAACCACTTTGAGGGATCCCAAATCCCTTTGGAATTCCCGGATACTCCCAAAAATTCCCAAATTTTCCCCAAAATTCCCAAATTTTTCCCCAAATCTCCCCAGGACCCCTCCCCAAAATTCTCACTTTTCTCTCCTATCCCAATTTCCCGAAATTCCTGGATTTTTTTCCACTTCCTCAGGTGACTTTTGGGGATCCCAAATCCCGTTGGAATTCCTAAATCCCTCCCCAAAATTCCCGAATTTTCCCCAAAATTCAAATTTTTCCCATTTTTTTGGAAATTTTGGGAATTCCCAGCGATCCCAAAAATGAGAAATTTTCCTTTGGAGAAAATCCCAGAATTTCCACAATCTATTTAAAAAAAAAAAAAAGGGATTTTTGGGATTTGAGGCCCCCAAAATTCCCAAATTTTCCAGGATTTGAGGCAGGGTTGGATTTTTGGGATTCCCCATTCCAGAATTTTCCGAAAAAAAAAAAAAAAAAACCTTTGGAATGATGGCAAAAACTTTGGAAAAAATTAACTTGGAAAAAAAATGGGAGGGGTCCTGAGGGAATTTTGAGGGAAAATTTGGGAATTTTGGGGAAAATTTGGGAATTTTGAGGAAAAATTTGGGGGTTGGGATTTTTGCCATTCACACAAATTTGGGAATGAAAATTTGCGAATTTTGGGAATTTTTGGGAATTTTCCCAGCAGGAGCCGAGCATGAGGAGCCCCCTGGAATTCCTAGAATTCCCAGAATTTCCTAGCCTGGAAAACTGTCCTGGATCCCTGGAAAATTCCAGAGGCAACCCCAAACCCACCTGGAATCCCGAGGTGAGTCCTGGAATTTTTGGAAAATTCAAAAAAAATTTCTGGATCTGACATTGCTGGATTTTTCCTGGATTTTTTTCTCATTTTTTTCTGGATTTATCCCAAGTTTTTATGGGATTTTCCTACGATTTTCCTGGGATTTTTCCTGGATTTATCCCAATTTTTTCCTGATTTTTTTTTCTGGATTTATCCCACATTTTTATATTATTTTTCCTGGATTTTTTCCCATTTTTTTTCTGGTTTTATCCCAAATTTTTATGGGACTTTTAGTGGATTTTTCCTGATTTTTTCTGGATTTATCTCAAATTTTTCCTGGACTTTTTCCCATTTTTCCCTGGATTTATCCCAGATTTTAATGAGATTTTTCTTGGATTTTTCCTAGATTTATTCCAAATTCTTATGGGTTTTTTAGTGGATTTTTCCAAGATTTTTCCTAAATTTATCCTGGAATTATCCCATATTTTGGGGGGGATTTTTCCTGGATTAATCCCAGATTTATCCCAAATTTTTATGGGATTTTTAGTGGATTTTTCCTTATTTTTCCTGGATTTATCCCAAATTTTTATGGGATATTTCCTAGATTTTTTTTCCAGATTTTCTCCAGATTTTTTGTGGATTTTTTTTCTAGATTTTTTCCTGGATTTATCCCAAATTTTTCCTGGATTTATCTTGGATTATTCCTGGATTTTTTTTAGATTTTTTTCCAGATTTTCCCCTGTTTTTATCCCAGTTTTTCTCTGTTTTTATCCCAGTTTTTCCCTGCTTTTATCCCAATTTTTCCCTGCTTTTCCCCCTGTTTTTATCCCATTTTTTCCCCAGTTTTTATCCCATTTTTTCCCTTTTTTTTTTCCCAGGAATTGGCTCCGGTTCTGAGGCTGCGCCAGCCCCGAGACCCCCCCGGGGAGCCCCGGCCCAAGGAGAGGGTGAGGAAAAAAAAAGGGAGTTCTGGGGAAAGAATGGGAATTGTGGGAGGAAAAACAAATAATTTTGGGGGGAAAAATGGGAATTTTGGGGGGAAAAATGGGAATTTTGGGACAAAAATGGGAATTTTTTGGGGGGGAATGGGAATTCTTCCCTGCAAATCCCAATTCTGGATTTTCCCTGGAATTTTTTTCTCCAAAATTCCATTTTTCCCCCCCAGCCTGTAGGCAGAGCCTTTGCCATGGTGGCCAAAAGATCCGATGGGAATTCCCTGACCTCAGAATGTGTCAAATCCAAGGATGGGGACGAGGAGATCATCAAGGTACAATTCCCAAAAGATGCCACAAAAAGTAAAAAAAAAAAATTGCACAAAAATTCCCAAAACATTGCACAAAAATTCCATCAAAATTCCACAAAATTCTACAAAAATTCCCACAAAATTCCGCGAAAATTCCACCAAAAAATTCCTTAAAATTCGCCAATTTTGGCCTTGGAATATGTCAAATCCAAGGATGGGGATGAGGAGATCACCAAGGTGCAATTCCCAAAAAATTCCACCAAAAATGCCACAGAAATTCCCCCAAAAATTGCACAAAAAAAATCCCAAAATTCCACAAAAATTCCACAGAAATTTCCAAAGATTCCACAAGAATCCCACAGAAAATTCCACAGAAATCCCCCAAAAATTCCACCAAAAATTCCCACAAAGTTCTACAAAATTCCCCTTAAAATTGCACCAAAAATTACACTAAAATTGCACCAAGAAATCCCCAGTGTTCCACAAAATTTCCCGGAAAAGCTCCCCAAAAATTCACAAAAATTCCACCAAAAATTCCAGCAAAATTGACCTCGAATTTCCCCCAAATTCCCTAAAAATTTCCCCCCAAAACCCCCACAATATTCCACCTAAAACTCCCCACAAATTCCCAAAAAATTCCCTCAAATTGCCCAAAAATTAAAAAAAAAACCCTCTCTCAAAAATTCCCCTAAAATTCCAGCAAAATTTCACGGGTGGAAAATTCCCAAAAATCCCTGAAGTCCCCAAAATTATTTTAATTTTTAAATTTTTTATTCCAGGTTTATCTCAAGGCTCGTGCCGAGCATGAGGAGCCGGTGACGCAGCTCAAGAGCGAAGTGCGGCACATCCAGGAGGTGAAATTCCCAGAATTTCCATGGAATTCCCAGGAAATTCCACGGAATTCTGAAAAGTTCCCGGGTTTTCCTACAAAACTCCTAAAAATATCCACAAAATTCCGGCAAAATTCTGCAAATTTTGGACCAAAATTCCTCCAAATTCCAAAAAAATCCTCAAAATTCCTCCAAAATCCCTTCAAAACTCCTGCATTTTTTTTCCCCAAATTCCTGCAAAATTCCCCTCAAAATTCCCTCAAATCTCCTCCCAAAAATTCCACGGAATTCCCCCCAAAATTCCCAAAACATTCCCCTAAAATTCTGCTGTAACAAATTCCCCAAATTCCCTGAAAGTCCCAATTTTTTCCATTTTTAATTTCATTTAATTTGCTTTTTCCCCATTTTTATTTCTATTTATTCCCTTTTTTTGCCTTCCCCTTCATCCCAAAAACTCCTAAATTTTTGGAAAATTCCCAAAATTAAAAAAAAATCCCAAATTTTTCTTTTTTTTTTCCCTCATTTTTTCCAGGCTGGGAGTGCCCTCAAAAAACTCCGGGAAGATTTGAGCACCAAACTCCAGACTCAGCCAGAATTCCAGGAATTCCAGGAATTTCAGGAATTTCGGGAATTTCAGGAGAGCTCGGAGGTAAAAAAAAAAAAATTTAGGAATTACCAAAATTCCCGATTTTGGGGTGGAAAAAATAGGGAAAAATTCCAAATTTTTGGGTGGAAAAAGGGATAAAATTCCCAATTTTTTGGGTGGAAAAATTCTCATTTTTGGGACAGATAAAATTGGAAAACTCCCAAATTTTTGGGTGGAAAAACAGGAAATTTCCCACTTTTGGGGTAGAAAAGGAGGAGAAATTCCAATTTTGGGATATTTGGGGCCCTTTGGGGCCATTTTGGTCAATTTTGGGACATTGGGGCCATTTTTGGATATTTTGGGTGAATTTTGGTCTATTTTGGGCGGATTTGGGTGGTTTTGGGTAAATTTTGGGTGGTTTGGGGTAAATTTTGGGTGGTTTTGGGTGAATTTTGTCCCTCCCACAGGAGGAGGCCCCGCGGCTCCTGCGGAGGCTCCAGGAGGCCGAGAAGCGGCACCAGCAGGAGCGGGAGAGCCTCGAGGTGAGCCCGGAATTCCCAAAAATTCCCGGAACTCCACCCCAATCCCGCCCAAATCCCGGAATTCCAGAGGGGATTTTTCCCCAAAATTTGGGATTTTTGGGAGCATTTTGCTCAAATTTTGGAGTTTTTAAGCAGAGTTTTGTCCGAATTTGGGGACCTGAAGCAGAATTTTTGGGAATTTCACCAAATTTGGGAATCTTGGGAATTAAGTTTTGGATTTTGAGGGAACTTTGTCCAAATTTGGGAATTTTTAGGATAAAATTTCATCCCAATCCAGGATTTTTTGGGGGGGCTGGGAATTTGCAATTCCCGGATTTTGTGTGAGATGCCTGCCCAGGGATGATCCCAGGATCCCGTTCCTGGATTTTACTGAGAGATTCCCCTGGAATTCTCGGGATCCCATTCCCAGATTTTTTGGTGGGTTTTCCATGGAATTCCCAGTTTTTTTCCGGGATGCTCCCGGAGTTCCGGGATCCTTTCCCAGGGTTATATTGGGATTCCCGTGGGATTCCCGTATCTCATTCCCGGGTGTTTTTTGGGATTCCCGTATCCCATTCCCGTATCCCATTCCCGGTTTTTCCCGTTGCAGCGGGCGCTGGCGCGGTGCCGGGACGAGGCCGGGCGCTCGGAGCACGGGCGGCGCCGGGCGGAGCAGGAGAAGGAGCAGCTGCAGAGGAGCCTGGACGGGACCCAGAGGGTCCGGGAGGAGATGGGGGTTTGGGATCCGAGGGGATTTGGGATCATGGGTTTGAGGGGTTTGGAATCAGGGGGGATTTGGGATGGGGGGATTTGGGATGGGAATCGGGGGATTTGGGATGGGGTATTTGGGGTCCCTGAAGGCACGGGATTCCCGAATTCCCGGATTCCCGCAGGAGCTGCGGGAGCTGCAGGCCCGGCTGGAGTCGGGGCAGGCGGAGCTCGAGCGGCTCCGGGCGGCCGAGGGGGAGAGAGCGGCACAGCGGGAACGGTGAGAGAGCGGGATGGGGGCAGGAATGGTGGGAATGGATGCCGGGAATGAATGGTGGGAATGGATGATGGGAATGAATGCCGGGAATGAATGAATGCCGGGAATGAATGATGGGAATGGATGATGGGAATGAATGCCGGGAATGAATGGTGGGAATGGATGATGGGAATGAATGCCGGGAATGAATGAATGCCGGGAATGAATGATGGGAATGGATGATGGGAATGAATGCCGGGAATGAATGATGGGAATGAATGATGGGAATGCCAGGAATGAATGAATGATGGGAATGAATGATGGAAACGAATGATGGGAACCTAATGCCAAAATCCCGGGAATGGAGAAATCTGGGAATGAGAATCCTGGGAATGCTGAAATTTGGGAATCCTGAAATCCAGGGATTCCGAAATCTGGGAATGCCAAAATTTGGGAATGGGAATCCTGAGAATGCTGGAACTTGGAAATCTGGGAATGGGAATTCTGGAATTTGGGAATGCTGAAATTCCAGGAATCCTGAAATGTGGGGGATTCTGAAATCTGGGAATGCCAGAATTCAGGAATGCTGAATTCCCTGGAATGTTGAAATTCTGGGAATGAGAATTTTTTTTTTTTTTTTTTGGATGTGACCATTCCTGGGCTGGTTTTGGGGTAGAAATTCCAGGATTTTTTGGGGGGGGGGCATTCCCATATTTTTTGAACTGAACATTCCCTTTTTTTTTTTTTTTTAATTATTTTAATTTTTTCAATTTTATTTTTTAATTGCTTTTTTTAATGTGACCATTCCCAGGCTAGTCTGGGGCTAGAAATTCCAGAATTTTTTTGGACAGTTCCAGATTTTTTGAACTGTACATTCCTTTTTTTTTTTTTTTTTACTTTTAAAATTTATTTAAATTTTATTTTTTAACTTTTTTTGGTGACTACTCCCAGTCTGTTTTTGGGACATAAATTTCAGGATTTTTTGGGGGCATTCCCGATATTTTTTTGAGGCCATTCCTGGAGATTTTTCCCTTTTTTGTTTTTTTTTTTTTTTTCCTCAGCTCATCCCAGCTGGAGAAGGAGGTGGCGACGCTGAGGGAGAAAATTCATCACCTGGACGACATGCTGAAGAGCCAGCAGAGGAAAGTGCGGCACATGATCGAGCAGGTGGGGAAAAAAACGGGAAAAAATCCGGGAAAAAAAGGGAAAAAAACGAGAAAAAGGGGGGGCAAAAATGGAGATAAAATCCAGGGAAAATGGGGAAAAATCCGGGGAAAATGGGAATAAAAATGGGAAAAGTCTGGGGAAAAATCCGGGGAAAATGGTAATAAAAATGGGAAAAGTCTGGGGAAAAATCCGGGGAAAATGGGAATAAAAATGGGAAAAGTCTGGGGAAAAATCCGGGGAAAATGGGAATAAAAATGGGAAAAGTCTGGGGAAAAATCCGGGAAAAATTGGGAATAAAAATGGGAAAAAAGGAGGAAAATGGGGAAAAACCTGGGAAAAAATGGAGGGGAAATGGGGAAAATTCATCACCTGGACGACGTGTGCAGAGCCAGCAGAGGAAAGTGCGGCACGTGATCGAGCAGGTGGGGAAAAATGGGAATAAAAATGGGGGAAAAAAACCGGGAAAATGGGAAAAAACCCCTGGAAAAAATCTGGGAAAAAATGGGAAAAGCCTGGGAAAAGTGGGGGGAACCTGGGAATGTGCCAATGTGGGGATTTGTGCTGCAGCTGCAGAATTCCAAGAGCGTGATCCAGAAAAAGGAGGTGGCGCTGCAGGAGCTGCAGGAGCGCGTCTCCTACCTGGAGGCCGAGGTGGGGCCTGGAATTTTGGGAATTCTGGGAATTTGGGGAATTTTTTGGGCACTTTTTACTTTCTTTTTGCCTTTTTTCCCTCCATTTTCCCACATTTTTTCCTCATTTTTCCCTCCCTCTTCCCACATTTTTTCCACTTTTTTTTTCTCATTTTTCCTTCCCTTTTCCCATTTTTTTTCCTCCTTTTCCCCACATTTTCCCCTCTTTTTCCCACATTTTTCCCTCCCTGTTCCCATTTTTCTCTCACATTTTCCCTCCTTTTTTCCCTTTTTTTTCTTCCTCTTCCCACATTTCCCCCTCCCTTTTCCCACATATTTTTCCCATTTTTTCCTCCACTTTCCCCGTTTTTCCCCCGTTTTTCCCGGATTTCCCCAATCCCTGTTTCATTCCCAGAACCTGGAGATGCACGATCGCATCGAGCACCTGATCGAGGCCCAGGTGAGCCCCGGGGGCGGGGCCAGGGCCAGGTCCAAATCCGACACCGGGGCCAGGTACGGGAATAACGGGAATTTAACGGGATGGGAATAACGGGAATAATGGGATTTGGGGGCGGGAATTCTGGGAATTTGGGGATTTGGGTTGGGAATTCCAGGAATTTGGGATGGGAATAACGGGAATTCAAGGATGGGGATTCCAAGAATTCCCAGATTTCAGGGTGGGAATGTCAGGATTTGGGATTTGGGACAGGAAAGTTGGGAATTCCAGGAATTGGGGTCAGGAATGTCAGCATTTGGGAATGCTGGGATTTGGAAATGAATTTTGGGGATGAATTTTGGGATTTTCTTTGGGATTTGTGGGTGAACTCCTGGATTTTGGGAGTTCTCTTCTGGATTTCAGAACCAAATTCCAGAATTTTCCTCTTCTGCCTTTGAGAATAATTTAATTACTTTAATTAACTTAAATAATTTAATTAATTTCAACTCCTTCATTTTTTCTCATTTCCATTCCTTTTTTTTTTCCTTTCCAAAAACACTTTTCCAGGATTTTTTTCCACTAAAAATTCCCAATTTATTTTTTTTTCCAGCAAACGCCTCCAGGGCCCAAAGCCACTGCCTCTGATCCGAGTGGTGGAAACTTGAATTTTGGAAATTCTCTGAAATTTTGGGAATTCTCTGGAATTTCGGGAATTCTCTGGAATTTCCTCCCTCAACCCCCAAAATTCCTGAAAAATTCCATTTTGTCCCACAGAATTCCATGATTTTCCCCCCAATAAATTCCATTAATTCCCCCCAGAATTTCCATTATTTTTTCCCAAAAATTTTCATGAAATTTCCCATAGATTTCCATACTTTTTCCAAAAGAACTCCTTTAATTTCCCCAAAAACTCCACATTTAAAATAAAAAAAAAAATCGAGTTTTTTTCTCACAGAATTCCAGGTTTTTTTCCCATAATTTCGTTTTCCCCACAGAATTCCATGAATTTCCCAAATATTCCACATTTTCCCAAAAAAACTCCATTAATCTTCTATAGAATTCCATGTTCCCCCCCCCCAAAATTCCATATTTTTTTTAAAGTTCCATGTTTTCCTCAAAAGAATTCCATTAATTAAAAAAAAATTACATATTTTTCCAAAATAATTCCATTTTTTTCCCCTCCATAATTCCATATTTTTCTCACACAATTCCACATTTTTCCCAAAATTCCGCTGGAATTCCCAAAAAAATCCTCTTTTTTTTTCCCCCTCTATTTATTTCCATGCATTCCCGGAGTTTCCTGGTGAGGTGTGGGATGGGCACAGGTTGGAATTCCCCAAAAAATTCCCCAAAAAATTCCCCCAAAAATTCCCACAAACATTCCCAAAATCACGACCCAGGACTGCCCCGATCCCGACCTTTGACCCCTCGTGATTCCCGGGAATTCACAAATTCCTGGATTTTCGTATTAAAAAAAAAATTAAAAATAAAAATTAAAAATCAAAAATATTTCCTTTGATTTAAATTTTGGGGGGATTTGGGGGATTTTTGGGGGAATTTTTTTTGATTTCTGGGGAATTTTTGGGGGGATTTTTTGGGGGGGATTTTTTTTTTGAATTTTTGGGAATTGGGGATTTTTTCTGGGGATTTTTGGGGGGAGTTTTGGGGGTTTTTTTGGGATATTTTTGGGATTTTTTTGGGAGATTTTTGGGATTTTTCAGGACATTTTGGAAATTTCTTGGAGAATTTTTTTGGATTTTTTTGGGGAATTTTTAGGGTTTTTTAGGGCAGTTTTGGGGGGATTTTTTGGAAATTTTGGGGGAGAATTTTGGGATTTTTCAGGCGATTTTGGGGAATTTTGGGGGGCATTTTTTGTGGATTTTTTGGGGAGATTTTGGGGGGGTTTGGGGAGGAATTTTTTGGGATTTTTAGGGGAATTTTTAGGGGAATTTTTAAAAATTTTGGGGGAATTTGGGGGGATTTTTCTGGGGAGTTTTGGGATTTTGGGGATTTTTTTTGTGATTTAGGAGATTTTTGGGGTTTTTTGGGGGTGATTTGGGAGATTTTTGGGGGGTTTTTTGGGGCGATTTTGGGATTTTTTGGGGGTGATTTTGGTTTTTATTTCCCCTCCCCACGCGCCCCTCGCCGTTGGCGACATCGCGGCCGGGCCTGGCCACTATCGCGACATCCGCGGCCACCATGGCGACGTCTCGCGACAGCCGGCCCGGCCCGGGGTCCCAAAATCGCCCTGGGGACATTTCGGGGTCCCCAAACCCTTCAGGGTACACGCGGATCCCCCAGAACCGGCCCGATGCCACCCGGGTCCCCGATATCCCCCCCCCCCCCAGTCCCGGCAGAGGCTCCGCAGCGGCTCCAGGGGGAACCGGGCACGGAACCGGGAACCGGGCACGGGGAACACCGGGAGGGACCGGGCGGGACCGGGGGCGGTGCTTTAGGGGCGGTCCCCGGTGGTCCCAGGCGGTACCGGGGGTGCGGCCGGGTGATCCCGGAGCGGTACCGAGCTGTACTGGGGACGGTGCTGCAGGGGCGGTGCCGGGCCCGGCTCAGGGTGATTTAATGCCCAGAAATCGCCTCCTCTGCCCCGTGCTCACACTGAGCTGCGGGCTGCAGCCTGCTGTCGGAGCTCGGCACACAGCACGGATTTGGGCTTCCCCTCCTCTCAAACCCTCTCCCCCTTCTTCCTCCTCCTCATCTTCCTCTTTTTCCTCTCCCTCCCCGGACCCCCGCCCTCCGGAGGGGGCTCACCCTGACTCCCCCGGGGATCCCCTCCTCCGGAGGCGGCCCTTCCGAACCGACCCCCCCTCCAAGCCAGGGAGCCCGAGACCATTAAGGTAAGCTTTTGAATTGAAATATCAGGATATTCACTCTATCCCACTGGCCTGAAATTTCAGGATTGTACAATTTTTTCTTGAAGCAGTTACCTTTGCTGCAGGATTGTGTGGTCAACAGTCTCCTTTCCTGTGACTCTTGTTGAAATTTGCTGTCAGATGACTGGCTATTAACGAAATATTTGACAGAAATCAATGCTGTGAACGGACTTCACTGCAGCAGTTGATGAAAGAGCAAAGAAAATGTCTGTCGTGTTTACGCACCCCCCCGAGGCTGAATTAATTCTGATACTGTAATAAATCAGCGTAGTTTGTGCCTGCAAAGGTCTTGACATTGATCAAGAAGATATTACTCTGGTTTTTTATTTTTTATCAGTGTTTCTTTAATCTGTACTTCAGCACTCTAGCCTTTCATAAGTCTTATCTGGTTTCCTCTGGCCCTGCAGAGTAGTCCTCTCTGTTACTGTCTGATCCCAGCTTTGATGCGAGGAGTACTTTTTGTCTTGAAAATTAACATCCCCATCTGCGAAGGTCTTGACATTGATCAAGAAGATATTACTTTGGATTTTTATTTTTTATCAGTTATCCTTCTTGTCTTCAGTGGGAGGGGAGCAAAATGATTTGTAGGAAAATGAAATCCCAAAAGATCAGCTGTTATTACAGCATTGTTGGTGTAAGGGTAGAGTGGTGTAGATGTGGGTAGCTTTTATCTCCTCTTTAGGTGCCAACATTATGAGAGCTCAGTAGATGGTGGTCCTTTACAAGGAAAGGTGACACTTGCTGTTTACTCTTCAGGATGTTGAATGCCCAGTGCTTTGCCTCCACTGTGGTCTCCCCAGGTACTCGGTGTGTGGTTGCAATCTAGGTGCCAAATTGTGGTGGGTTTTTGTTTTTCCATCAGTGTCCCCTGTAGAGCAGGAACTGTAGACAGAATCCTGCAGAAGTGAGATGGAAGTTGTCCTCATCAAAGCTGCCCAGCTTTCAGCACGTGGTCGTTCTCGGTACCGTGTGGTTCCCCTGCACTTACCAGCTAGAAGGTGCACTTACCTTTCTCCCCACCTTTGCTGACAGATCCTGCTGAAGCTGGTGACCAACCCCTGTCCCTACACTGACAAGGCAGCAGACCTGGTTCAGGCAGCCAGCGTGCTCCAGGTGGCTCTGTTTAAACAGGACTCTGATAACATCAGCATCCCCGTCTCTCACATTGATGGTATGTGGTAACCTGTCAACATCCCAACTCCAGGACTTGGGGATACACTTTCTAGCCCTAATCAGCAAACTGGGGATGGATAACTCTAGCAATCCTGTTAAGTAAGGGCCCTCCAGGATTCAGCTCTCCACGTGTACTCGGTATCAGAAGTCGAAGTGGAATTGCCAAGTTGCCGCTTTAGCTCTGAAAGTAATTTCTGACGTGGTTGTGCCACTTGAACGGTATTTGAAATCTCCCTTCATGCTCTTGCAGCAGCGTTTTTGAACTAAAATGGAAATCTAGCCCTTCTGCCTGGGACTGTCATGGAATCCCAGAGTGGTTTGGCTGGCAAGGCTCCTTAAAGCTCATCCGGTTCCAGCCCTGCCATGAACAGGGACACCTTTCAGTAGCCCGGGCTGCTCCAAGCCCCAGTGTCCAGCCTGGCTTTGGACACAGCCAGGGATCCAGGATCAGCCACAGCTGCTCCGTGCTGGACAGCAGCATTGAAAGGCAGAGTGAAGGTTCAGCTGTAATATAGGGGTTGCACTTAACGTTGTATTGTGTGACAAATGTGGCTTTCATCCTTTTTTTTTTTTTTTAATTAAAAAGAATTAAAAAGATGCCTTGTATTCCTGGAGTGTTGCATTCTACCTCTGTTGTTTTTCCTGTTAGTCTGGATTCATGCTTTGATGTTTTTCTTCACTTATTAGATGTCCTGGATATGGTGGATGTCCTGATCGAGGACAGAGATGGCTTTGATGAAGAAGGTGGGTTCTCTTTAAATGAAGACGTGATCATTTCCCTTCAGTGCTGTTGTCCCTGCTGCATTAGAAGCCAGGAATAAACAAGTCCACGTGGGCCTGGATGCTGATCCCTCTTGCTGGTCCATGACAGCATGTGACAGGTGAGATTTCCAAGTGTCCGATTTAGCAGGAAACTGGTTTGTTCCTTCTTGTGAGGAGGCTCCTTGGCTTTGCATGGGCAAAGCCACTCCCCGTTTTCCATCTAGGAACAGAGCTGGGGAGCTGTTTTAAAACAGAGTCCCAGAGGTAAACAGCTTGGCTCGGTGTTTCTGTGTGGGAATAGAAGAATATCTGTGTCTTCTGATTTTTCTCTAGTCTTTCTTCCACAGGTGTTTTTGTATTCCTGACTTGGGTTTACATCGGGGACACGTGGCTTGGAGCTCAGGAGCCGCATCTGTTCCTTGCCCACGGCAGATTGGTGTGCACTAGTGCAGGTGATGAATGACAGGATGGCTTGGGAACTCGGAAACAAGGAGAAGCAAGTCTTCTGTCTCTTTGCAAAAAGATTTGGCTAAACAGGGCATTAATTCAGGGAGCTAAGACTTAGTCTTTAACGTTCTGTGCTCTGCCATCATCACTGCGAGCCCTGAAAGCCTCCTGAGCTGTTCTCATACAGACCTCTCTTGTTTGGTCACAAAAAAAAATCTTAGTTTAGTTTAGTCCAAGAAATGTTACTACTCTGTGCAAGCTCGTGGGGAAGCTATTATTCGGCATCTCTCAGTGGGACATTGAAAGTCCAACTTCCCATTTCTTGAACAGTCTGAGAGGCAGTATTACTTTCTGTCATTTTTATCACAGGCATTTTAAACTTTTTGAGGAACCGGCAGGACTGTTTGTGCGGAGGCGTGGGGTTCAGAGCCATCCTCTGTCCAAAGTAGGATGGGAAAAAAAGGCTGGAAGGCTTCCTACAAGGGGCTGTAAGTGCAAATGACGAGGAGCCCGGGGTTTAGTCATGCTGATTTACTATTTCTTAAAAGACTCTGATTGATTTCATGGTGCCAGAACCAGTATGAATAGAAGACTGAAGTCGGGAATCACGATGGTCTCCTTGGGTTTAAAAAGCTTTAATGGTGTTTCAAGACATTTGTATGAGACCTGGTTTGTTTTTTGTACCCTTTTATTCAATCGGAAAAAAAAAAAAAAAAAAAAAGCCTTGATCCATCACTGCTGCTGTGATGTGTGACAAATGCCTGTCCTCCCTCCACGTGGAACAGGTGAGAGGTGGAACTGAAGCCCAAAGGGTTTTCTGCCCACTGATAATACGTGAGTCGTATTGGGAATTCTCTGCACAATGGCAACAGTTCTTGAATGTGGCCATGAGGGGAGTGGAGCATGGCAGCCTGGGTCTGACAAGGTGCAGTGCCAGAAGGGGAAGCTTTGAAATGTAAATCAGGATTGATTCAGGTGAGTCTCGACCGTGTGCTGTGCCCAGGTCCCTGGAAGAAATACTGTGCAGGGAAAAGCCAGAACTGCCTGTGCTATGAGTTGATTTTTTTTGGGGGGGGAGGGGGTGGGTGAAATAAAAATGAGGTGCAAATGAGGGAATTGGTTGTGTGTGTTTTTATTCTTTTCCTAAAGGAGCGCTGCCCGGTGGTCCTCCCTTCCTGTGCCCCTCTCCTGGTGAGCCTCTGTCCTGCCGGCCGTGCCTCTCTGTCTCCGTGCCTGTGCTGCTCCTTGCCCGTCTTTGCCCGCCCCGCACGGGCTGTGCTCGCTTCCTCTCTGGCTCCCGGGTTCCCTCTTTGTCTCTGTAGCCCTCGGTCCTTGCTGTGTGTTGGGCACTCTCTGTCTTTTCTCCGTCCTTCTCTGTGCCTCTGTGGTGCTCCCTGTGCCGTTGTTTCCCATGGGATCCATCCTTGTGTCCCGTTCACTGTCCCTGTTCATTTTTAATCCCTCCCTCTTGTGCTGCCCATCCAGCATCCCGGGGGTTTCTTTTAGTTTTTTGGTTATTTTTCGTTTTCATTTTTCTTGTCCTTTTTTTTTTTGGGTTCCATTTCATCGTGCACCTTGATGTTAATTTTCTTCCCGTGTCCTCTGTGCTGCCCCTCCTCCTTTCTGCCCCTTGTCCCCTGTGTCTGCAGGGCTGAGGAGGAACTTCAACCCCTGTGGGGGCTGTCCCCCCTTTTCTGGTGTCAGCAGAGTCACTTTCTGTGGGGTGTACACATGGGAGGGGTTCCAGTCAAGTGCCCTGCTGCTGTCCAGGGCAGTTGGAGTCGTTCTGTGCCTTCTTTGGGGTGAGGAAAAAAGGCTGGGGGGGCTCCGACGTGGTTTGGGGCACCCCGAGGTCCCTGGGAGAGGGAGCCGGGCTGCGCTGGAGGAGCAGGTGAGTGGGGCATGGGGGGGGTCATGCTGGGTGCCAGAACATTCACAGGGAGGGGTGGGCGTAGAATGCATGAAAACTGGAACCATAAAAAATGCCTAAATATAGTCTAAAAGGAATGTTTTATTGGTTTGTGTTTGGATTGAGGTAGGGTTTTTTATAGATACTGTAAATATAAAAGATAAAGAATAAAAATATATAGGCAAATATAAGTAACCAGTATATAAATATATTACATTATATTCTATTATGAAAATAGAAATATATAAATATTTCTACTTTAAAAGGAATGTTTTATGGGTTTTTATTTGGTTAGAGGAGGTTTTTTTATAAATAATATGGGCAAAAATATACAAATATACAAAAATATATACTGACATAAAATTATTATAAATATATATATGCATATATAAATATATGTAAGTATAAACATATAAAAATAAATATAAATATAAAATACATGTATGTAGTATGTAATATAAATAATATATCGATTTTAATGCGTTATATTAAATAGCATGTTATAATAGAATGTAAATAGTATGTAGTATATTAATATACTAGTAAAGAATACATGAAATAGTACATAAATATATAATACCCAATATAGACATATAAATCTACAGATATAAATATGAAAAGTAAATAGAAAAATATATTCAAATATAATTTAAAATAAAGGAGTTTTTTATTTCTATTTGGTTAGAGGCAGAGTTTTTAAATAAATAATATTAAAAAATATAAACATACAAATATATATGGATATACATAAAATAGAAATAATATTAGTAATATAAATATATATAGATAATGAATAATAAAATAATATTGTATATATGATAAATAGAATAGCAAATTGAATATACGAAATATGTATAGATTATGAATATAAATTAAATATTAAAAAATATATGATTTTTATATCTAAAGGTTTTTTTTTTTTTTTTTCATTTGGTTAGAAGCAGGGCATTTTTAGTTTGGGTCGGGGTTTTTTTGGGGGACATTCATTTAGAGGATTTTATGACGGGCGCGGACTCTCGTGCTTGGAACTCTCTCCGTTCTCTGTCTGTCCCTGACAGGGCGGCAGTGCCGGGCTGAGTTGTGGGGCGCTGCTGCCACCGTGTGGACAGAGGCGGGTACTGCGCCGTGCCCCTCTCAGGATGGCGGAAGAGCCCGCGGGCCGGGACCCAGCCTTGCGGCAACGCTCAAGATGGCGGCCTCTCTGGGACCCCGGGGCATAGGCGTTTACTTCAGACGCCTGCCGGCGCCCGCCGGCGTCCTCGCGCCCGCGGCCCCGCCGACCGCGCGGCCCTTGTCCGCACGCTCTGTAACGTCTGGGAAAATTGTCGCGGAGCGGATCGGCGTCGGCGATTGAATCAGGCGGCCAGGTGTCCACACCGGGGGTCCTGATTTTTTCCCGCCCTTTCTGCCGCCATCTTTGGAAGGTCAAGTGGGCGTGCCGGCCGAGCCGCCATCTTGTGAGTCCGGACACTCTCAAGATGGCCGCCGGTCTAGGACCCCGGGGCATAGGCGTTTACTTCAAACGCCTGCCCGCGCCCGCCGGCGCCTTCACGCCCGCGGCGCCGCCGACCGCGCGGCCCTTGTCCGCACGCTCTGCAACCTCGGGGAAAATTGTCGGCGAGCGGATCGGCGTCGGCGATTGAATCAGGCGGCCAGGTGTCCACATCGGGGTCCTGATTTTTTTCCGCCCTTTCTGCCGCCATCTTTGGAAGGTCAAGTGGGCGTGCCGCCCGAGGCGCCATTTTGAGAGTCCGGACACGCTCAAGATGGCCGCCGCTCTAGGACCCCGGGGCATAGGCGTTTACTTCAGACGCCTGTCCGCACCCTCCACCTCCCTCGCGCCCGCGGCGCCGCGGACCGCGCGGCCCTTGTCCGCACGCTCTGCAACCTCGGGGAAAATTGTCGGCGAGCGGATCGGCGTCGGCGATTGAATCAGGCGGCCAGGTGTCCACACCGGGGTCCTGATTTTTTCCCGCCCTTTCTGCCGCCATCTTTGGAAGGTCAAGTGGGCGTGCCGGCCGAGGCGCCATTTTGAGAGTCCGGACACGCTCAAGATGGCCGCCGCTCTAGGACCCCGGGGCATAGGCGTTTACTTCAGACGCCTGTCCGCACCCTCCACCTCCCTCGCGCCCGCGGCGCCGCCGACCGCGCGGCCCTTGTCCGCACGCTCTGTAACGTCGGGGAAAATTGTCGGCGAGCGGATCGGCGTCGGCGATTGAATCAGGCGGTCAGGTGTTCACACCGGGGTCCTGATTTTTTCCCGCCCTTTCTGCCGCCATCTTTGGAAGGTCAAGTGGGCGTGCCGCCCGGGGCGCCATTTTGAGAGTCCGGACACGCTCAAGATGGCCGCCGCTCTAGGACCCCGAGGCATAGGCGTTTACTTCAAACGCCTCCCCGCGCCCGCCGGCGCCTTCACGCCCGCGGCGCCGCCGACCGCGCGGCCCTTGTCCGCACGCTCTGCAACGTCGGGGAAAATTGTCGGCGAGCGGATCGGCGTCGGCGATTGAATCAGGCGGTCAGGTGTCCACATCGGGGTCCTGATTTTTCCCGCCCTTTCTGCCGCCATCTTTGGTAGGTCAGGCGGGGGTGGTGCCCGAGCCGCCATCTTGTGAGTCTGGACACTCTCAAGATGGCCGCCGGTCTAGGACCCCCCCCGGGCAAAACTGCTGGGGCGCCGGCTCGTGGGTCGGCTGCAGTACCGCGCTGTGTCCACCAGGTGGCAGCACTGCCGCCCTCCCCACGCTCGCCACCTCGTCCTGCCCGGCCGGGGCGTCCCTGGGCACCCCGACCTCGCCTTCGCCCCTCCCCTCTATTTACAGGCACCGCCCCGCTCGCCGCTCGCTCCGGGCAGCGGCGGGGACGCGTCTGCCTTCCAGATCCCCCGTCAGGAGAACAGCATTGCTCTTCTGCTGGATTGAGAAATCCACGTGCAATTACTCGGAGACATTGAGGGGGATGGTGGGCTGAGTCTCAGGCTGGCTTTTAGCAGCGGGAATCGGGTGAGTGGGAGCCATCCCCCAGGACTGGTGACATCCATCTCTTCCGGGTTTGGGTATCCCCGCCCCAAAAACTGATCTCACTTGAAGGGGCTTGGGGAAGTAGCGGGATGTGCTGGGGGGCTGTGCTGGAACCCCCAAGCTTTGGTCAGGAATGCTGGACGGGTGCCAGTGCCCCAGTGGACGCGGGCAGGACCCGGTGCCGGGAGCAGCCCCGCTTCGCTCCGTGGAA